>JBBMOE010000013.1:6895361-6937861 GCA_037975065.1 Chaetodon trifasciatus
CCCGCCCCCGTAGCACTCAGTGGATGCTGGTTAAAATACTGGAAAAAAAAACAACTTTTAGATTCGTTGTTGATGTCTGAAAAACAAAAGGTTTTGGCTCTTGTTTGTTGTTGAGAAGTCTCCAAAATGTATAACCACCTGACAGGAAGTCTCATTGATGTCTCTATTTAAAGAGCATTGAGATAAAAATAAACAGTAAAAATGCAACTGGAGGGCTAGTGTGGGGGTAAACAGGGAGCCGCATGTCCTCTACGGAGCAGGTTCATGCAGCACTGGGTCAACGCATGTTGACTGCTGAGTCACTGCTAGCTGACTGTCCTGTGTGTGTGTGTGTGTGTGTGTGTGTGTGTGTGTGTGTGTGTGTGTATGCAGCAGCAGATCAATAAAGTGGCCATCAAGTATCATGCACATTAGACCCAGCTGACCGGGGGAGAATTCCCCAGTTGAGAGCCTCAGCTCAGGGCTGCTGATATGTTCTGAGTGTGTCTTCAATTCATTATCAGTTCACCAGACCTTTGTGCTTGTAAGTGAACTATTATCATGATTATTATCATGATTAAAGTCTTAAAAGGTTTTTTAAATGTCCTCACGTTTTCCTGTGCAGTATTTATGGAATTAGCTGAACAAATTCTCACTCTCACTCTCATTACTATCAGAGCGACGGCAGTAGATCTTATTTTCTTCCTTACAACCACACCAGCAGTGTAATAAACAGTAAAAACAAAATGTCAGGCCTCTGATAAGAGATGATAGAGAATCAATATATCAAAAATGATTTATCTCTTAACTCTCCACAGTCAAGAAAGATTTGGTTGCAGAATCAGATGAGAATCAGAATTTATTGGTTAATTTCCACAGATATTCATATGTGGTGTGAAAAGGAATTCCCCTCTTGCTGCTATTATCTTGGTGTTGGAACTAGAATAAAATTTTACATCAACACTTAGGAGAAGGTTCTTCCTGTCTGATGTCATACTGATCCATTTATTTTAACTCTGCTGTTTGTTCTGTTTTTCCAAAAATGGTCTGTGCAAGGGTTTTCTCTTTCCAGCTATAGCTGCCTGCTCCTCTGTGTTAGCTGTTAACCTCGTGCAAGATGAGAACAACTAATGTGCCAAGACAGGACTACATAATGTGGAAATAATATGCATTAAAAACACCAAATTATGATTGGTGATTAACTACATTAACCATGCAGCCCTGTCATTCTGTGAGCAAAGGAACTTTGCCCACAGAGCATTGGTTTATGAGTGGTAGCCCATATCCAGAACTGATGCTTGCCAACAAAAAGCTGTGCATCCCATGGCTGCACGCCTGACAAACATTTTCACTGAGGTTGTCCCGGTTCAGAAAAAGTTTGAATGGAGTGACAAAGTTACTCGATGAGGTCTGTTTAGCCTCTGCTGCTCTCAGGAGTTGCTCGACAGTTGTGTTCAGTGTTCACTGCTGTGTGAGCTGGCAGTGTATTTTCTAAGAACATGTCGGCCCTCTCCTCCTGTGTTTACTGAAAGCACAGCAGTGTCCCTGAAAATATGGGATGGCATTAGAACAAGCTACTTGTCCCTGTCCCTGTGATGACTGCTGACCACATTGTATGTGATAAAACACACACATGCACACACCTGTAGGCACACAGTGCCTTCTCTTTCTGCCCCAGGGGTAGCTGTATCCTTATGGTTAATCCCCAGACTAGTACCTGATGAAACAAAGATGTTTTTGTTGCAAAACATTAACGGGACATGCAAGTTGTCATTTCTATGTATTCTGGAGCTTATTTTATGTTAGAGCTGCTGGACCAAGAGCATTGTTCCACCAGGAAAACCAGCAATATGAGAGTCTTGCAGGACCTGCACCTGCTGAACATGTTCACGGCCATGCACGCTTACTTGGAAGAAACTACTGGAACTGGTCCAACCCGGCAATTGGTCGAGCACAACAGATTTAAAGGGCATTTGTTTTGGTATCTCTGTGGTTCCCAGGCGCAGGAGTGTTCTGCTTTTCATCTTATAGGGTGTAAAGCCTGCAAGGACAACCACTTCCTCTTGCTTTTTGGTCCCTTAGATATTTTCAGTGTGTGGACACGGCGCTCAGTGCTCTCCCTGCGGTTCCACTGGGACTGCTACACATGAGATGCCAGGAGAGATGGTTTGCCAGACCGTAATTGGACCTGCAACACCACAAACAGTGGCTCGTGAACATTTCCTTCAGGAGGGACTTTGAGTGTTGGGGGGGACCCACAAGCCCTCGCAGAGGGAATACTTCTGTGAATGGGAGAGCTCTTATGTAGGAGTGAGAGATGTGATTGAGATATTAGTAATGATATTTGTCTAATATGAGGTGCCCCCCCTGCACCTATGCCATTCAAAAAAGACCAGATCCTCCTTGTAAGCTGTAGCAATAGCATGTTATATTTTTGCACTCTCATCACATCACCTGTCGACCGGGGTGTTTGTGTTTTTGCTTGCTTTTGGTTTTGAACTGTCCTCCACCCTCCTCTCCAGCAAGTGCTCACTCCCGGGGGCAGGCACTGGTGGGGCAGGCGCTGGTAGGGCAGTGCTGCTTGTCCCTTTGACAGCCAAGTAGGTGGGGCTGGGCGTGTGGGGCGTGAGGCACTGTGCATACTGCACACTACAAATGAAATAATGTGGAATACATAACAATCCAATCCAAAAGAGTGAATATTACATGTCCTAATATCCTCTAACATTACTCACTATACCATGTTCACATCATATACTACATCATGTCAAACTGTTCACATATGAAACTGATAGTATAGTATTGATAGTATATAAAAATGCAGACCAGGTATTGTACTGTATTTGTAAAATTTGTCCGTCAAAGGGGTTCATGTTTAAATATTCTTGCATCAACAAGTCATTATAAAAGAGATTGTGTGTGTATTTTGCCTTTTTTTTCAAAGGGGTTTGAAGTCTTTTTCAAGTGCAGCTCCCTGTCCTCTGATTGACGTCATGCCTGGCCAGGGGTTCACACTAAAATAGCTCTCGTGGCTAAGTTAGGAAACTCATAGCATACTGGAAGAATGTTTAAAACAACAAACAATGTAGCTGGCTGTGATATCTCCCTTCACATGTACAAAGAGTTTCATTTCAAAAGAGGGTCAGCTCGAGTCAGCACTTCAGGAAATCTGCCCACTTTTTTGCATGGTGTGATCACATGAAAAGTTCCCAAAGAGATCTGAGCAGTCACTGTTCTCTTGTGCTGTTGATGCATGTGTCATGAAGAGCTGCTTGAGCTGTGTGAATGGCTTTATTTTTCATCCCAAGTAGCACTGCCAGACCCGCTCCCAGACTTTAGATCCAGAAACTGTTACGATTGGCTGAAGTTTCATTATTATCACATACTTTAGTGTCTGCATCCAAAGACAATAGTCATATGTCTACTGTCTCTCCAACAGCCTGAAATCACACCAGGAATTTGACCTCAACACCAGAAAATTTTGCACTTGTCAAGTTAAATTAAAGCTTCTCTTAATTCTGTTTTTAAGGAACATAATTGAAGTCGATCAAAAGTAGATGAAATATTCATCCATGCATCCGTGCATAAAAAACATTAATGGTTTGGGTACTGCATATCTTTTTGTGTTTGCTCCTTTATCATTCACCTGACGACTGTTGAGGACAACATATGGTTTTGTTTATCCACCCAACCTTCAAACAACCAGGACAGATTACCTTCTAATTTTGTCTCCATATGCTCTTTTATAGTTTATAGTGTGTATTCTTTTATTCTTTTAGTTTTCTATACCTCTGTTATTTATTTATTTCACTTTTTACAGTTACCTGTACTCATTTCTCTCATTGTGCTGCAGCTTGAACCGAATTACCTGCTGGGGATCAATAAAGGTTTATCTTGTGTGTGACTCACCCTGTTGCTTTTTAATGCAAAGTTGACTCCGTCTCTGGTTGCTTATTAACACAAATAACACTTGTGTAAAATTCTGTTTGCTAACCACTATTAATTAAAGCAAGACTACAGTATGTATTGTGCCAAACAACAGTCACTGTGGTCACATAATTAAGTAATTCATTAATTGTAAATGGAAAAACATAGTGTAGCAGCAGATAGAAGAGTCCTTCAGTCTGTGCATAGACTCAGTAATGTCGGTTATATTGCAATACCCATCGAAGGTTTGCCAACATTCGCTACCATAAGCTGCTGGTCATACCAGACCCATCCAAGTATTCTGAATATTGTCAGGATGCATTTTTATTGCTTAGCAATTAAATTTTTGCCAAAACAGTTTGTACACAACTTGATTTTTCATGCCTCAACCACCTGTTAGCTTTGTTTGGAGTTGTTTTTTGACTTTGTGCTTTTTCCCTTTACAGATGACACATCAGCTAAAGAAGTCAGCAGGGTAGGTCATTGCTCAATTTTATGTATAAGTATTTATGTGACAATGCACATTATTATTATTTTTATTGTTATTATTATTTTGTTTGTTTGTTTGTTTGTACCTTTTACCTTGCCCCTTAATTCCCAAAGCTTCCTTAAGTGATTAACTGAGTTCTTACTCAAGAATGGACACTATGGCTGAACTAATTCAAGGACAGCACAGCACATAATGTCCTTCAATGACTGCAAAAATGTCCTGATGTGCTTCATTAAGATGCAGATTAACTATGCACTTTGACAACACTTTTGATTGTCCTTGTGCTTACTTTCTTCAGAACAGTGCCATGGCGACTTTGTCACATTGACTGGAAAAATATGAACAGCAGCGTTAAGTAGTTTACAAATCCATACCTGTGCATTCTTTACAGCACAGTAGTGATGCTTATGCCTGGAGTTGCCCAGAAAGGCTCTGTGAGTGTTGAGGTCAGCATCAAATGCTGTAGATGACAAGATTTGCTTCACTCATCATGTGTGAGACAGTTGGCAGGAAGGTCATAGGAGAGAGCAGATCTCCTGTGCTCCACATTTGTATGTTCACGCCTTTGTCATCTTAACACCATCATGCACTCAGGAGGCCAGGTGTCAGTGCCCACAGCAGGGCCCCAGACCTGGGACTTCACACACATACACACAGAAAAGGGAGAAAAAAAAAAAAAAACGAGGGCGACTCGACCCCTCAGTGCGTCATCCATACGTCTGTGCAAACAGGATGTGGGAGGATAGAAGGCATCCCGTGGGGGAGACTTTCTAGTGCACCACTCTCCCTGCCGTCCTGTCCTCACCCTCTCTGCAGGCGCAGAAATAGACGGTTCTCTGGCCCCGTACAAGGCAGGAGGTCTGCCTCTTACATAACCACACTTTTAAGCTGAGGCTGAGAGGCAGAGCTTGCCAGGGCTCTAATCATAGCTGTGGGGCTCCGGTGGCCTCCTCTCGGGACTATGAGGGGATCCCTGGGCTAGAATGCAGCAGTGAAGGGTGGGATGGAGGGTGATGTTGTGATGAATGCCTCTGCCTTTGTGAATGGCAGTGAGATAATCCGGTTTCATTCAAAAAAACACATTTCCTTTTGAATCAGTAGCAAGCTGCTGCAGTAACATTAGACCGGGTGCGGTGCAGAGCGCAGGTCGTTGTCACGTTTTTGTCTTTGTCGTAGCACTTGCTGAATTTTGTAATTCAATCTCAGTATTTGCGGCAAGGCTGTGGAGTTGCAATTTCTGTGTGTCTTGCGTCCAGCAGTACCAGGACACAAATATGCAGGGTGTGGTGTACGAACTCAACAGCTACATGGAGCAGCGTCTGGACACTGGAGGAGACAACAAACTCCTGCTCTATGAGTTGTGCAACATCATCAAAACAGGTAAATGTAGACTAGAGCCAGCATATTGATCCTCTCAGGTTTGGTTCACATCACTCCGGTGCCACAACCCAAAAGTGGCACTGACAACATCCATTTTTATTTGGAGAAAAAAGCGTCATAATGACAATGTTTATAACATCTCCCTGAGAGACAGGGGCCAAATACTCGAAATACCACTCACATTAAATTTTTTTACAGAGGAGCAGTTGGATTCAGTTCAGTGAGTGATACAAGGAGAGTAGTTTTGTGAGACCAGCTGAGCTGCCCGCTGTGGTGAACCTCACTCATGTGCTGCTCCAATAAGAAAAATAAATATAAAACATAAGAAGCGAGAATTATGCTGAAATGAATGGTCATAGTTCTTCTCCCCGTTCAGGTTGTTAAACCAAAATGGAATTAGTTATTAAAAGGTCTAAAAAAACTAGAAAACTGGATCATATGATCAAACAACAGTATAATTTTAGAATCTGTCTTAATGCCTGATATTGATAAATTTGAACCGGTCCAGGACTTGTCCCTGACAAAGTCTGATATGTTACATTTTATACATTGGTCATGCTGTCAAAGAGTAAAACCAAAGGATCATTTCACCCAAACCCACTATTCATAAACTTAATCATCTGGCTCTCCACCAGTCTCTCCGTTGTCACAGTGTATGATAACATGACCCATATATCAGTGTGAAATGGGACTGGAAAGGCGGACTGGGAATGAGATGAACTGGATGGCAGTCAAAGCCCTCGGTCAGAGTGCCCTCGTTGTTTTGTGGGACATTGTTAATAGATTATTAGATTGTAACTGGATTGTTGTCTCCTTGTCACACTTTTCCTCCCGGTTATACCTGCCATTTATTTTTGGACAGCCTGAGACGATGTGACATGCACATGCAGCTAGCATCAGGTTTTACTGGACTGTTTTTAAAGCACATTTGACCTGTTTGCCTCTTGTTTCTACAGCAACAAAAGCTGATGGATTTGCACTTTACTTCTTGGGAGAATGCAACAATGTAAGTGCAGAGGACATTTGCTGAATGTGTTTTATACACTAATGTTTTTGGGTGCATGTATTTCACATTTTCTTTCTGTATTTCTTTGCCCTCTCTGTTGTTGTCTATGCTTCTCAATAGAGTTTATGTTTGTTCACTCCAACGGGGGCCAAGGATGGCCCTCCGAGCCTCATCCCCTCCGGCCCCATCGCATTTGGGACAACCATTGCCGCTCATGTTGCCAAGACTCGCAAAACACTGCTAGTAGAGGACATCATGGGGGTAAGGCTGTTTGCACACAAGCAGGGCAGATTTACTCATCATAGGAATCTATCAGTTCACTGCATAGCTGTGATGTTTGACTGGAGATCTCTTTATGCCCTCTGTGTACTTCATGTTTCATCAAATCACCACCTGGTTCGACGCACTTACGTAATAAGTGAAATAGGGACTTTTCAGACTGGAGGCCCAGTGTCCTCTGATGCTTCACACTGTGAACAGGAGGAGATGTCCAAGAAAAAAGCTTGAAAAATCTCTGGAGGACTTTGAAATTAATGAAATTTGGAGCAAGGCTGATCTGCGGAGAGAAACATCCAAGCCTCAAAAAAGCGAAAAATCAAATATAAAACAGTAGTTAAAGTTTTAATCACGCTACAGCTAGTTAGGAGATACAGCTTCAAACGCTGCTGACGGGCAAATGTTGTCTTCTTTGTCATCTATATTAGTGGAAGTACTACCTACACTGACCTGCTTTATGAAAGTCCTGGTGATAGCGACCTTCACTGACCTGTGTGTGTTGCAGGACGAGCGCTTTCCCGACGGCACAGGGCAGGACTCAGGGATCCATGTTCACTCTGTCCTGTGCCTCCCCATCCTCACTGCCATCGGGGACCTCATTGCTATCCTGGAGCTGCATCGGCACTGGGGCAAGGAGCCCTTCAACCTCAGCCACCAGGAGGTCAGTCTGACCCAGACAAAACACACCAAGAATGGGAAGCTGGAGCAAGGCTCACAGAACTACAGTTAGCCTGGTATTCACCTTAATCTGGATCTGTTTAAGATCTCTTTCAGATTTGTGAGGTTCGGTTCAATGTGGAAAATAGTTAATAACGCTGTTTGTCTTCAAGGACTTTCCACTTTGTGCAAATGAAATACATTCTCTAAAATGACAGTGCATTGAGATAGAAAATTACTTTATATACAGGTACCTCAAGCAAGTCTGTTCATGTTTGCTTTCCAATAAACAAACCAGCTCTTGACAGCATATTCAATATTATATAATGATTTCCTGATTTTGTACTATTTTTACATATGTTGTAGCATTTTTAGTTAAATCTCAAGCAGGTATTACTATAAATAAATGTCATGTTCAGAGGAAGAATACATTTAGAATACATTTTAGACATTTCATTTAATTTTATACAAACCTGCAACAACTGATTTCTTAAGCTACTTGGAGGTGGTGAGGTGAAGTGATTTGTCAGTTATTTACACTTAACAGGCAATGCAGATGCAGAGCAGCATTAGCATTAACTCTCCTGAGGCTCCTGAGGCCCTTTGCATTGTGTGTTTCCCACTGTGTTCACTAGCTAGTTGCTCACCTTGTCTGCATTTGGTTCTGCAAGTGCAGTGAGTTAATCAAACAGCTGCAGGAAAAGAAGTTGATGAGATCAGTGAGAGTGAACAAAAAATTTAAAGTAAGACCAAGCCAAAAAAACTAAAACCAAAACCAAAACAGTGAGCTGAAAGACATGAAAACACTCTTTAGAGCTGAGGGGATGCAGAGCTGTGTGAAATTCTCTGTGGCTTTATCAATGGGACGGCCCCCTTTCACAATTCACATAGTCATTTACCCCTTTTTCATATAAATATATCTATTTGTGCAACTTTAATTTTTGCTTAAGTCTAATCCACAATATTAAACATGACTACACAGCAGTGTCACAGGAGTGAGTCTGTGTCCATAGAGTGGCTCTGAATCTATCTGTAGACTAACTGGCTGTTCTGTGATTATGAGAGTGTCTGATGTGCAGAACAGATAATTGTGTTGAAATACACAAAAGAGGAAATGTCATAAGAACCTTAAAAATGTGTGATAACTTGTGTTAATTGGGATGTCTTTTTTTTTTATTTTGGCTGCGGTTCTTTGGGGCTAACCTTCGCTTTGTTTTCCAGGTTGCAACAGCTAATTTAGCGTGGGCATCAGTTGCCATTCATCAAGTACAGGTGAGCAAACTTCCACTGAGGACTGATTTCAATCTGAAACTGCACATTGTAGCCGCTGTACTGCGCTGTAACACGCTGAAGACTTGGAACAAGGTTAAGCCTACCCGTCCCACTTATTATGCTCTTGGATGACTTTGTTTGTTCTGGTTCTGCACTGGTGTTTTTAATGGGGAAATCCACTGTGTACAGGAACTGGGTTGTCACTGGGCCCAGTCCAATCAACTAAGCCATAGATTCAACAAACAGCTCCCCGAAGACGTCATTACGCCCCAGTGCTGTTCTTATAAGAACAAATAGCACAACACCTCAGAGAAGCACCATCCCACTGCAGCACTGGCCACAGTGGACCTGAGGCTCAGTGAGCGGTACAGCACTGCAGCACACTGCACTCCTGGGTTAGCTGCAAAACACTCTGTTGTTCCTGAAACTCATGATGGTGGCCCAGAGCCAAGTGTGTCGACAGCAAGTCGGTTTGTTTAAAGTACACGCAGGATGCTGTACGTGTCCTGTGAGAGACGTGTAATACATGTGAGTGCCGAGTCATTACCAATTTCTCTTTGTTTCTAGGTGTGCAGAGGCCTCGCCAAACAGACTGAGCTCAATGACTTCCTACTAGATGTGTCAAAGTAAGAGCTGCTGTTGAGTTTTCCTAACACTAAATTAATGCTGATGAAATCAGATTAAAAGTGTATTTACACCATGTTCTTATTCATATTTTAGTGTAACTCTGAAGTGAGTTAGTGTCTCATCTTTTCTCATGTCAGGTCAAATGTTAAATACAACTTTTTTGCTCACAAAATAGGGGAAATTACTGCATTTTTAGGCAACATAGCTTTCATGTCTTGAATGTGAACGTCATCAGAGCTTCCCATTTGTCAAACATCTCAATGCGCCATTTCTTCTTTTCGCACAGAACATACTTTGATAACATTGTGGCAATAGATTCTCTACTTGAACATATTATGGTGAGTGTGATTTCTGCAAGTATGTGTTCATTCACATTGTCTTCAAGGCTACACATCCTGGGAGTGTGTGTTAGTTTATGTGTGTTAAAAGGAGTAGCAATGCTTCGGCTGTAATACAGGCACACACAGGCCTGCTAGTGTTTCCTGACAATACATGGTTGTAGGCATTGATAATATGTAACAATAATAGAAGGACTACCTCTTATGATAATTATTCATTATCAGTATGACAGATACACATGTTCAGATTTGGCTCAAAGAAAAAGTTTGTCTAAAAAGTTTGTCAGTTTGCAATATTTGTTCTACTTTGCAAATCTGAAACAAATGTGATCAAGCTGAGTGTAAAACACGATTTTCCTGTTTCTTTTCCTAAAACCAGCCTCTCTGTTTATGAGTATGTATGTTGCCTTGTGACTGTGGTGTCATCTCAGGTCTTTCAAGTCATCTGGTTCAAACACTGAATGAACTAGAACGACCTGTAGTTATATTGTGTGTGTATTTAATACTCTACATTTAACTGTTCCATCCAAAAGACACAACTTAAACTTCAGTGATGTAACTGATTCAATGAAGTTTCTGGTGCTAGATTAAATTTTCAGTGTTTTTTCAAGTCTTTCAAACATCAGTGTTGCTGATAAGGTTCTGTCCCTGGTGTTGTTTTGCAGATATATGCAAAAAACCTGGTGAATGCGGACAGGTGCGCACTCTTCCAGGTAGATCACAACAACAAAGAACTGTACTCTGACCTGTTCGATATTGGGGAAGAGAAGGAAGGCAAACCTGTCTTTAGGAAAACCAAAGAAATTAGGTGTGTACGTTTTATATTTTTCTCTGATGTGTGCTGAAGGGTATACCTATTTCATTTTCAGAGTCTGTGCTCTTCATTGACATACATGAGTCTCACATGTTTCAGTCAAATACTAGTTTATTTACATTATTTACCATAGTGTGCAGCAGACATGGTCATCTTGTGACAAAGACAGCAAACAAAAAATGCTCTGAATAATTGAAATCAGTACAAAGGTGGAAAAATTCAAATGACCTGCTGATTCAGAACATAGTCATTTTTCTCTCTGTGTAAAAATGGTCCATCTCCACACTATTTGTGTTGTAAATAGCATTTTTTTAAATCAGGTTTTCACATTATTGATTTAAAATAGATTTTTTTAAAACAAATTTTCATCCATCCACCCAGCACAAACCCAACTCTTGTCCTCTCTTCTCTCCCTGAAGGTTTTCTATAGACAAGGGAATAGCTGGCCAGGTGGCTCGGACAGGGGAAGTCTTAAATATCCCAGATGCCTATGCAGACCCACGGTTCAACCGGTAAAACTCCAGCGGATGCTGCCAAGTTTCTTGAAGTTGACTTTTTTATTCTGCTGTGCTTCTTTTGCGTGCTGCACATTCTAAACTTTAAAGAGCCTGTGATGGACATCAAACTGATCTGGTCTCATATTTTTGGATGTCTTCCTCAACAGAGAGGTGGACCTCAAAACCGGCTACACCACGCGGAACATCCTGTGCATGCCCATCGTGAGCAGGGGGACCGTTATAGGTGTGGTGCAGATGGTGAACAAGCTAAGCGGAAGTGCCTTCACTAAAACAGATGAGAACAACTTTAAGATGTTTGCTGTCTTTTGTGCTCTGGCCTTACACTGTGCAAACGTGAGTGAACTGAATTAGCCTTACAATCCTTAAACGACTAATTGATCTTCTCCAACAGCAAAATGCAAAATCATCCATTATCTGTCTGTACAACCCTGCTCTTTATCTTTTGCAGTGTAGGTAGATGACGTGAAGATTATATAACACCTCATGGCCATGAATACTCAATCCTGATTGGCTTATTTTCAGATAACTGCACCTTTGACGTAGTGGCTTCGCCCTCGTCCTAAATTCACACTTTTAGCTGGAAGGCTTGTTTCAGCTGTTACTGTCAGCTGAGGGGCTTCCCTGTTTGTCAAAGTAGTAATTTTATTTTTCCTCAAAGGTTGATGAAGATAGTGTCAGCAGTTTGTGCATTGCTCTAAAATATGAATTAAAGCTTATTTTCTGGCAGTGGCGATAATTCCTTACATGGAACACGCAGCCGTTATATGAATCATGCTAACTCTGAAAGCTTGCACTGTGTGGTCTGTCTGTCAGAGCCTCTCCTCTCTGTGGGGCCTGACTCACCATCATCTCGTGCGACAAACTTACGCAGGAGCAGCGTCACAAAGTTGGTTTTAAAATTGATGAGGCATGTTAATATTTTAAGACAAGCAGTCTGCATCCGTCCCCTGACAGGATTTATGTTTAGCTGTAATTTATGCCTCGTGTCTCTAGGAAACTCACTTAGGCCTGGCTCCTGATTTATGGTGATTTATGGTGGAAGGTGTGAGGCTTGGCGCATGTACCTGACTGTTTTATTCCAGCCTGTCTGGGACGGGGACAGGGATAAAAACCAGATGTGGAGACATTTTTTGGAGATAAAATAATATCTGTTGCAGATAACTTTGCCTGACCCTTTTGGAAACTCAAACAGAGATACTTAAAGAATTCAACATGAGATGGTTTTTAAAGCGCTAAGTCTAAAGACTAATATTCCCCATCCATCTCTGCAGATGTACCACAGGATCCGGCACTCTGAATGCATTTACAGAGTGACGATGGAAAAACTGTCTTATCACAGCATCTGTACATCAGAAGAATGGAAGACCCTTACCCAGCTCAACCTCCCTGCACCCATTTATAAAGAGATCGAAACGTGAGTGCCCTTTCAGGTGCAGACTCAGAGCAGTGTGTTCTGACACTATCTCTGCTGCGACCCTGAGTGTAGTTGGTCTGCAGCCACGTGTCTGTGAAAGGGACGATGACAGACTCCAGACCTGGCCGAGTCTCTTTTTCTGTCCCTCTGTGTGCTGAACATGCTAATTTAAGACTCTCCTCCCACCCCCCCCAGGTTCCACTTTGACATTAATCCCTTTGAGGAGATCTGGCCTGCTGTCTTTATCTACATGGTTCATAACTCCTGTGGAAAGACCAGGTGAGGTGTCGCTGGGCCGTGGCAATGTCAGTGTCAGTTCCTCATCAAAGGTTGCGATTCATTGTTAGCCGTCCTTTCTTTTCATGTGTAGCTTTGAGCTGGAGAAGCTGTGCCGCTTCACCATGTCTGTACGGAAGAACTACCGGCGTGTGCCCTACCACAACTGGAAGCACGCAGTGACGGTGGCACACTGTATGTACGCCATCCTGCAGAAAACATCTGGGATGTTCACAGAGCTAGAGGTTTGCTCCTTGTTGGGACCAGATTTACTGATAGTAGACAAAAATAAGTGAAATTATTTGTGATTTTTTTTCCCCTGTCTCCCCACTCTGGTTTACAGAAGAAAGGTCTTTTAATAGCCTGCCTCTGCCATGATCTGGATCATCGGGGGTACAGCAACACGTACCTGCAGAAATTTGACCATCCGCTGGCCGCTCTGTATTCCACCTCCACCATGGAGCAGCACCACTTCTCTCAGACCGTCTCCATCCTGCAGGTAGAGCTCCACAATGCAGAACTTACTGTAAAATTACATTTTTTTCTTTATTTCTTGTCCTTTAAGTGACGTCACCTCATCAGCAAAGCAAAAATCAGGTCACAATATGAAGCCTCACAGTAAAGACAGATGGCCACAGATGGAGTAAAATGATGCCCTCAGTTTTTGCAAAAACACATAGCTTTAAAATCTCCTCCCTGAATTTAATGTATAGTTTTTCATATGTTCAGTACTTCTGTTTCTTCTGTGTAAAATAAGTAGCATCTTCACTCACCCTCTTGTGTAACGTCCAGGATCTGCTGGCAGGGCTTGAAAGCCCTGACATGAACGTGAGATTGCAACCTGTAGTAGTCTAGCTGAGCTGAACGCCTCATAAGTGGAGCTTTTGCTTTTTTATTGATCTCTTTGTTTCTCATAGCTGGAAGGGCACAATATTTTCTCCAACCTGAATTCCAGCGAGTACGAGCAGGTGTTGGAGATCATCCGGAAGGCCATCATCGCCACAGACCTCGCCCTGTACTTCAACAACCACCAGCAGCTGACGGAGCTGCTGACCTTGCATGCGCTGGACTTGAACAACCAATCACACAGGTCAGGTCACGACGACTCGCACCGGTGAACAGGTCAGGTCAGGATCATACCGGGTCTCGTAGCGTCACACAGAGAAACATAGACCTGGCACACATAAATGGCACATTGAGTTTCTCCACACGGCTATAACGAGCCTTTGCTCCCCTCCAGGGACCGTGTGATTGGTCTGATGATGACAGCATGTGACCTGTGTTCTGTTACCAAGAAATGGCAAATCACACGACTCACAGCCAACGACATCTATGCTGAGTTCTGGGCTGAGGTACAGTGGGATACTGCTGCAGCTGAAACAGTTTTGGTATCATAATCGTACCTCCAGTATGGCAATCAGAGCTCTGTTAGCACTTGGAAATGCTGCTACACAGCAGCATTTCCAATTTGTGAGGTGCAAAATAGTGTCATCAAGCAGTCAGACGTTTTGGCACATAACGCAAACATTGAAGGAAACTTCTCTTTTCATTTTGTTCCTCCACAGGGAGATGAGATGAAGAAGATTGGGATGCAGCCGATCCCTATGATGGACCGAGACAAGAAGGATGAAGTTCCTCAAGGCCAAGTATGAACAGCGCTTTCACTGTGTCTCTAACCGTGCTTACTCTGCCTCACATTCTGACGGTTTAGAATAACGACTAAAGAGAAACTAGTGAAATTTAGAAAGAAAATAAGGAGAAGAAACTACAGATACCAGAAGAACGAGAATATCCTGCTTAAGTAGAATTAATAGTTGAATTATAGTATAAATAATGACTTAAAGTCACTAATAAAATATGATGAGTTTTAGCATAGCTTAATTTTTACCATTCTTATAAAAACACCACACAGTGTAAGAGGCCCCTACAGAATGCTATGGGTATATGTAGTTTAATAAACTTTAGCTGCTATAGTAATTACAGTAATTCTAAACAACAATAGCCTGACAAGGGTATTGTTAGAATAGCAACACAATAGTATTACAATATAATAATGAAGTTATAATTTACATTTTCAAACTAGCAAGGTAAAACAACAAAAAAGCTACACACACACACACACACACACACACACACACACTTCATCTCAAGTCTGCGTGGGCGTGCACACACTGTTGATTGACAGTTCCTTCACTCTCTTGTTAGTTTTGTAGCACCTGTTTGCAGCGTGACAGTTTATTTGATGTCATCATGTCATTTCCAGCAGAGCTCCACCTTCAACGGCCGCAGCTCTAATCTAACTGAAAAACAGTGGGTGGGTGTGCAGGGCCGTTAACTGTAAATCAGTTAATGTACAGTATGTGAATTTTACAGTGACATGCAGTTTCTAAGTTTCCAAGAACGCTGTCCTGCTAATAACTAAACTGCCATTTGAAATAGTTGATCTTTAAGGTTTTTTTGTACCTTTTAAAACAAAATCTTCTTTTGTGGGAATTTCAGAGTTTTAGGTTTTAGATAAAAACTTGTGTCAGGTTTTATGTTTTTTATCAGCATGTGCTGTATTTAAGAACACTGCCGCACGTCATACAGTCATAGGGCCACAGTTCCTCGTGGCCTAATAGCCCCCAAACACGCTCTTGACAGTCACAAATAAACTAATCACCAACACATAGTGGACAGCGCTGAAAATGATGTGTTGCATTTCTGATCTGATTCTTGAATTGTTTCATAATGTTAACACAAACTGTATATAAAGTCGCTCCTTCTGCCTATGTCTGTTTTTTTATGTCTTTCTTTAAGGTGGGATTCTACAATGCTGTTGCAATTCCATGTTACACGACACTAGCGGAGCTTTTCCCTCCATCCAATCCTCTTCTAAAAGCCTGCAAGTGAGTATCCGGAGCTACTGGGAAAGGCTCATCTTTCATTGTGTGCTTTGACAAAAAGCCAAGCAAGACTTGGGGGTGACAGAGATGTCGAGGAGATATGTTTAGGAATAAAAAAACATTAAAAAAATATTTGAAAAAATATACTTTACACTTTATGTTTTTGAAATACTTCAAAACATAAAGCGTGAGTTCCTTCACACGTGCTGATTTCACATATGATGTGATATGACTTATTTTTATTTTTTATTATTATTTCCTTTTTAATTTTTGTTTTCAGTTCAGTTTAGATTCCAGAGTGGGTTTTGTTGTTTAAAATGTTTAGTTTTAGTGTATATTGTATTAGTTCCAGTATTACTTTAATGTTGTTTTATTACGATATGGAGGGTATAAGGAGTTCGGTATCCCAACACAAACACAGCACTTTGTGAAGGCAGTTGACTCAGTCATGTAGGCATCCCAGTCTCAGTAAACTTACGCTGCAGTGCCTCCTCGTGCTTGTTGCATTGACAATTTTGACCAATTGATGAGACTAAAACTAAAAAACTGCTGTATAATTTTTTCATTTCAATTTGTTTTATAAATATACATCAGTTAGTTTTCCCTTTTTTGAGTTTTTGTTTAATCTCAGTCAACTAAAATGTTTTTCACACCTACATTTATTTTTCGATTGAGATTAATGAACTCTAATAACCTTGTGCTGTACAGATATTGGATTAAACAAACTTGTTCTCTGAAAGCATTCAGAGACACTGTTCAGGATAGAATACAATGTTTCACCAGGAAACGGTTGCTATTCCTAACTCATCCGTGTGTGCGTGGGGTGACACTGTGTGTTGCATTCACTGAGAGTATAAGGAAGTATTTGTATGCGTATTTTCTCCTGACTAACAGCATCATATCGCTCATTTGCCTGCCCTTCCGGGTTAACCAGCTGGTTTTTAAAGTGCTGTGACCTTGATCTGCGGGGAATGCAAAGAAAGTGAGCAGTGTAATATTTAAGCCCCGGCTGTACGTCAGCACTGGGCTCTGGGTGGGCAGCAGGCCTAGACCCCGTGGAGCCCGGCTGCTTGTTGTGGGATCTGCCACAGACGTGTAAACTGCATCAGGCAGGCTAATTGAATGGAATGGCAGCAAAGGGCAGCACTTTCAGCACTCGTGTGTCAGGCTTGATTATAGCACAGAGGGGAGAGGTTACCTTCATGACAACAAGAACTGATGCGACCGCGACTGCAGATGACTAATGTATTACACTGCTGCTGCCTGGCTGTGGTGACATGTGGTTACGTGTTTGTGTCTTGAATAAATCGCCAGTGTAAATCAATTGTTTTTAGCAGTTTATTACAGTTTGGTTTGATTTAATGTAGCTTTTACATCGTTGATTGCTACAATTTGTTGACATTTGATATGGGTTTCTTCAGGACCATGATCATGCTGGTATTTACGGGTTTACATCATTGCTACATTTGCAAATTTTCAGCCATATATTTTAAAGGGCTAGCTGTGTCCAACAATATCATATCCACACCATTTTAACACCAGATGCACACCCTTGTGGCAGCAAAGTGTTATAAACCAAAAGGCTATTATTAGCCTAATATAATTAGCATTTAAAGAAAGAGATTCACAGTTGCATTCACATTTAATAACTTCTTACTAATTTTGTCCTATAATTTTAAAATGTCTTTGATTCATGCTGACATGATTTTATGCTCCTCTTTCAGATTTAAAGCCATGTCTTTGTAATAATAAATGAAGTGTCTGAGTTAGTAGCACTGCCCTGATTGTAACCCACAACATGCAGAATCTGAAGGTGATGGAGGCGCTCTGTGTTTGCAGGGAGAACCTGGGCCAGTGGGAGAAGATATCTCGGGGAGAGGTGGAGGACATCATGCCCAGCCGGCCTTGTGATTCGGGCCCTGTCAAGGTGGACAACTGACTACCAAAGGGGTTGCTGGCTCACCAAAGGAATACAACCAGAATCCTGCCGCAGACCTGGTACTCTGTAGGGGGAAGAACCCACATCCTGTGTCAGCAGGAGACGGATCAGCTAAAGGCGACTTGACTTTGAAAACACACAGTTACCTCATTGGGTGACGGAGGTGTCAACACTGACGGTTTCACCGATCCCAGAGACTGACAGATAGCTGATGGGGAGGGACTTAAACCCATCACCCTACATCCACTCAGCTTGGGAATTCATTTGGTAGAATGGACTTGCGCCATTTTGGTTGTTTTATTTTAGCTGTTTTATGTTATTTTATGATTTCTTTTTTATTTGAGCGGATTCTTTTATGGTCTTGTATTTGCAGAGGCCTTACTCTGAACCTTTCACAGGCTACAATATGTGAAATCTTGTTGTCGGTTCAGGCTTTTTTTTTTTTTTTAAATGGTACTGTTTGCCTTCTGTGGTAGGTTTATCGTATGTG
This sequence comes from Chaetodon trifasciatus, assembly GCA_037975065.1. Lineage (NCBI taxonomy): Eukaryota > Metazoa > Chordata > Actinopteri > Chaetodontiformes > Chaetodontidae > Chaetodon > Chaetodon trifasciatus. The sequence goes on from JBBMOE010000013.1 coordinate 6,913,650, forward strand.
CACTACTTCAGCAAGGTATTCCCAGAGACAGAAGGAATGTGTAGAGCAGACGTATGGTGTAATGCCACCTTACTGACAAGGTGGATGTCAGAATGTTTTTTTTATTACTTTTTGAGCAAAAATCCTTTGCAGTACTTGAATAAAGACATACAGCCTATTTTAGGTGGAGGTGGCAGAAATCCCTTGCAGCATATTTTCTACAAAATATGGATGAACTGTGGCGAGAGGAGTTAGATAATGTCGACACTTGTGAACACAGTCACGAGAGAGTCATAGCGTTTCTCCCTGAAGTGGACCCCACAGCACTGTCCCAGCCCCCGGCATTTAGGAACCTGCTGTATAGTACAGAGACTCCCTTCTGATTAACGGGATATGATCCCAGGCCAGCATAAACAGTAACGAGTTGAATTTCCACTCTCATAACGATTTTCACGTCACTATCACATCATGAATTATTTTGCATCACAATCTGGTTCCTCATTAATCAGTAATCATTTCTACACTCATGATTAAAACACAAGTAAAATGAGGTCCCAGCGGATTTTAGAGAGTATAAAGATTTGTTTGCAGTGATACAACAAGCTTTACAGGTTGACTACTTTATGTAATGTCCAAGCAGCACCCTCATTTATGCCACATGGTGAATTATTGAGGTATAAATGAAAGAGTGAAGTGTGGAATAAGTCTTGGCCTGTCTCTTTGAGAGAGACGGGCGTCCCTGCACGTTCAAATCCGTAGTGATGACACTGAACTCATTTTGCTGTTGATGTCAGGAACAGCAGCTCAACAGAAGTCTCAACAGCAGTCGGCTTCATATTTTCCCACAATGTCAAACCTGTCAAGCTAAAGTGCATTGAGTCTATCTCTGGGGTTGCAACTCAAGAATGTTGGCTGACTTTTTGCAGGTGTGTAACACAAGTTCCCCTCACATCCACAACCTGTGGGAGGACATAGATCCTCCTCCTTTACGCTGGCTCTCCAACATCATGCACGGGGGTACATTTGGACTCTTCCAAATGAGTTTCCGAGATCTTCCAAAAGACAATAGTTTTGTCTGAAACTGTCATTCCAGTGGACGTTGTCCCTCCAAGACTGAAATTACCGCTCAAATAATTTGTTTTTACAACTGGTACTGTGGCCCCCAATGGTGTGAATGTACATTTTGATGAATGTTTTGTTGATTGCAGATCCTCGGTGGTGGCAGTTTTCCATGATGTGCTCTGTCTTACTTTTCAGAATTGCTTCCAGTAAGCTTCAACCAAGAGCAACAATTAGCATGCACCTAACCTGAAGTTTATATATAATTTTGCATATACGGTAATAGGTGTATACTGTGTACAATCTAGGAATTAGTTTGTACAGACTGAGATGTATGCTCTGATGGTGCTAAACTGAGTGGCAGTCGTGCACTTTCTGACTGGGTGTGTACACTGTGGGTGTGTGTGTGTGCGTGTGTGTGTGCGTGTGTGTGTGTGTGTGCGTGCGTGCGTGCGTGCATGTGTGTTTGCGTATGAGAGAGAGATAGAGAGAGAGAGAAAGCTTTGACTGTCCCTTCCCCCCCTCCAACCCCACCTGAGAACATGGTCCATAATACTGCACTGTCCCTTCTACTTTTCAGCACCAGTTATATCCCATTGTCTGCACTATGTTTAGCTTATGATCTCTATCATCATTATTATTGATGATTATTATTATTGCTATTATTACTATTGTTATTTTCTTAATTAGAGTTAAATTTAAATTAACTTATATTTTTTATACAAAGAAAAATAATGTTGGCCTTTTTGTTTTGTACAAAGTAAACATTAAGATAAACAAAACGGTCTAGACATGTTACTGTTACCCAGAATAATTGCGGAATGTCTCAACTGTAAATGTAAGAGCAGTAGCCCAAATGACTTTTATTAAATACCTGAAAAATACACTTCTGTGCCTGATCAGCCTTTATTTCATGTCTGAATTACCTTTTTTTTTCAGCTATTGCACTTAATCCGGTCCATTTGTTTAATTATCCCAAAGATATATCAGTCAATTCTTTATGCATTTTTTTAAGTCAGGATATAAAAATCATAATAATTAATTTATGTTGGACAAACTGAGGGGACTGGAGTCTACTGAAAAATATTTAGCAGTGTATATGCAGGATGTAGAATATAGAATATCATCAGTGAAAACAAGTGTTTTAACTCCCATTATGTATTTTATATGATGCTATTAATTATAGGCAATTCCAAAACAGCAGCTCTTTAATGCTTTATGGAGTTAGATTTTTTTTTGTCCAATGGCATTCAAGCCACCAAGGTGACTGTTTTTGTATTTATTCATTTTTTTAATGCTTTTCCAATGGAAATTGGCATTTATCAATCTCTTTTGGCTCTATGACTTCTCTGTTGTATAATCATCATCACTCACCCTCTAAAGAGATATTATCTAATTTGTTATGTAATACATAAATCTGGAAATGAACCTTAGTATTTCCTGTTCACTGTCATCAGCAGTGCTTCCTCAAACTTCTGGTAAGCAAACTTCGGGGAGCTTCATCCATCCTCCACTGCATTAATTTATTTAACGTCATTGCCACAAACATTAATGGAGGACACAAGGACGCAAATGAATGCACACTCTATCGTATGGTCCTACTTGTTTCAATGAAGCATAACATGTTACACTGTCTCTTCCCTCATGCTCAGCTTTGCCATCTGGGTACTTTCCTATTCTGGCCATTTGAGCCCGGAGGCCGACTTTCACTCTCCTTCTCCTCCTCTCTCTCTTTCACTCTGTAGGCTACACTCACTGCTGTGTGTTTACTTGCACATGATAACCCAATTATAGTGAATAACCAGATTAAGATGATAGTTTAATTAAAGTATTTACAGGAGTTTCGCAGTAACCAGATTTCCCCAATAACTGGTTTACACAATTTGTCTGGTAATTACGGGATTTGTGTGAAGCCTACAGGAAACATTTAAGTGTTACAAAATGAGAAAACCTGAGGAAGAATTTGTCGAAGTTAATTATTTTCCACAGTTAAGAATTTATAGAGCACAGTTCTGTTATTTGCAGCCACTTTTCAGCAAGGTCAGACACTGTCTCTGGCTCATTACTAAATTCATCATGATCAGCAGCAACAGTGATGAGTCAGCTGACATGCAGACCAGTTGTTCAATAAAAAAAATAATACAATGACATAGATAATTAAGATGAAATCTTGTAAGAGATGTAGCGTTTCAATCTCACAGTATTGGGATTAGCTTCATTTTTTTGTCAGACCACATCCTTACTGTAAATGCATAATCCTCCACTCAAGGTAATGGCTAGGGGAGCAAAATAGAGGGGAAAGGGGTCATGGGAAGGTTAGGCTCGAATGAGCTGGGATTTCTGGGACTTTAGGAAAGCTGTCGCTTTCTTTTGCTCATGGCCTGCAAATATTTCAATCCGCTCATGCTTTGCAATGAATCCAACGCTGATGTTGACTTTGCACAAGGTCAGATGTCTGAACTCATCACCCAGACGTCTTCTCTGCCCTGATGAGTAATGCAAACTCATTTCTCTTTTTAATGTTTGTGTTTTTGGTTTATGTTTACTGACAGTTTGGAAGGAGAAAAAATCCATGGGACAGAAAACGGAAACTGAATGATTATCTTATGAGTCAGTTTCTGCTATATTAAATGATCTCACCTTTGCAGTTAATTACATGGACTGAAGTCATGTTCATGCAGATCATTTTATGAATAGGCCACAGCTGTGACATAGCTTTTTAGTGCTTGTCTTTCCACAAACATGAACCTACCATAATGTCGCCATAAATAAGTGTTTATGGTCGAGAACTGTCTGTCCTGTACTCTTTAACGTCAGTCATTTGCATCAGAATGTACAAACGAGATATGGCCGCACCTCATGGAGAACCGGTCCGATTATTACCAAGACCCTGAACGCAACGCAAGCAATACGCGCTTCAGTCTCCATGGTGACCGACTGAGGGGCAGACGGTGGGTGCTGTGGTGAAACTTTGTCATTTGTTGTGATTCCGCTTTAAAGTACAATTAGCCAAGAGGTGAGCTTATTATTTAGGGTTTCTGTGTATCTTCTTTGTCCACATGCGTCAACCACGTATTCGTAATTTATTAAAGTGATATGAAAGTAAAAATACTAACTTGTGCTGTTGGGTCTTTGCTAAGTGCTTCACGGTCTTGGAAACCGAAGTTAGCGTTAGCTATGATCTGATTAGTTTGCCCACTGTCTGGATTTACAAAAGCTGACAACAGTTTAGCATTACTTTTCCACACTTTATTCTCACAGAGTCATATTTTTAGGACAGATAATTCTTGTTCAGACACACCAGGTTGCTGAGTTGATTGTTATTGATCCATGCTGTTCAGTTGTGAAGAGCTTCGGATAACGCACCATGTCAATGAATGCAGCTTATAGAAAATGAAGCAGCTAATTTTTGGCTCGGTGTATTTAATCGCAGTTCTGCTGTGTCATACAGGAAATGTATTGTACTTGAGGTAAGGTCAGTCGCCTTGTGTGTCTTTTAACAAAGGTCACAGTAGTAAGTGTCGTGTCTTCGTAGCCATGTCCGGCAGCTGTAAGCCAAAGGCCAGCTGCTTCGGGAGCGACATCCACAGGATGCTGCTGGCTGCTGAAGCTGGTCAGAAGGCTGACATCAAGACCTACTCCTCAGGTCATCTGGGGCCCTGCAGCCTGATCCAGAGCCAGCCTCAAAAAGAGAAAAAGCAGGCTTTCTGGGGGATGTCTCAGTGCCAAGAAGAAACCCCAAACCCTCTGACAGTCCAGCAGACACAGCGGGTGATCTCTGTAAAGAAGAAAGAAATGAAAGTGTATCCCTCTTTCTCCACTGGCACGGCTGTTTGCTCTTCACACGCAAACAGAAGAGATATAAGTCTTCCTGAGATAGTTTACAGTTGCTCAAACTCTTTGCCGGTCCAGCTGAGAGCCTTATCCCTGAAAAAGTCCAGCTCGTCATCTCATCCGGAGGGGAATCAACAATTTTGCTTGAGCCACTCCGACCAGGAAGGCCTGAATAATGAAGGCCAGCAAAAGGCGAAACAACAGTTTGGCAGCCAAGTCATAGCCAAGCCGGACCTCTGGGCTGGAATAAACGTTGCTGAAATGCATGAGAGGAAACTAGAAAAGGTGAAAATGGTCACACAAACCAGAACATCATGCAACAAGTTTTGTAATTGCACTTTTCTTGAATTTTCAGGCTTTCTAATACATTTTTCATGAGATGGCAATTCTGAAATGCACTCTCAACACTCTTGCAAAGGCGCATGAATAAAGACACACGCAGACACTCACGCACATCTTAACTTTCTTACGTTATGTGTGTGTGTGTGTGTTCATGTCATACTCAGGAGCTGAAGAAGCTGTCAGTGCAAAGTTGGCCCAGCAGAGACCACCTTGTGGTGTTCAGTGACGTCTTTGATGATGTATGTGAAGGCTCCCCAGTATTTGGACGCATCCTGAGGGAAATTAAGGTTTTTCCATTTCCTCTCTACCCACTAGCACATTTTTAGCATGTGCCGTCAGACGTATTAGAGCCAAGAGAGAGTGAGTCCCTGGTGTAGCCAGCGGAAGTAGAGCAACCACTGGAACCTGGTCATGATGCACCACGGGGCAGGTCATTAGAGGGCAAAGGCTGGATTAGTGCTCATTCATAAGAAATATCTTAGGTCGTCCGTGCATGTCTCTTTTTTGCATTTTTTCCTGCTCTGCGCACTGTTAGTAAAATTCCCATTCATTTATTATAACGAGTAATTCATTTATTGCAATGTGTAAACAGTGACATTATCATTGTCATGCAGCAGAAATCTTGGTGTTGTTTGATAGCATAAAACTAACAGGAGGTAGTCATTTTGATTATTCTTTATGAGGAAACAAATGCGCTATGAACATAGTATATATTTTGACAAGTTAAAAATATCAGAGTAACTTGGAAAATTGTATTCTTTGCCAAGATAGCTGGATGTCTTATACACAAGATCTGTACAGTACCCTGGCGGTCATCTTCATTGTAAATGTCTTCAGCTGAAGCTTGTCTTAAAATAAAGCCATGTGACAAGCCCATGGGCAGTAAATAATTAATATATGCTCTCTCCAAGTAAATTGATTTCATACAATAAAAATATCATCAGAATACACAGAGTGAAATAATGTTTTCTTTTTTCTTCCAGACAGATTATGATTTATATGTCAACCACTTGATGGCTTCCCAATCATCACTACATGACACGGTAGAGCACATGAATGTCTTTTCATGCTGTGTAAGGATGGAAAACAGCAGAAAGTGTCTTCTAAGATGAGAAACATTAGAACAAGTATCTCACTGGATTTTTTTAATACAAAATCAGTGTAATGCAACAAAAGTGCACCTAGAGTTCAGTCACAGTTCAAATGGTCAAAGGTAATTCTTATCTCAGGGCCTGTCATTCATTTTCATGCTCATTTTATTTTATTTTTTTTTTTTTCAAATAATAAAATGTCATGTATTTGTAACAAAGCAGAATATGTTTACTGGACTCAGAGAGTTTTGCAATAGTCAAAATAATAATTCCTCTCAAGCATATTTTGCGTTTGTGTCAAACAACATAAGTCTTAATATGTTTCTGTTGTTGCATCACAGTTGCTGAATGCTTCACTCAGAGAACTTGGCAATGGCAAAGTAAGGGAAATGGAGCTGGAGGATGCTGAAAAGGAGGTTTGCAGGCTGGAGCAGGAGGCCAGAGGAGCTCTAGAGGAGAATAAACAGTACTGCAAGAATCTGTCCCACGAAGAAAGTCTACATTTTTATATACTGTACAGTGTCAGCAGTTGAAGCAAGTTTGTTCTTTTTTTGACCTCAGAGCCCAAAATGAATTACAGAATGTTCCAGCTATCCCAAGCCCAGATGACAGTATCATGAAGAGTAAGTCTAAAGACTACAGTGGTATATTTAATCATTGGTGAACCACATCTCAGCATTTGCTGTACATTATCCTGCAGGGCAACAGCACATGCTAACTTTGAAATCTTTGGTGTGGACAGACTGAACAAAGAATCACTTTGTCAGGACAACGGGCATAAAGAGAGTTTTGTAGTGTCAGTAAGTCAGCTGTGAGTCAGTAATGCCTGCAGAAATGTGTACTGTATGTACAAGTACACATCACTCTTCACCTGAGTGCATTCATACTAGGTTCCTCTGTGTTTGGACAGATACATCTCTGTCAGGGGTGCAAGACGTGGGGAATGTCATTGGGCATACCAGCGGCATCCAAGCCAAGAGGCTTCAGGTGTTGAACACGTGGAGGGAGATCCGACAGCTGGAGGAAGAGATTAAGGAGAGGCTTGTGTCCACAGCCACAACCACAGCCACCGAGAGGCGCATCAAAGATCTGATGGTGCTGCTATATTAACCTTCTGCTTATCCCCACACATCTTCTGCTGCTAAGACTTTGACTTTTATACCAGATTGAACATCAGTTTTGCCTTTGCTGTCTCTCAGAAGCACGCTTTTGGCTGCAGTTTTTATTCAGCATGTTGTTCTGTTTGCTTCCAGACAGAGATAATGAGACAGATAGCCTCAAATGAGCGTCTGAAAAGCATCAACAAGGCAAGGGAGTTTGACCTTTATCCTACCATATCATCATTTCTGAAGCATTACATATTATAAATGCATGTCGTGTTATGTGATAGTGGGTCTCTCTTTTTTTTAACTCTATAATTTTCCCTCAAGGATCTGGAAAAGAACATCAACATGGTGTTGAACAGAGAGAAAGCAAGCAAGGCCATAAAACGGTACATGTTAAATTGTGTGTGTGTGTGTGTGTGTGTAATGCTTGACTGGGAGACTTGTGACATGTTCTTACTGCTGCTTTCCTGTGTTTTCGCTACTAGGATGTTGTGGGACGAAATACGTTGTGATACACAAACAGAGAGCGAATAGCTTCATCGGCAAGTAAATGGGAGGAGCATCTCTTGAGATGGATGTGTCAAAGTCAAACCATATACACCAGATAAATGTGTCCAATGTGCCATAAAATGATGGAATAAGTAATGAATACACACAGCTTTGACAGCAAGGAAGTAACTTCATAACGAGATGGTCTTATCCTTGTTGTAGCCCTTCAGGAACCCTAGATCTTAGCCTAAAACTACAACTGGTATCAGCAAGCAATAACACAATCTAAAAATACTCCATTACAAGTCGATCATAGATCATAGCAGCATTTTGATGTTGGAGTTGAGATGAAGCTAATATTATACACGGTTGGATAGTTTGATCTATACTGCATCCTATTTTAAAAGATGGCCTTGTGTTTTAGTAAAATTTTAATGTGCATATTAACTTCATTATACTTTATTGTACTAAAACTATGTCTGTCAAATTAATGCAGTAGAAATATAACATATAAAAAAATGAAAAGACTCAGAGATTACTTACAAAAATACTTCACTTACTTTAATACAGTTTAAAGTCATTAGATTTACTTACTTTCCTCTACTGTTAGCTTTTGCTGCATAACCATCAACAGTCTCAAGCCTTAAATTATGAAAGTGCTTCGGGTGCAGTGATCACATGCACATGTGGTGTTTCATAATAGCGGACGTCAGGTTTCATAAGTTTGCAGTTAGCGGTTAAGGAACAGCAGTGAATTTGACACTTTGCACATGTTGTTTCTGTGGCCTGAGGCAGCGCAATTAGTATTTGTCAATATGAACAACTACAAGGTTGAAATGGGATAAGTTGTGAAATATGTACAGCCTGGAGCTCCTCAATTGTTCTGAATTGCAGTGAGTTTCAAAGCAGAAAAAAAGACCTGGATATTGTTTTTTTACACACTGAGTTACACTGTATGGAGCAACGGTGATAATCATACCACAGAAGATTGCTCTGGCTACAGGAGACAGTAGTCAGTGTTCATTTGTACAGACTAGATAAAGCATCAGAAGAAAAAACATGAAGCCCCATATCATTATTCACAACAGACCAGGGACAATAAAAAGGCAGCCAAAAGAAAAAAAACTATTTCCACAGCATTGGAACGCATTACACTTCAAACACAAGAGGGCAGCAGAGACATGCCAAATGAATGGGATCATGTTTGGGCTTACTCTGCTCAAGTGTCAGTCTGTGACCTTTATCAAAACACAGTGAAGAGCGTGTGAAGTCGGTGATGTCTTGAAAAAGGTCACAGGCCTGAAATGCCAGCATTAGATATGTCAGATGTTAAAGTGAATACGAAGAGGGGTTTTCCTCTAGGCTCCACTTCCATGTGACTTTTGACTCATAAAAATCCAATTATAGGTTTGTGAATAAAACTGTGATGACATTACTCATTTGATGGGTTCAAGAATCACACAGACTGAGAAGATTAGAGGATTTATAGAAGCTTTCTTTGAATTGATATGGAAGTGACCTTTGCCCCCAACATGAGAGTGCCTTGCTGTCTGCTCCAGCCTAATCAGAGGTCAAAGTCTGCTCTTTAGCTGGCAGAGGCAGTAGGAGCGCAGTGTTTTTGTCCCTCACTCTCTACGCTCTTCTCACCCTGTTTACAACACTTCGCCTTTTGGAGAGCTTCCTCTGCTCGGATTGTCACCAGTTCGACACCATGCTGCTTCGGACTGTGGTCCTGCTCCTCCTGAGCATCTCTGCAAGCATGTGTGCCACTTTAGGCCACTACCAGACTCAAGCAAATGAGGACGAGGCTCCTGCTGATGGTGCTGTGGCAGCTGCCTCTATAAATGCAGCTCTAGAAGGTGTAGCTCCTGCAGATGCCCAAGCGGGTGATTCACCTGCATCTGAGGAACCTGCAGTTAAGTCCCTTTTTGGTGACAACCTACTGGCTAAAATACTTGCAGCGGATAAACCTCAAGCGGATGTCCCTGTAACAGATGGCACAGCAGCCGAAGAGCCAGGGACAGACAGCGATAGGCCTGCTGGAGACGGCCATGCTGCAGAGGCTCTTACTGCTGAAGCTGTCACCCATGAGCAGCCTTCCTCTGAGGAGGAGGAAGAGAACGACATCAGACCAGTCCAGACAAACCGCTCCCTGAACAAACCCTTGGCACATGAAGATAACAGCTGGAGCCTCAACTCAATTAGAAATAGTTTCCAGACTGCGCACGGATACTTTGACTCCCTGGTGGAGCTGGTGGGGGGGCACAATGGTGTGTGTCAGTACCGCTGCAGATATGGTAAGAGCAAATCTCTTGAATTAACATACTGTTATGTTACTGAGAAATGCAAGTCTTTTAGTCAGGGGTTCAGGGGTAGCTGGATAGTCAGAGTTGTTGTTGAGCTGTTTTCAGAGGAGAAAACAATTTTTATCAGTTCATCTGGTCCCCAATAGGTTTTCAAAAGATCATTACTATGTTGTCCACATCCACTACTCCTTGTGTTGCTATATGTTTGCTGAGCACACTTTAAATCTCAAATCAATCCCTCTGCTGTCACTTTATTAGCTACGCATGTCTTGACCCAAGATAGTGCGTTAGGCACTGAGGCTGCTGATAATGAATATATTTTGGTTATCAGTCTAGGAGGTCAGCCCACAGTTAGGTAATCAATATAGATGTTCTCAAACAGAAGTTACATCTTATCTGTGACATGACCCCCATCCAAGAACAGAGATACTGTATGCTGTGGATTCTTGACTCATGAGCTCATGATGACATTAGTCTGTTAATATGTCTCCACTCAAGTTTAACAATTAAATGGAGCATCTCTGTTTTTTGTTTTGTTTTCTTTGTTTGTTTGTTTTCCAGGAGAACCTCCTCAGCCTCGCCCTGGCTACCAGCCCTCAGAGCCCGACGGCTGCAGCTCCTCTCTGGTGGGATTCCAGGTGAATGCAGCTGTAGGTGGCCTGTTTATAGCACCCACAGTCCAGAAGTATCATTAAACTCATATAATGGAACAAACCTCAACCATAATGGCTGGTTCTGTCTTAGGAAACTGTTGTGCATGATGCAGCTCTTTCTCTTGACAGCTTGACCTTGGGATCCCTGCTATGACAAAGTGCTGTAATCAGCTTGACGTGTGCTATGACACTTGTGGGACAAGCAAGTACGACTGCGACTCCAAGTTTCGCTCGTGTCTGCACGGCATCTGCTCAGACCTTAATAAGAGTCTGGGCTTTGTGTCCAAAGTACAAGGTGAGATATTTGCAAATATTTATTTTTCTCCTTTACCTGGCTGTTGTGCCATGGCAAAATATATGGGATGCTATGAATATGACCACCAGAAACACCTCACATACTTGTTACTCTGCCTCTCTGCTCGTCTGTTGTCTCTCCTCAGCCTGTGAATCGATGGCAGACACTCTCTACAACACAGTGTGGACTCTTGGTTGTAGACCTTACATGAACAGCCAGAGGGCAGCGTGTGTCTGCGAGGGAGAGGAGAGGGATGAACTGTGACACTGAACACTGTGGACTCCTGCCTGCTCTCATAGACACATAACAGAGCAATGGGTATTTGTACAGATTATACTGTATAGTTATATGCTTTTTTTTTTGGTCAAAGAGGAGATACTTCGCAAGAACCCTCTGAAGGTTCAGCCTGGGAGTTAAAAGACACATAAAAGGGGAATGCAAATGAACAGTTTCTCAGGTTTTATTCGTAGGCAGGAGTAACAAATATCAGGTATCTGAATATGACTTTCAGAATCTTAATTATTTGCTTATGCATGTTATACCCTCCTTACTCCATTTCATTTTAGGCCATTTTTAGGCCTCCATGACTCCATTACCATAAACTGCTTTGATGACTCCAAAGAAAGTGCCTGATGGGAAGGATATTGTACTTAGATTAATTTCCTTTAGATGGAAAGACACGCGATAATTGCTGTAGTGCACACGGCTCGTTGTGGGCTGCTATTTATCAAGATTGCTTATCTGCTCAAACTGCAAGTCAGTGTCATGTAAATGTAATGCCTATTACTACTACATTAATATTTGATCTAAGTTATTTGGCAGTTATTGGTTATTTTTATGAATAAATGCATGACTAATTGCAGTTTAACTAACATGATTAATTCTAGATTAATTGTCAGAGCGACGATGATTTTCCACGACACACTGATGTCTCATTTCCACCACGCTGGAGTGTGTGACGTGCTCCCCAGCCATCGATTACATAGAGCAAATGAGACAGAGCACATCTCTGGATGTTCCACATGTGTTTTTCAAGTCAGTGATGGTGTGAAATATCAGCCACTTTTACAAGTCCACTCAAAGCTGTAATCAAGCCCGAGAAATGCCTGGAAGTGTGACCTAGAAAAGCATCCTGCATGTCGTAGTTGTTACAAATTAACTGTGGCCTCTCCGAATGATTTCTAATAGATATGTCATTGGTTTTAATGTTAGTGAAATGTGCTGCCAGGCAAAGACACCCAGACTTGAATGTGTTAATCAGAATTCAAGGGATATCCAGCACTGTGACTGACACTGGAAGAAAAGTGTACACACTGCATGTATATATGTGCAGCACAACCGACTGCTCTGTGTATATCTGGTATTTCAAATAGTAAATAAACTGAAATGCTCAGATGATCTTTAATCTAAATGTTACTGCATATGTTTGGCGTTCTTCAGGCTGTTTGTGTTAATGCCTTTACATGAGTGTCATGGCTCAGGCAGGATGAAGATGGGGCCTCCGCTCAGCATGTGCTGCTCCTGAGGTTCGCCGGTCCGAACCTCTCGGCGGACACGTCCTCGACAATGCTGAGCGCAGCGGGAGTCTCCTGCCCCACATACCAACACCTGGCAGTGGAGGAACACTTGCTGTGAACAGAGGAGAGAAACGAGCTTATTTTGAGCAGAGACAGAGAGGAACACCATTACAGTGTGCCGACACTGCTGATGCTTTGAATGCAGTCCTCACAGTATAGTGCTACATAGACATAAGTCCACACACATTTGCCAGCTGGCTCCCAGCATGCCTGCTTTACTCACTCGGTTGTCCTTGCCGATGAACTTGAAGACTGGGACCTGGTAGTGCTTAGAGAGCTGGTCCTTTGATGAATATTGTGTCACAGTTTCATCAGAGATGCACCTAAAAAAAGAAGCCCAAGGAGGGAAATAGAGTCACACATGTGGTTGAGCTCTTCACACAGTACTCAACAATCCACATTTCTAATGAGCCACTTCATCAGGGTTAGCTGCACTAATGTCCTGAAACTCTGTTATATCTTTAATGGGAAATCAGCAGAATAGATTGTAGCCCTGCTCTGTTGGTGTCCATAGAATAGCAAGAGAAAATCTCAGTTGAGAGGAGAAACAGTGCCAAAAATGAGCCTTCCCCAGATTATAAAGCTGATCTGTGTTTTCAATTTTTCTCAACAGAATTTTCTTGCTTGCTTTCCATATTAAGAATGCGAGGCCAGTGGCATTTTTCAGTTGACATTTCCTGGAAGCAGTGGAGATTTCCTGTCCTATAACTGTCAAGCAGCTGATGTAAGGCTTTATGCAAACACAGCAGCAGCATCTGATCCTGCTGACAGTAACTAGCCTATATGGACTATTCATGTTGCAGGACCAAATATGAGCCTCGTGTTTATGAGACAATATTAAAAAGTCAGAATTCTGCAGTTTCCATTGTGAGCACGGCACTTTAGTTCACCCAAATTCCATAACACAGTACCATACATCTTTGTTTTCATTCACTCAGGTTATTCGCGATATCTTTCACTGAGATCTCTGCCTCTACCTCTGTACAGTGCAGGCAAATGAAATTTTATCAGTGGAGCTTATAGCATCAAAAAATTACATTTTAAAGATTTATTAGCCACATAGGACTCCAGGAATCATTTTCACAGACTGTGTCGCAAATCCAAAGACCTCACTGTCAATAAATTGATGAAACACCCATATTATTCACCCGTCTTTTATGAGGAAATACTTGAGGGCCTGGTCAGCTTTGGGCCCTGGTGTTGCGAAGCAGCTCTCCACCAGTGCAGAGAGGCCCTCCACTCTCTCCTTTGGCTCCACTCCAAAGAACAGGGAGTCATGGAGGCGGAGCTGGGGCGGGGTGCGGTACGCCTCGGAGAACTCTGAGTTCTTGAAGAGCTCCAGGAAGAAGGGGAAGACTCCCTCGCTGTGGCCTGCCAGCTCAAGGGCAGAGCTCCGCAGACTTGCCTGGTATTCGTCTGACACGTGGTACTCCCTGGGGAACTCACAGGTGACGGGGAGCACTAACTTGCTCGTGCGGACTATCAAGTCCCTGCTGCTTCCTGGGCTGCTCCTTGGAAGGCCTGTCACCAGGTTGGTGCCCACAATCTTGTCATCTGTCACCTGGGGGGCAACATGCAGTTTACAGCTCTTTAACAGTTGGTGACAAGCCATTTTCAGGGAAAACACCCTGAGCACATTCAGTCTTAAAAAATTATCCCAATGCCTCTGACCTCCACCACTGTACCGCAGGTCTTGAGGCTGAAGCTGAGGTTGATGTGTGTGCCATTGGAAACACCTCGACAAGAGGAGTTGGTCAGGGAGAGCTCCAATCCCCCTACAAGGTCTTTAGGAACTGACACAACAATAGAGCTGGAGTTACACTGGACTGGCACTGCATGAAAGGGAGGCAACAATACCTTATATTATTATGGTCCCACAAAATTACACCAGTCATGGAACTGCACAGATATAACGACAAAGAGCTCCATCAAATCATGCAAAAAGTCATGTTTATTGGATGAAAAAATATAACTTATGACCTGAAGAAATGCATTTTGGTCAAACCTCTACATCATCTAACATCTTTTCAGATTAATGCAAGCATGTGTCTGTGTGTCAACTTGCCTTGCTGTCTGACTGATTAACTTCAAAATTTACCATTCTCTTACACACATTCACACATACTGGAACTCACCCTGACATGTGCGTTTATCCTCTCCCAGCTCCAGCCCTCTCGGACAGTTGCACTGATAGGAGTCTTTCAGTGAGGAGCAGCCATGGCTGCAACCTCCATTGTTAACATGACAGCCTGCTATCTCTGCATGAGGCAACACAGAGAAATGGTAAAGATGAAGACCACCATGTAATTACTTGGTTCATTATCTCTGTATATCGTTACCCCCTGTGTCAGAACATGGATGTACCTCTGCAGTTGTGTCCATCCTCATGCAGCACACGGCCCGGCCCGCACTCACAGCGTCTGGAACCTTTGGTGTTCACACACACCTCTGCACAGCCGCCGTTGCTCTTCTCACACTCATTCACATCTGAACATAGGACACACACCACCCCCAACTCAGACATTAATATTTAATTGACTGAGTACCCAATGGGTAGAGTTTCAGAATCAGAATCAGAATCAGAAAAGCTTTATTGCCAGGTATGATTTAACACATACAAGGAATTTGCTTTGGTGAGGTTGGTGCATGACACATCTATTAAAAGAAGCTATTAAAAAATAAATAAATAAATATAAAAATATAACAGTAAGTGAAAAATATAACAATAAGTAAAAAATATAACAATAAGTAAAAGATATAACAATATAAATATATATATACACAAGTCTTTTTTTTTTTACAGAAACACAGTCTGTTTTTTCAGAAGGAAGTCCAAGCAGAGCGTTAATGTAACGCATAGAGTTATGGCAGTGTCAATGTGACAGATGAGGCAGAGGTGGAGTGTGAAGAGTGTTGGGGGGGTTCTGGGCCTTGTTAATAAGGCTGACAGCAGACGGGAAAAAACTGTTCTTATGGTGTGAGGTTTTGGTCCTGATGGACCGCAGCCTCCTGCCAGAGGGGAGTGTCTCAAAGAGGTTGTGTCCGGGGTGGGAGGGATCAGCCACAATCTTACCTGCACGCCTCAGGGTCCTGGAGGCGTACAGGTCCTGGAGAGACGGGAGATTGCAGTCGATCACCTTCTCTGCAGACCTAATGACACGCTGCAGTCTGCCCTTGTCCTTGGCAGTGGCAGCAGCGTACCAGATGGTGATGGAGGAGCTGAGGATGGACTCAATGATGGCTGTGTAGAAGTGCACCAATATTGTCTTTGGCAGACTGAATTTCTTCAGCTGCCGTAGGAAGTACATCCTCTGCTGTGCTTTCTTGATGAAGGAGCTGATGTTCGGCTCCCACTTGAGGTCCTGGGAGATGATAGTTCCCAGGAAGCAGAAAGACTCCACAGTGTCAATAGTGGAGTCACAGAGGGTGATGGGGGCAGGTGAGGCTGAGTTCTTCCTGAAGTCCACAACCATCTCCACTGTCTTTAGAGCGTTGAGCTCTAGGTTGTTCTGGTTGCACCAGGTCACCAGATGGTCAACCTCCCACCTGTAGGCGGACTCGTCGCCATCAGAGATGAGTCCAATGAGGGTGGTGTCGTCCGCAAACTTCAGTAGCTTGACGGACTGGTGACTGGAGGTGCAGCTGTTCGTGTACAGGAAGAAGAGCAGAGGAGAAACAACGCAGCCCTGGGGGGATCCGGTGCTGATGGTCTTAGCGTCGGAGACGTGTTTCCTCAGCTTCACGCACTGTTTCCTGTCCGACAGGAAGTCTGTAATCCACCTGCAGGTGGAGTCAGGCACGCTAAGCTGGGAGAGCTTCTCCTGAAGCAGAGTTGGGATGATGGTGCAGGGGGGTCCAGGAGAGGGTCGGTGATGTCCTTGAGGTGTGAGAGCACAAGGCGTTCAAAGGACTTCATGACCACAGAGGTCAGGGCGACGGGTCTGAAGTCATTAAGTCCTGTGGTCCTTGGCTTCTTGGGAACTGGGATGATGGTAGAGGACTTGAAGCAGAACTTGAACTTAAAACTTAAACTTGTACTTCGACTCTTTGAATCTGTCTTTGTCCCCACTCCTGAAGGCCTCTTCCTCTGCCAACCATAGCTGTCTGAGTTTGGCTGTGAACCAGGGTTTGGCATTGTTGAAACTCACCGTGGTGCATGATGGAACACAGCAGACCTCACAGAAGCTGATGTAGGACATCACAGCCTCCGTGTACTCATCCAGACTGTTGGTAGCAGTCCTGAACACATCCCAGTCAGTAGAGTCCAAACACGCCTGTAGATCCTCCACAGCCTCACTGGTCCACTTCCTTGATGTCCTCACTACAGGTTTGCAGAGCTTTAGTTTCTGCCTGTACGCAGGAATCAGGCGGACCATGACGTGGTCAGAGTGGCCAAGTGCAGCGCGGGGGATGGCATGATAAGCATCCCTGACTGTGGTGTAACAGTGATCCAGAATATTCTCCTCTCTGGTCGGGCATTTAATAAACTGTCTGTATTTAGGGAGTTCGTGGGTGAGGTTACCTTCAGATGAAGGAAAGTCCCTGTTTCTACCCAGCAGCAGTTGCAGTTGCAGTTTATCACCTCAAGGCAATTCTCTTAGTGGTCCAGGGCAAAGGATGATAAATTGAGTTTAAAGAACTTTTAGAGGACAGGTTAAAAAAAAAAAAAAAAAAAAACAAGGGATGAAATTAAAAGAGGGACAGAAATGAGAGTGAGGACAGAGAGTGACTGAGGACAGCAATGTGAGGAGCATCATTTCTGAGGCAGGGAAAGCCAGATTTGGTTAACCAGTGAATATTGGTGGTGGTTCTCAGGCTGGCAAGTTTCCCACTGCATGCCTGTCACCCATCATTAGGCATGCTAACACACACACAAACACAGACACACACACATACACCTCCACCTTGAGTAGAGTCAATAAATCGTGCAAAACTCAATCATGTAAAACTAGTAAGAAGTCTGTTGGAACAGTGATCTTTAAATACATCCTGTATCTACTCAAAAAGTCATATAATTAGATTAAATGGCTGGGACAGCAGCCACAGGGCTGCGGTAAAATTCTTTTTTTCTTTTTTTTTTTGTTATTTTATTGGCACAAATCTGATTCCATAGTTTAGATGTTCTTTTGCAATCTTCTGCTGAATTTGTGGTTAGGAGGCAAGACAGATTTTCTTCTGATGACTTTTCTATGAAGGTCATGTTTGTGCAGGAATCACTGCACCACCAGTCCAGAGTCTGCTAAATCTCCCTGAAGGTCTTTTACAGTCAAGCAGATGTTTGATTTGTCAGAAGAAGTTCTTTCTGAAAGTTTTCTTGGACTTCTAGACCTCAACTTGACCTCCACTGTTCCTGACATTTCTTAATTACATTACAAACTCAGGAAACAGCTACTTGAAAATGCTTTGCTATCTTCTTACAGCCTTCTCCTGCTTTGTGGGCTTCAATTATTTCATTTTTCAGAGAGCTAAGCAACTGCTGAGACAAGGTTTGAGGAGTCCCAGTATTTATAAAGCATGTGCATCACCTGGCCTTGCCTAATGATAAGTGTGAACAAGCCATAGACTTAACAAACTAATTAAGCTCAGAGACCTTGGTAAAAGTTATCTGAGAGCTCAAATCTCTTGGGGTGCCCAATCACTTACACACACAGACACACACAGACACACACACACACACACACACACACACACACACACACACACACACACACACACACATACACAATTACAATAAAGCTAAATCTAATCTAAGAGGACATTCAGTTAAAATACCTTTTTGTCAAACTACCATTTAAGGTCAAGACTAAAATAAAGGTAAACCCGCTTCAACACAAATGAATGCGAAGCAAGTCAACTATCTCTGAAGACACAAGAAAATGTGTATAATACAAATTTAAAACTGAAATTCTCCTGATGAAAGATTCCATCCTATGAGGTTTTGCTGTCTCTTCAGGCGCTGCCCCATCTTCTGACTATCCCATTAAGTCAACTAGATATGGATATTTTAACAGCATAAAAACAGCTTATCCAGAAATACAAATGTCAAAACAATGAGTGAACACACTGCAAATCCTGTCTGATTGATTTCTTATGTCATTGTTTTTCAGAGGCCATTTCCAGCTTATCCATCCTCCGTGTTCTCCTCATTATCGGTTGAACAACTTATCTGTCCCCTCTCTTCCTCCCTCTCTGTCTCACTCACCCAGGCATGTTTGTCTGTCTGGTCCCAGGACAGTTCCAGGTGCACAGCGACAGTCAGACTCAGGACATCTGGGACCTGCACAGTCCACCTCATCACAGATATCATAGAAATCTGTGCAGCACACACACACACGCAGTTATTAACACAACAAAAGACAAAGAAAACAAAAAGTAGCTGTATGTGGTATGCTGACTCACGGCCACAGTAAACATGGAAGCAGACTGAGGGTTTGGGCAGGCGATAGACAAAGTATCCTCCTGTACAGGCCTTCACATCTACACTGGCGTTCCACTGGCAGCAGTTGTCATTGAAGCTGGCACAGACAGGCAGGGTGATGATGCCCTCGTGGAGCTGAGGGTGCCTGCCGTTGAGCCAGATGGGAGCATGGGTGCCACAGTAATTCTCAGAGATGCAGAAGGTGGGCATGGCATCCCCGGCCATGCCGGTGAAGCGGTACCATTCTCCAGACACGTGGCTGTCACAGAGGGGCACGCCAGATGACTGGTTGACGTGGTAGTCCGTGTTCCTCCAGGGTTCATTCAGGCTGATGTAGGCAGAGCAGGGGTCCAGGGCTGAGGAATGTTGGTGTGGTCGCAAAGATGAACACAACGTAGATGCACATGTTTGGAAAAAAACATGAACATGATGTGAATGTGTGTTTTAAGATAAGGAGGATGAGCCAGAGAGAGGGAGTTTGGGCTGGATAGTGTGTGGAGTCGCAAAGGGCATTGGTGGAAAGTAACTATTTACCCAAGTACATTTTCTAAGTATTTTACTTGAGTCTTTCCATTTCAAGTTTCTTTATATTTCCACTAAATTTCAGAGCTTTTTTACTTTTTTGACTCATTTAAAAACTTTAGTCACTAGTTTCTTTTCAGTTTAGTACTGTACATACAAAACATATGATGTTCACACACATCCACTGTTGAAGGAAGGAAGTGTTGGAAATTTACGACAAGGATTTTCCACCGTTGAATCAGGCTTTCAACTTCACTTTCTCCAGTGCTGACAGTTTTAAAATGAAGTGTGGGGATAAGTCTGCCTGTGTGAGACTAGACATTCAGTCTCGAAAGGACAGTGCACATGCATCTGCATCTATAACAGCCAATAGGAACACCCCCCCTCTCTGATATGAGTCGTGGTTGGCCAAAGTCTCCTGTTACAGGCTAGATTTTCTGAAGCCTGAAAAGTGGAGCCAAGAGGAGGTGCAGTAATCTAGTTACTCAGATCACTTGAATTACAATACGCTGAAAGGTTATATTGTGGAACTGTTACACAATGACACAAAAATAAACTGCCTACCACAGCTTTAATGTTCCTGATGCCTCATCTGTAATATAAACTGTATACTACTCTCACTACTATAACTTTTGATGCTGTAAGCGTATTGTGCCGCTAGTACTCAGGCTTAATTAAAATTATGAATGCAAGACGTTTTCTATAGGAGCATTTTCTACTGTGGTATTGCTATTTTCATTTATAAGATCTACCAATAATACTTCCTCCAAAACATCTTTTGTCACTAATTGTTGTACAGCTATATTCTACAGATCATTTTTCAGGCTTTGAAATTTCTGCCTCCATATCAACATAATGTAGGTGAAATTAATTTTTGCCTCTGGTGCTCACAGCATTGAAAAATCCCACTTAAAAAAAAACATAACAGTCCTGGTCTAAGACCACTGGGGACCCTTGCTGCCAGACCTCACCTCCAATAGCTCTCATTAAAGCTATTTCTTTAGTTGAAAGTAAGTCCAATGTAAACAGAAATCTCAGAAACAAAAAATATCTGAATGGCAGTGGAGTGCCGCTTTAGCATTGTGCACATTCAATACCATTAGTTACTTGAGCAAAGGCTCCAATTTCTGCTTAGTCCATAGACGAGCTTTATGCCTTTTATCCCTGCCGTGTATCTGTACTGGCTGCTTGGGCAAACTTGTTACCATGGAGCCAACCTTTGAACAAGATAAACTGTAACACTGAGTCAATTCTCATTGAACTAAGAGCCAACAAGGCATCAAGGAACCCTTTATCCACTGAGCTCTGTCAGTGGTGACTCTTTTCAGAACAGCCAGCTTTGCAGAAACACAAGAACAACTGAACAAGCAGAATAAACAAAGAGCAGCAAAACAATCAATAGTCTCCCCTCCCTCTTCATGCCTTCTCAACAGTGTAATTAAGAGGTAGATGTAAAACAAAAGGAAAGGAAGGAGGCATGAGGGATGATGGGAGTGGGCAAAGTGAGCAAGAGTGAGAGTGTTAATTACTGAGAATCAGCAGGGATGAAGAAACAGCAGGAGGCTGATCAGCCCAGCAGTAAAGCATCTTCAGTGACAGGCCAGAGCCAGGAAACATGACAGCTGACAAGGAGGACATAACAATTTAGTGGAGCAGTAACCAGCACTATAACCAAACTCCAGGCTTTGCTTTTAGTTGGATTGCTCTACATAAAATATCCACATTTATGCTTTCCCGTATCTTGAATGAAAAGTGCTTTCTGTGTGACCAGAGACAATAACTGTTCCGTTCCTCAAATCTGCTTTTACAAGTAAACAAGAAAACACACAAACATGTACTCCCAAGAAATATTAACTGCACCTCAGTGTCTGGGAGCAATGAAAAAATATCTGTGTGAGATGGGACTAATATCGTGACCATAAATGACGTCACCTCACACATAATTTTCTCCTTCCATCCACTAATGGACTGTTCATCTTGTCACTACCTGCTGCTCGAATAAAAGCAGAGGGATCAATCCCTGACCGGGGCCCGCTGACAGCATAAACGACCCGTTTTGGAGATGTACGACTGACCGACAGTGTTCCAGCTCTAGCAGCACAGAAGGGGCAGAGGACAGAGCTGACTCATGTGGGTGTATGGTAATGGGAGCGTTAAATCTTCCAGATGGGGCTTGAATAACTTAATATGGCTATTAAGGGAATGTGGAGCCACGCCTGACCTGAGTCAGACTCCAGCCACTCATCTGTACAGATGAAGATGAAGGCTAACAGCAAACAGTGTCCACCCTTACTGTTCTCCACAATGAATATTATTTTGTAAAGCTGGCAATATCCTATTTTTTCTACTTTCAAATAAAGCCAACAATGAATTAAACCTACTAAAAACTGTACTCCCTGTGTGGCTGAAGTCTGATACATCTTATTCGGGACCCTAGTATTGTCCAAAAACTTTCAAAAACACACGAATGAGCCGCACGGTTGCACTGGGTGACAAATTCCTTCATTACAATGAACCCACACACCAAGAAATTTACCCTGCTGTGAGGAACATTTCAGTTTTCTCAAAAACTGAATGATCCACCGCCCAGCTGTTTAGAAAATGATTGAGCCCTTTAAAAAAGAATTAAAGTGTATTTGTGATCTGTTTATAAAGATTTCATCATCATTTGAAATAAACAGGTTAGGTATGTCCAAGCGTATTGGAAAATGAAATAACATGTAGTTGGTTTTGGTGTTTTCATTGGATTTGTTGACAATAACGCAAACTCATTGCTGTACAATAATTCAAATATATTCTTATTGTAGGAGACACCTGCTTATTTTTGGGAAAACATAAGAAATCACACTCACCTACACCAGCAACCCCAAAAACCTCCTGCAACAGACTGGTAACCAGCAAAAACATCATGATGTGCCTTCTCAGTTTTGGAATGATAATGCAGGCTCAGGTCTGAGTGTGTGTGTGTGTATGTGTGTGTGTGTGTGTGTGTGTGTAGCTCTTTAGGGGAAGCCTGTCTTTAATAGGTGCCTCTTATCTGTATGTGTCATATTGTCATGTGTTGGTCTCACCTTGACCTCTTGACCTTCTGCTCCACAGGTCCAGTGACAGGACCATCCTCCCATTGTTTCAGACAGTCACTCTTCTCACTCTCCTCCCTCCATCCTCTTACACACAACCTTAAACTACTACAAACATCAGCTTTTTTTTCCCGCCATGCTGTTAAAAAGCCTGATCAAGGCTTTTTATGCTTTTACATGTCTTAAATCTTTCCTTCCTCATCAGTCTTGATTTAAAGGGCGTGGAAAAATGGCCAAAGATCTAATCTGCTCCAGCATTAGACCAATATGATTAATCTGCTTAGTGTCGTGCTGGAACAGTTTTCACTGCGAGGCGATGCTGAAGTTTGCACACTCAGGACTTACCGCAGACCCACATCAGGGACTCACTGCCAGAGTGAATATGTTCTCATCTAGCTCATTACTTGACCACTAGTACAAGCCAGAAAACATCTAAAGCTTGGCCCATTCCATTGAGAAACCGCCCAAACTAACCTGACGCTTGCAGTTTTGGTTTCTCATATGTAATTAAGTCAATGGAGACATTAATCCACAAGGCTGTTAGAAGAAATGAGGTGGAACATGCATTTTTTTTTTTCTTTTGTGATTACGCCTGGAAATAAGACACTGTCGGACCTACTGGCTGCAAGTCTCTATGGCACAGGCAGATTGAATCAGCACTTTATTACACTACTGCCTCACAATAGCGTGTATAGGAAACCCATACAGTGCATATAGCTTTAATGGTTTCCGGATTTTTTTTCTTCATTCACCCTTACTCTCTAATTATGCACATTCTAGGCTGATAATTGTGTTGGAGTGTCATGAAATGTGGCACAGAAGTTCACATTGTCCTCATGTTTATCTTTGCTAATCCCTTAACTTTTCATAGAGGTCATCAAGGTCAAATTTTCAAATTGTCCAATACAGTGGATGGAGACCAAATACCTGCACAACCAATGAAATTCCCCTCAGCCTCAGCTGTACTTTGTGTTTAGTGCGAATTACGTAATGTTAGCATGCTAACACTCTCAGCTAAGATGGTGAACATGGAAAACATAGTTGCTAAACATCTGCATGTTGGTATAGTCACTGTGAGCAGATTAGCTGATGTTAGCATTTAGTTCAACGCATTGCTGTGCTTCAGAGCTGCCAGCATGTCACACTCTGCACATGTAAATGATTTCTGCCGTTCCAATGATCAAACCAATACTTAATAATTATTATTTTTACAAGTAAGCTTTAAAGGAAAACATCAAATCTTTTCTTTTTCCGTTGCATTTTTATAAACGTTGAGATTTTTGGAATTAAATGCAGTTTCAATGGACCACTGTAACCATGTGTTGTTTCATGCAGCTACAGTATACAAACAGTTTTTCCACACAGGCCTATCTCATAGGATGTCCTGTACAGGAAGAGCTGGAGGCCAAGGAGAGCCAGAGGAGGTGGACAAGACCTTGACAAGCTGCTCCTTGTAAATCT
>JBBMOE010000013.1:6940361-7077861 GCA_037975065.1 Chaetodon trifasciatus
CACCCTAATTTGGCTTCAACATTGCCCCCCCCCCATTCCGTGCCCATGCGCAGGAGCCGTACTTCCAAGGTAGTAAATGCGTACAGAATAATGCTCTTTGTGTGTGTGCGTAAGTGACATGGCGTGCGTTGGCTGTTAGCCGGGGGTCTTTCATTTCCAGATCTTCAGAGGATGTATATGGGTTTCTGACGAAATGACGTTGTAAGAGAGTTCCTCCCCCCACTGAAAAAACTAGCCTCTGGTCATCTGTTTATTTGATTGTATACATATATATATTTATATTCTTTTCATAACAAATATACTATGGCTTTCAAAATAAAAAGTGCCAAAATATTTTTTTTGGAATAAAAGAACACACAGTGATGTTGTTGTCGGTAGTACTCTCAGACTTGCACAGACAGACCAGGCCGCTACAGGACATCAACAGGAAGAGGAAACGAGGCGTCGTCATGCCTATATCCTGCGAGTCGAGACAGGCTCCTGACAAAGGTCACGCTGGGAGGGACAGCTGTCTGTTACCTGGAGAAGGCGTGGCCCAGGGAGGGGGAAGCAGCAGAGTTCAGCCACAGGAAGACAACGGTCCCCCCTGATGGTGCGACTGCAGTTCGGACTTCCTTGTAAACTTTAACTTGTGGGATAGAGACTCTCCCTTGAGCCTGCCCCAACCATGGGTGGGTGTGTGTGTTGACAGTTTGACTGCTAGAGGAAGCAGGACTACACTGCTCTGTCGAGCTGCAGAGTGGACCAGGGTCAGTGTCCCAGAGTGCCCTGAAAGTCCCACACATACACACACACACACACACACACAGACACACACGCTCAGCAATGACTGCCCCTCTGCATGTCCTCTGTTCTGGAGTGTCTAGAGGTGTGATAATTCCTGTTTGCCCCCTGGAGTTCCTTGCAGGCTGTCCCTCCAGAGACTTGAGGCATATCCATAGTGCCCAGTTTCATCCCATTATCATCATCACTGTCCTTTTCAATCATCCTCACCATCCTTCGGCTGTGAGAGCTTTTCAGTTCCTGCTATTCTCACCATCCTTCTTCGGTTTTTCACTTGCAATTCCAACTGGAGATTTCAGTCAGGAAAGTAAAAAGAGAAAAGGAAACAAAAAAAAGAAAAAAAGGAGAAAACTAACTCCCACAGTCAAGAAAGGGGATGGGATTATTGGGTGTGGGAGGGATGGGGGAAGGAGGAGTCTGAGGAAACAGTTGGGAGTAAAAGGGAAGGGAGAGGGGTGTTGGATGTCAGGAGGGAAGAGAGGAAGCGGGGGTTGTAGGAGCTGAGAGAGGAGGGAGTTGCTCTTCCCATCAATTTTTACTGGAGGTGAGCTGCTGAACTGGGAGCTGGAGCTGCAGCGGGTCCCGAAGACGTTTCAGATCCAACTCCACCTAGAGAGGGTCGATAAGGAGAGAGAGGCAGGCTGGAGTAAAAAACATGAGAGGAAAGCAAGTGGGAAATGCTATGAAAGTGTGTCTACGCACAGCCGTTATAAATCCAAGTATTGAACTGTAAAATATGTGAATCCCCGGTGTGTCTGCGGTGCTCATTTTACACCACAAAACATCCAGCTTTCGCCGAGCAACTGTACCTCAGCAATATCATCCTTCAGCTTGTTGTACTTCTCAATGTCGAAGCGTGTCCTTTTCACCCCCTTGTGGAAGAACAGCAGATACTGTCTGTCTCTAGCGTCGGGGTAAACATACTCCTGCAGGTTATTGGGAGACACAGACAGAGCACTTTGTAAGAGGAGCCAGTTTATCAGATACCCTCCATGTTCTGCCTTCAAGTCCGCAGGCCAAGTCACACTGGTGTGAAATCCAACATCAAATGGACTCCATGTCCTTGGAGTTAAAACTTAGCGGTGATTTATAAATATTGGATTCAATTCTGTGGGGCTGCAGTGTCGCCAGCACAGCCTTTTTAATAGCTAAAAAGATTACAATTTAATGCAGAGTACTGCAAATAGAGTATAACCAATAGATTTTGTGAATGTAATGCTTGGTTCTCTGCTTGCTAAGAGTCTCTGCATAATGTTAAAAAGGACAATTTGCCTGAAAGCATCAATGGTCACATTATTTGTGACAAAAAAAACACAAAAAGCACAATCAGTGTGCCCACTAGAGATAAGGTTATTAATATAATTAATCTGGAGATAACTTGTATAATTAAACATCTAATTGTTTAGTCTACACAACATCAGAAAACAGTGAAAATCACAGTCCTTGAGTCCAAGGAAATATCTTCGCATTACTTACTTTATCCAGCCAATAGTCCAAAAGTTAATCAATTAAAATACCATAAAAGAGGGAAAAATCATGAATACTAACAAATGATAAACACACTTTCCTTTGAACATGAATTTCTGTGTATGTATTTGTATAGTTGTTGCGTTTTGTTGCGTCTTACCTGGCGTGTAAGCACAAAGTAGGCGTACATGGCCATGGCTGTGCCATAAGTGATAAAGTAGGTGACAGGTTCCATGATGTCCCAGGAATACTCCCACCAGGTGAGCCTGGCCAGGATGCCAAATTGGGTGGCCATGTACGCCATGCCACCCCACAGCACCCAGGTGGTACGCCGCTCTGCCTTCTTACTCAACTCCTCTCTCACCTGCACAGAAGTCAGGAAGACGGCAGACAGTGAGCCAGTTGTGAACATGTCACGAGAATCTAATGAGGAAGAAGGGCTGAAGTATACAGGCCGGGAACAGCTGTGATAACTTTTTTTAGACCCTTCAGATTAAGATGTGGTTATTATGAGATTAACTGTTGTGTTGTCTGATCATTTATTGTAATCACACATTATTTCATTACTGGGATAGTAAACTCATTATTTTGCCAAGTTCCCTCCTTTACAGCTCTTTACCCATAACCAAGATGGCTCAACTGGTCAGAACTCTCTTACGGTCTGGTATCTTAAACTAATTATCTGTGATTAAAAAGACTGTAAACAGGTCATCAAAATTCAGAGCAATGACAGCTCTTTTTGGCTTCCATGGTAAAGTATGAAAGAATATTCCTATTATTTAATTTCAAGGTGACACATGTTTTACTGTTCAGTTCTTGGTTGGAAAGAATGATTTTTGTGTAGAGTCAAACGTGTTCAGGAAGTTAGACCTTCTCCAGGGGGCGGAGTTGAGAGTTGAGGTCCTCCAGTCGTCCAATCAGCTCACGTTCTTTGCCGAGTTGGTGCTCCTCGATGCGCAGTGTGGTGTAGAGCTGCTGCACCAGAAACTTGACGTCATTCAGCCTTTCTGCCTCCTCATGGGGCAGCAGCTCTGAAGCACAAACACAATGCAAACAAATAAACAAAGACAGGCTTTAATACGATCCACTTTCTGGCAGTGAAACCATTTCTTCCTCATACTGTAAGGCCGTGACTCAGAGCAAACAGTGCAGGCTCTGCCTTCGCTCTGCCAGGACTCACCTCTCCTTGGAGGCCGCACGAGGTGTGTGGTGTCGTTAATGACGAGCTTGAAATCATCCAGCAGCAGGATGTCGATGCCTGTGGAGGAGGCGACCCTCGCTCCATCTGGAGAGAGAGGCAAATGGGAGGGGAGGCGGTAAGAGAGATGGAGGGCTGATCAGTAGTCACTTCAAACACCATTGACATCGCTTGATAATCAGGCTTGTTGCCATCTGACTGTCATCAGATGTAAAAGCAGATGCACTTACACAGAGAGTAAGATTTCAAGTATCAGTTGTTCCTGTATAATGAATCCTCTGTGCAGAGTGAGGGCTGAAAAATCATGTCATTGTGCAAGCAGTGGTATTAAATTCAGAGCTATGGGGAGATTTAACAGCATCTAAATACAAGCACTTCACAGCATGTAAGGACATGCTTATGTGTAGCCCGCCGGGGTAAATGCGTGTACATTATTCCTTGTTTGTGAACGTACCCATAGAGTAGATGGCTACCCGGTCGATGCCTCTGTCCTCTGCCTGGAGCTGTTGCAGGAAAACTCCCACACAGTCACTGAGAGGCTTGAGGGTGAACTGACAGCGCTCTCGCCTGGACGGCAAGCTGACTGAGATCACCGGCAGTCCGTTCTGATACACCACTGTCACCTCTGTGAGGGGGTTGCAGGCAAGAAAACAACAGTCAGATAAATGTCACACAAGCAGAAAATGTACTATGACAGTCTTCAGTGAGCCAAAGAAATGCACTTTGTGTACTCTGCTCCCTCTGAATGAATGTCGTAAGGATGCATAAGGAGCAGCATGTTGCTCAGTTTGTCTTAGCATCTTCTGGATGAAACACAAAATGAACCAACATTGTCCACAACAAAACACAGCTGTTTGATATTCTGATGGTGTTATGCTAACTTTCAGATAACTTTTCGTGAAAAAGTGAAACATTATTGTGTGTGTGTGTGTGTGTGTGTGTGTGTGTGTGTGTGTGTGTGTGTGTGTGTGTGTGTGGTTTGAGATCCAGTAGGGGGCAGTATGACAGCAGCTCCACCTGTTGGAGGAGCTCAGCAACAAAGCAGCCGAAGAACAAAGACAGAGAAATACACTGTTTTGCCAAAAATAAGTTCCCTTTGCACTGTCAGGTCCTGAAGATCAATAATGTTGGTAACCTTTGGTAACCTTACAGAACTGTTACGTTGATTTGTTGATGCCAACTGTTGATATTTCTTAGTCTCACAGAAAGGCTAAAAGACCTCTGAATGATGCTTGTGTGGTGGGACTGACAATCAAAAAGACCTTGAGGTTTACATTGCAGATTCTTCAGGTTTTCATAGCAGCAGAAAATCAGCAAAATAGAATGAGTCAGTGCACCTTGGACTACAGAATACATTCTAGTCACTAGGATCTAGTCAATAGGATCTATTTTGCAGTTCATGGTGATTTGGCGTGTTTCAGTCTTTAGTGTGCTCTGATCTGTACTTCATTTTGTAATAAAAATTGTCATATTTGTCCCAAACAGCTGAGCTTCTGGTTCTGCTCAGTGGCACTTTATTTATCTAGCATACTAATAAAGGTCTGTAACCGAGCTCTATTAGTCCGTAACCAAACTCTGGTTATGATGAGCCTGCAGAGCTTATACCATTATGATCCTGAGTGGCCTCTAATGGCAGAGCCATGAATCAACGCAGAGGGCTGTGAGCCCACAGCCGAGGTGAGGCAAGCTGCCTTGTTGCTGCAGCTGCACCCAACAACCTCTGCCTCCTGCTCAGGACCACTGCAGTGAATCAGCAGATCTCTGCTTGGGCTCGCACCAAGAAGTGAAGGATCATCGGCTGGTGCAGGCTGCACCAGCCCGAGCTCGGTTTCCACAGTGTGTTGACTGTGTTCAAAGACGCAGAGGTGCAGACATTTTATTTCACACCCATTTCTTCATTAAAGTGACAATTTGAAACCTTGCCCCAAGTATCTGAGCTGTTCTCCTCCTGCACCTGCTCCCTTCGCCCTCCACTATCCTGTCATCACAGGCACATTGCTAAAAGTGCCAGGATCGTGTGTTTTTCTCTGCTCCAACCTCACAGCTATTAAAGTCCTCTTTAAAATCAAATCAGCATCTTCTGCAATGCCGCTGCCTTCTCCTCTCAGCCTCCCTACCTTTCCCTTCCTCGCTCTGTTCACGCTCTCCAGCTCGCTCGCCTCTCACACAGACGAGCAGATGCTACACCGAGACAGAGTCCATATATTAACGACTACTGGCTGTTGACTCCAAATGAGCCTCCCCTGTCTGATCAATGCAGAATTCCTCGAGGTGCACAACTCATTTGTCTCAAACAAAGCAGAGGCTGGATTTGTGTTTTTCTTTCTTCTTTTTTTTTAAAGGGGGAAACCCCTGATACAGTCCATATGGTCAGGAATAAACTGAAGGAAGTGAGAGGAGGTGAGGACTTACCCTCTGGAGCAGTGGAGGAACACAACAGTCTCTGGCCATGCCATGAGGGGGCGCCCCTCCAAACCTGTGGACAGGAAGAGAAAGGGCAACAAAGTGGTTATTCCACTTGTACACAGCTTTCTCTTATCTAATGTTTCAGTAACCGGAGGCCAGTCGTGTGACAGTAACATGACGCTACCCTCATCTATGCCATTTACTTCTCTAATTGTTTGTTCGCAAGACTGACTAAGTATCATGTTACAAAATGGCTCCCTCTGTTCCAGTTTCTAGAAATGTTGCCATGTACAGACTGAAGCCGCACCCAAGAAGCACAGACGAACAGATCCAACTGCAGCTTCCCGGTCATGGAAATATTCTACAACGGGATGACGCATAAAAACACACACGGCCCCTCACATCCAAAGACTTCAGTATCCAGCAACAACAGCCACCACTTAGAGGAAAACACCACAGTGGGAGACACAGAAAGAAGGCAGCCAAATGCAACTATGTGGTTCAGCATGAATTCTCCAATTGTGTCACAGTCTAGAGGGAGGGAGGGAGGGAGGGAGGAGGGGAGGAAGACGAACAGAGGAGCAGAGCTTGGGGAAACCCTCTTTTTTTCCTGTTGCTACAGTATGCTGTTAGCCCAGCAAGGTAGGAGTGTCC
Source organism: Chaetodon trifasciatus (assembly GCA_037975065.1). Classification (NCBI taxonomy): domain Eukaryota; kingdom Metazoa; phylum Chordata; class Actinopteri; order Chaetodontiformes; family Chaetodontidae; genus Chaetodon; species Chaetodon trifasciatus. The sequence goes on from JBBMOE010000013.1 coordinate 6,946,870, forward strand.
ATACGTACTGCATTTGTTTCAAATTACAGAGCTCGTCACGTTGCTGCTGAGACAACGCAGTCGAGCCTTTTAAGGCATGAGACTGCCTGTCAGATCTCCTCACATTTATACAGAGCACACGGGGGTGAGGATGAGACATCGGAAATCAAGCAAGAAAGAGTGCCAGGGGGCAAAAACAGCTTTTGTGATTGAAGTTTTAGTTGTGCACACACACACAAAGAAAATATGCCTCTTCTGCACCACAAATAAGCCTCTGTTCCTCTGCTGATTACATCCTCACATGCAATAACTGCTGCCTGAAGATGTGAGAGTTGTGCCACTGTAGTATTGTATATTAATGTGCCCACTGGATATGCATATACAGTATGTTCTCCTGAATCCCACACACATTCATTAATCTGTCAATCTCTGGAGGCACAGGATGTGTTTCGCACTGCCACGGCTTTCAAACAGACCTGCCTGCATGGCGCTCACTCTGTGTACGACTCTTATGTCAGATTTACGATATGCACACAATCTCTGACCCTCACTGAGCCTCACCACTACGGCAAAGGTTCAAAGCTCTCACAACTTCTCCTTTATGACTTCACACTGATGGTTACGGAGGAGGAGAGCAGGTGACTACCCAGTAGCCGTGTGCATTTATGTGTTTATGGCGTCGCAGCAAACATTCTCTCTGGATCTGCACGGCAACGATAAACACAAGAACTGTGGATGTCTGTCTATTCAATCATTTCTAGGCTGTTACCCAACAGTTCAGATATCCTGAATGCAATCAGTACACAACCAGAACACAATCGCACAGAGTTCAAATTTAGAGAATTTAAAAGTCTTTTCACTCAGATTTATGGTAACTGATGTCCGTCTGAACTTTACCACCTTACTCATGCCGGCAAAACAAATGCTGCAAAATGAAAATATTATTTTGTGAGAGGACAGGGCGAGCACCAGAACTACCAGTAATCTCAGTATCGACCTGACAAACACGGCAGCCAATCTCTTGATTAAATGTCCCGGCTGTCAATCAGGGAATGTTACCACCAATCACTTCTCCGCAGTCATCTAATCCAGCTTCCAGCCTGACAGTCAGAGTCGGACCGCTGCAGGTGCAAGCAGTCATGATGTTGAAGGGATAAATGTTTAGATTAACACTAACAATGACAGTTATCCACCACTTGCCACTCCGAAAATTACTGTGGATTGTGGTTAGCTGAGCATGACTGACATTAATTAGTGATGAGGTGCTAACCAGTCTGTTGTCAGCTCTGGATCTCGGCTGCTGCCTCTGTTATAAAAGTGAGTTTGTTCCCTTCGGGCATGCACGGCAACACTGACTACCCACCACTCAGAGGCTCAGTGAGGGTCCACAGATGGAGACCACGCTGAGTGTTCACTATTCAGCCGTTCTTGCTCAACCCCCCAGAGAAACTAAAAACTTCTTGAAAACTCAACTTTGTGTTCTATTTTTCAACATCTGCAAATACAGGGGGTGGCGAGGAACAAGTTAGAGAAGCCTGAAAACATTTAGGAGAAGTAACTGCTCCCACTGCAGCAGCGATGCAAGACCTGTACAATGAGTTCCTCTGTAAACTGAGCACCACCACAGGAATCAGAGGGGTGTATACGTGTTTGTGCGTCACTCATCAGGACTGTAAAACTCCTGTTTATGGCACCACCAGGCCAAAGATGAATGACTGCTGAAGTGACCCCATGGAGAAATATGTGTGTGTGTGTGTCCTAAATGAGAACACTGATTACTGTCCCGTGGTCGTAGGTAGAGCCCAAACACTGATTAGGCTGCTGATCAGATGACATGCTGAGAAAGGCCTTTTGGCTGGTCTGGAATAACTGCATAGTCTGCAGAGAGCGGTCCAGCTTGGCTCATTCATTAACTTTAGCTGCTTGAGGCCAGGAGGGAAGATTTCACAGCGATACCCACATCACCACCAGCACCAACCCACGCACCCTGACACAGGGCGGCATTACAGACATATGCAAATATAGCTCTGGCATGTGTGTGCAGATCCATCAGTGGAATGACATGTAAGTGTGAGTGTACCTCTGTGTCTTTGCAGGTGGCATGTGTGTACGTGTGTGTGTGTCCATCCGTCTGTTCGCCAGCCTGTTTGCCAGCGGTAGTTGCAGAGGGACTGAGCAAAGCCCCCGCCCTCCCTTCCCCTCCACTCCATTCCCCTCCTCTCCCTCGGCACACAGCCACTGAAACGCTGCCTGAAATATTTAACAGCGTAGCAGCAGTCAATAGCACAGCAACCTTGGAATCAATGTCATACAGCTAAGAGAGGGAGAGAAAGAAAGAAACGGGCATCGAGGATGGCTGAGAAGATGGACGGATGAGCTGGAGGAGAGAAAGAGGTGTGGAGAGGCATGGAGGAGGAGAAAGAATGCCAGGATAAATGGAGGAGCAGCAGGGGAGCGATAGAGATAAATGAAGGCTGGAGTAAAACGGCGTGAGTCACGAGGGCGCTTGCATTTTTGCCCATGTGCTGCATATACTGTACCCTGCAGCAGACAATCCCTCCCAACTGAAACGTGACTGCATGTGTGTGTGTGTGTGTGTGTGTGTGTGTGTGTGTGTGTGTGTGTGTGTGTGTAGTGGGCATGGTGGCTAGAAAGAGAAAGAAAGAGGAGGAAGGGATGAAGGGAAACAATGGAAGGTGGAGAAAGAGAGGGAGATAAGAGAAAGCCATGAGTGTGAGGAAAGGTAGAGGGAGGGGGAGGAGGAGAAGAAGGAGGAGGAGGAGGAGGTGGGGTGAACTGCTGATCACTGCAGTAAAGGAATCCCTCGTCTAGAAAGGGGGGTTGCCCCTCGACTTCACCCTCCCTCCCTCCATCTCTGTCTTACTCACGCTGAATCTTGATGTGCTGGTTTTGATCTTCTCTCAATTCTCATCTGCACTGCGCTTTAACTTCAGCTGCGTTTCATCACACCACGTGTGTGCATTTTCCTTCAATTAAAATAACCACTCCTCGATTTAAAATCTCACCTTCAGTGTGGTAAAGGCACAGCAAGCAGGGACCCAATAGATTACACAGATTACTGTGGGAGATGAAAATAAATTTGATTCACTAAGGAAAATATAAGGCTTCTTAGCAGCAGCCCGGGCTGTGTGCTACATGCTGAGTCCTTCCCTGCTCTCCCATAACGTAGTAACACGTGCAAGAGGTATGATATCAACCTGCAGTGAAGATTAATCATCCTCACACAGTACCGCTGTAACAATATCGCAAATGTGTGCCAGGCAAAAAAGAACACCACACATTCATAGTGAGGGAATCGACACACAACCTTTGAGAGTGTCTGCCTACTATCAAAACCTCTCCTATGAGCAGCCCTTTGCTGTGTTGACATCCTTGTTCTCCTTTCAGTCCACATTACGCATGTGGAGAAATTTGCAAAATGCTAATCCTCGCACAGATTCACAAACTGTTAGCAGAGCTGCTATGGGGGTGGATTAACACTACTGCCAGTGTTGTTCAGCCAAAGCACGCCAGAAAACTAAAGAAACTGGGTTATTTTAAGAGTTCTGTGCAAGTGACAAAATGACGTCTTATGATCTTCATTTTCTATCTGACTCCACAAAGAAACCACTCCGCATACAGTACATCAATGGTGCCAACCTCTTTTGTCACACATACCTCCACAGCCCTGTCAGACGAACTCATTGACTCCACCTGTCACGTTCCAAAAGTGTTCATTTAAACTGATCTTATAGTGGATGTTCTCTAACACCAGGTGGTAATTTGTTACAGAGGTGGTTTGGTGTATTTTCAGCAGCACAGATGCTACTGAATGATCATAGAGATGTTATAGGAATATAATAGGAGTCCTGCAGGCAGCAGTGTGTCTCTATGATCCTCTCGCTCTTGCACGACTACACATTGTCACTTCATTATGAAGGTAACACTGCTCTATAAAGCACTTAGGCTGTAATATAGTACAAAAATAAGTATTTATAGCATATAGTTTGGAGAACATTATAGATCCAAGATGAAACTGACAGAAGGGTGGGGCTGAGAGAGAAAAGGCCCAATAACGAATCCATCCGCTACTTCAGCACCACGGACAGCACCATGGATTTATCCATACACAGCACAGATAGGCTGCTGGTATTTCAGAGCCGTGGTCCGGTCCATAGATTCTAACTTGCAACCTCAGTCAGATAAAGCATCAATGAGTCAGACAGACTAACATATTCAACTAAACAGCCCCTCTGCCCCTGCCCTTTCTCTGGGACGGAGGGGGGGGTGGCAGGTTAAGAAGGGGGATGCATTTAGGCCATTTTGCTGACAAGGGGGATGGCATCCCCACTCACATGGCCTACTACTCGACGCCAAAAATAGAAGTGGATATCTTGTTAGCTCACAATAATGTTTTTATACATACTGTATGAAATACATTGGCAATCCCCGGTTGTTGGGCTGACGGCGGCTAAACACTCATCTCCTCTGTTTAGTTAACTATTTCAACCAGTTATCTATTCACTATTTAATTCATCTGTCCATTACCTTTAGCTAACCACCGTTTACTCATTACTTTTAGCTGTTTAATCCTTTCCGTTCAATTACTAACCAGTTTTCACTCACTCTCATAGTGACACATAGTATTCAGGTGTTACAGCTGATTCAACATATGCATACATATGTATGTGCAGCAGTACATATATGGACTGCTGCCTCTTTCAGCTTTGTTGTTGTGGCTGAATCTGACCACAAAATGACATTGCAGTTTAAAAATCTTTCTCAGAGCACATCCTCCTGACTCCAGACACACCATAGTTAAAATTCTGGGTGCTGAGTATGGCATGAAGTGTATCTGTGGGTGACACCAGCACTGAGGAATAATGTCACTGACATAACTCCCATTTCATGGTGCCCTCCTCGGGGAGCAGAACCTAACTTCTCATTTATCTACACAATGACTGCATCCATCTATGTGGTAATGTGCTGTCCTGGGCTGCTGCTAAGGACCAGATAGCATGGGTATTCATTCATGAAACCAGTCATGGATAGACATGCTCGTATAAACGTCACCTCATGTCAGTGGAGTATGTAACTATGCACTCGTTCTAGGCGTCACTGCACACATGCATGTCCATCTTTTAATTATCTGCTTGAAATCTTTTTTATTTCCAATTCCTTTTCCTGGTAGAAGTTGTAACATATGGAGAGATTTACAATCAAAGGAGCTGTGATCAATTTCCCAATGGCCCAGCCATTTGATAAGGGCTAGGTTCAAGGAGAGGTGCAGCGCTCCATCATGCTTCTATGACAGACAAAGCTGGGAGAGGAGCACATGGTCAAGGTGGGGTCAGTGGGAGGTTACTGTGTGTGGAACGACTATCACGCTCGTATTGATCAACAGGAATCGAATCTAGAGGACAGGACAGACAGGGGCCAGGCAGTGAAAGTAGCCTTCCTTCGTCCAAGAGGTGTACTCTGAAAGACTCCATGTCTGGAGAAGACAGGGTGAGGGGTGAATGAGCAAGAACAATGAAATGAAATGAACCTGTTCTAAAACTGAACACAGAACAGTTTACAGTATATCACCAATAATCAGCTGTGACACCCTGCTGACTCAACTTTAAGGACTATTTCCATGTGGATTGTTGGAGTAGGCAAATGAGGTTTATGAGCTATTAAATTGGAAATATGCCGTGTCTGCTATATTATCCGCTGCAGGAAGGAGCGTGTGTAGACGATGCTCTCATTCATTAACCCAGTGAGATGTCTGAGTTTTTTGTACCCTTGTGTTTTTAGCTTTATTACTCTTTTATAGCACATTAAGAGTCTGCTGACTGAGGCAGTTTAAAAACTCTCTTGCTCTCATTTCCAGTGATGTGCAATACGTTTTATTTTCTCTAAGAAATAATTCAGTATCAACTAAGTTATATGAAAGCACCATTTATTAGATTTGTATTCTGTTAGTTTAGGTGTATTTTTACTACCTTGCAAACAGTAAGACGTTCTAAAATATCTGTTTAGATGCAGTATTATGATTAGTTTTCATTAGCGATGCAAATACAGTCAATTCATTATGATATAAAGCAAAGAAAAGCAGCAATTGTTACTGATTTTATTTTCTGTTGACAAAGAATGGATTAATAGACAATATGCAATTCTTGATCTGTAAAGGTCACACTGCAGTGGTGCAGCGAAGCTCATATGTCCATTATTCTATCTATTGGCTGTGCTGCATATCACCTCCTGCTCCGGGGGGGACAAGGTCCTGTCCACTCAGCTCCTTGCAGCCCACACTTCCCCACTGTGGGCTTAACAAGTTGAAAAGCACAGCTGCGCCCCCTCACAATCCCTGGCACGCACACACCCACATTTTCCGTCCCCTCAGAAATAAGGACAAAAGCGCATGCACACCTAGATAAGACGGGCACTCAGCAATTGCTACAGAAGAAAGTGGATTTGAGTACAGTGTGACAGTAATCATTGTCATTTTTTCCGCCTCAGCGCCGTCGAGCTTATGTAACAAACGAAAATGCTGCCTTTTCTCTCGGTTGTGTTCCTCGTCTCGTAAAAGCCATTAACAGATATGAAATCTGCAGTCATATTCTTGAACGCCACAGTATTAAGTAATCTCCGCTCACACACTGGGAGGGAAACCGTGACAAAGCACAGCGCACCCCCACGGAAGCCTGTGCCAATCTGACCTCTCCACTGCAATGCAGAGCTGATAGTGAAAACAACCTTCCCCCGATTAGGCTATTTCGAACATCAAAACCCCACACCAGTTACAGCAAGATATAAATAATTCCAGCTTAATCTTTCATTCCATTTCAATAAATTGCATTTCAGACCCTGGAAATGCTTTGATTAATTAATGCAAGCTCATGGCTTGCTTAATCCATGGGATAAGATCTCAGCTGGGACTGAATCCGTTTCCATGACACGTGGTCTTACTTCAGAAGGGCCAGTTGGACCCTCAACCCCTCACCAGCCCTGACACCAACCCCCAAACCCCTCCCTGGGACAAACAACACTTGGACCTGATGAATTATTAAACAGCAGTGCAGGCTTTTGTGCCTGAGCTTAGAAGACGACCGGCGCTCGGCCATCGTGCTTCACAGCTCCGCTCCTTGACAGATTCAATCTGGCCGAGGAGCGGACTCTGCGTTTTCTAACTTACTTGAGTCACTTTTAAGATCAGAGCCATGCAGAAATGGAAAATAAAGTTTGCATGCATAATGTGTATCTGTAACAGTGTCTGTGTTTGTGGGGTAAGACCGTCTTTGATTGCTCATACAGCAGATGGCACTGGCTGCTTGTGTCAGTGTTCATTTCAGTGCAGGTCACGCAACACTCAGCCCCTCACCTGCACTAGACAAAGAAACTTCTCCTTGCTCTCCTCGTCTTTTTTCTCCCTCTCCTTGACTCCCTCTAGCTAGTTTTCCCTCTCTTGAGAGTTATGAGACCCCACTGACATTCGTGTACATGCATCGAAGGAAGGCATGCAAATCCAGCCTTGCGCATGCACACTATGCAAGCTCGCTCACTCCACACTGGCCCTGATCTGACTGGTGATCCTATAGGCCTGATTAAACCTCAAGAGTGTGAAAAGGTGGAGGCCCGCAGAGCCTTCACATCACACAGAACACACACCAATCAATGCTGCTGAATAAGCACTGTTTACTTGCACTGTTATTATCCTCCCTTTCTCTCTCTTCCCACCGTCTCTAGTATACATATGCTTCAGACTATCATAGTTATCCTCTTTGAGAACACACCTCTGAGAGCAGAGCCACATTTTGTGCCAACATTTGACATTGTTTTTGGATTCATTAATTAGACTCGATGATAAAACACTTGAATTGAGAATTAAAGTGCCTCCCATTTGTTCTCTCTAAGATAGGACAGTGGTCCTCTGTGACCACTGCACCACATGTTCCTGCTGCAGCTGCTTTAGGCAAACGGAGAAACGGTGAAATTCTTCAGAGGTTTATCCAAATGTTTGGCCTGGGGATGATTTCTAGGTGTGAGGTATGAGTGATCCATTATAGAGGCACAAAAACAGTGTTTAAAAGGATTCCTGTGGCAAAAACATTCCCTCCTGGATTCAAAGTTCATGATCACTTTTATTAAAACCCACGTTGAATAAAATATCATGTTCTGAGCACGCACATTAAGACTGGCTCGTCACCAGTTTATCTCTCATCTGTGACACTGAAGGGTGCACGATGCTCCACTTTTCCCTCTCCTACTTCATCTCTTGCCTTGCTTTCATAATCTGACCCTCAAGATATGTTTCAGCAAGGAGTGAGATACACAAACTTTGCTCATTGTGATTCATTTAATCATTGCACACTGACATAGTTTTTCTTTTTACAAAACAAGTTTTAACATCTTGCTGCCGAAATCACAATTCAGGTACATAATGTTGTTGTATATTCCAGGTTATGAAGCGTTTCTCAAACTTTTGCACATAATAACTTTGAGTAGCACAGAAAAGTTCAGTTGATTAATTGAACATTTTTTTTTTGTGATGAATTTAGGGTATCATGGTTTTTAGGCTGCTGGTCAAAGACTGCCATAGTATCAGTCAGTATGCAGGATAATGCAGAGTTTGAACAGACTAAAGATACAACATAGCAGCAAAGCTCAGGTCAGCTCAGGTTAGGTCTCATCAAGCATTGCCAAACTTCAGGAAATAGTTTTGTGAATTTCATTTGCTAAAATGAGCCTGTTCCATTTAGCAATAGACAGCATTTGGTTGAGCCACATCCTGAAACATGTCTTGAGAGCCTGCCTTTGATGGGAGGGAAGGGCCCTTGTTCAGTCGGAGCAACCAAATATTGGCAAATCATCCCTAAGATGATTGGCATGTACTAGTAGTGACAAAGCAAGAAATCATTTAGTTTACATTTTGGTTGTGAGAGATGCAAATGATAAAAAATGTGGCTCTTTGACTGAATTCTGGGATACACTCCTCTATGAAATACATGACTTGAAGGTAGCTGTAAAAATGTGGTGATCTGAAGGAATGAGGCAAATTTATTACTGTGTACTGAGACATTTGGCAGTCCATTTTTTTTTATTCAATTCAAAATCTTCACGGAGTTTCTGAGAATAAAGATGTGAGAAAGTAATTTGTAGGAAGGCCGCGTGCACCAGGTTGGAGGTTTCTAAAACTGACATCTAAGGGAGGGAAAGTGGGTGGTAACTAATTCAAAAGGCAGAGATTTGAAGAATGCAGGGCTCAGATTATTCATCAACGCTGGATCAGATAAACAAGTCAATAAAGTGTTAGCATAGAAACAACTTTCAACTTAAGATGATTTTACACCATGGATACCTGGGTGACTTCTGACTCCCGTTGCAAGAGCATCTAAAGCAATATGAAAAAGGAAGGGCGACCACGGATCACACTGCCTTATGCCACTTTGCAAATCAAAACTTTGGTATTTGTCTGTATTAGTGAGAAAAGAAGATCCTGGATCGGAATAAATTGTTTTGACAAACTCAATAAAGTTCCTTTTTTCATAAAGTGAATGTAGTGCATTTCAAAGCAGATGAACATTATGAAATGAAAATCTACCAGGGACAAATGGGCCAATCAGGAGGTACAATTGTTGAGATATGATGAGCCAATTTTGTGGCCAGGACTTAAGTTATTATCTTCTAATTGTAATCAAAAAAGCAATGTGTCTGTAGCTTGCAGCGTCACTTAAAACACACAAATATTTGCTTCGTTTCGTGAGCCTCTTATTTTCACTGAACCATTCACCATCCTTAACATGAGAGGGACTTTTTTTTTCATGATGAATTCACAGCCAAAGCCATCTGGGCCTGCTGCTTTTCCGGAGGGGAAAGCTCGAATGCCATCCAAAAGGTCAACCTTAGAGACTAGGGCGTCAATGTCATCTCTTGAGTGGATGCTTTCATACGGATTACTTTGATACAGAAGAAAAATTACAAACGGATCATTCTCAGGCAAGTTCTGGAGGTATGAGGAACGTCTTTTCTCTGAGATCTCCAAGCAGTTTTATGGATGTTTAGTCACAACAGATACAATTATATCCTCAGAGTGACACTGTCGCACTGAATGAAAAAAATATGTGCATCATGTCCGTCTGTTCTGGACTGAAGTTAATATGAAGAGTAAACAATAGATGAATGAATGAAAGTAATTGCTGGTAGCAGGACTAAATTTAGGTTTGCTATAATACAGCCTTTCTATTACCTTTCTAAAAGTTTTTAAGAGTTACACAAATGGCAGTCACCTTCCAGGTAGTCTCAAGTCATGAGTATTTGACAAGGTAGAAGAAAGAGGCGCAAAGCTTTTCACTGGGCCTGTTCAGTTGAGAGACTGACTAATTAAATGTCAGCTGAGACAAAACATGCAGTAAAATGTCAGATTTAAATTTCAAGGCAGGCAGGTGGCTATTAATCTCAACTGGGGGTGCTGGGTTTTTTTTAATTTTTTTGGGTCCTTCCTCCAAACTTTGTAGTGAGCGATTTTCTCTAATTAGACATAAAGAGCGGTGACTGTGCTTTAATCTGTAGGTGCTGAAACTACTCACACAGTTAGACTAAGGGTGGATGGAAATAAATGAAATCATTGTGGGAGTGTGTGCTCTTGTCTGTATTGTAAATAAGCTCTCTATGAAGTTTAAGAGATGGTATAATGATATCATTCCTTTCATATGAGAACTACAGATTCATTCTCTCCCTGCAAACTGAGAACCATGAAGACTTGGGGTAGTTGGGATAACCTGCTAATTGTTGGTTACAATGACAGCTGCTACCATAAATAGTCAAAAGCAGCTAGTAGAATAGTTTCCCCACTGTTCCCATGATGCCGAGCTGACCCTGGATGCTTGTGTCTTTGCTCTCTGACAGCATGTGAGGTGACCTTCAGGGCAGCAGCTGTTATTCATGGAGATGCAGGCCTGGGAATGCTCCCTTTGAGGAACTCTGACAGTGCTGCCCCTCTCCGAGCGTTTGTACTATGGCCCTGCATGCCTTGGACGCGATTTGAACCATAAGAGGTACAGATTCTATGAAAGCACAGCCTAAAACTGGCCAGAATATCAACGCTTGATCATAGCGAGCTCAGTGTTCATCTACTAATTTGCAGCATTAACTGTCTAGCCTTATCAGCGGACGGTCCACGGAGAGGAGGAGGAAATCTGGAAAACTGAATCCACAGAATTGTAACTCTGTGCCCTCTTGGCTGCGTCAGCGAGTCTGTCTGAGTTTCACTCTGCTGCGTCCACATGGACATATGGCATGCAGACATGCCAGAGCTAAAACTGGGCTAATGAATGCCACTCAGAGACAGACTGGACCAGACACTGCTAAGGGAGCTGAGGGGAGGCTGGAGCACAACAACTGACTCATAGAGAGCATGGGTACACACAGCTCCACTCATGTGGACATTTACTGTAGCGAGACCTTTGATTTACAGCCTCAGCTTTTCCTCAGTACAATGACAGTTTGCTAGTTTAGAGCTACAGAAGTTGTCAATATGACAGACAAACATGATTTGGATTGGATGGATTTTTTTCAGGATGTATGGATGACTACTCCCACTGAACTGTTGCTAGTTTTCACTCAGTACCACAACACAATCAGTCAGTGTTTCATAGCACTGCCTCTTCTATGTGCATGAATAATAAGGAAAAAAAAAAAAAAACTTCCCCTCACAGAGAAATAAAACCAGACCTTTGACTGCTAGTTTGAAAATGGAGTGGAAAGTGTGGGAATGTTTCACATCTAGAGCCAAGTGTGCAGCAGTGTAAATGTTCCTCCACAGCAGCATTAAATCAATATTTACAGATCTCACAGATGTCACACAGTAGTTGTAAAAGGTATTCATCGTACCTGGCTTTCAAGGCAGAGTAACTTGTCTTGACTAAAGGTGTCAAATTCTGTATTCTACATAAAAAAACTCCCATTTATTTAGGAAGAATTAATCCCTGCAGCACAAACAGAGTGAAACAAATCAAAGCAAACACTTTAACCTGTGGTATGTCATAGAGATGTAAGCACAGTGTATTGCATCTTCTTCTATGACATGCTGGATAAATAAAGTTGTGATATTACTATTTTGTAAAGGTAAAGTGGCATATAAAAAGTGCACATTTTATAAAAGCATCAAATGATCTGAGGAAATCATCTACAGTAATGTACAACAGAGATTTCACTGCACTCCCGATTCCTGTTAAATTAACCAGTGATGATAGAGGACGGTCGCATGCAATGAAGAGAAGTCACTTTATTTCAAGAGGATAAAACTTTTCAGCCATTTTCTTCTCACTACTTTTAGCAATAGAGGGTGCATGGCTAACTTAAGCACTGGCCTTTGAGGGAGCTGAGAGCTGGAGACTGCTTGTGAGCAGTTAACTGGCCAGCTTCAGTGGTTGACCAGTGAGCCCTGCGAAGCATGGGTACAACTTCTGGTGTGGCTAAGGCTTTATTCCTCAGTTACAACTATCTTAACCACACTTCTACTAAATATCAAATCATGTCTGTTTTCAAATTACTACTAACATTGCGCTGGAAGACTGTTCAGTGAATGATTTTCAGATATACTGTGGTCTAAGAAAGACAGGATTTCTTTCTGTTGGGTCCTATTTGTCGGGTTGTTAATAACAACAAACGCTTCACTCCAGGCCATTCACAACAAGCATCAAATATTCACAGGTCCTGTGCCATGGGGCCTTGAAGGGAGCAGCCTGCCCTCCTGCAGACGTGGGACAGAAAGTGGGCCAGAGTCTGTGAACCGTCCATCATTCTGCCCACCTGCAGGGACGGGGGAACGGAAGACACAGCAGTCAAGTAAGCAGACAGCCTCGGCTTTCTGATCTCAAAGGCGGCATGTCATAGACTCCTGCCAGTCTGTGATGGGACGGCCCCTGCTCCACCAGTTAAGACAAACACCACCCTGACTCAGACCACACAAGGCGCAGAAGAAAGGACAGACAACACTGAACAATGTCTAATGAAGTCAGCTGATATTAACACTGGATCACACTGCAGGGCTAAAGACAACTTTGTTAAGACTGTCGCGATCCTCTCATCTTGCCTCCAGCTCTTCCTCCCATCTCTGCCCTTTCATCTCTCCTAAATGACATCGTGACCTAAAATTAAAGTGAGCTCATCCGGCTTCCTAATGCCCCAACAAAAACTCTGTCTCCATATCTCTCTGTCCCTGTGCTCCCATTCACCATATCTTAATCCTCATCATCAGAATGCTGCTCATTGTGCCGCCCTTCCTCCTCGATTCCTTCCAGTTTGAATATGATTTCATTCTCCATCTTTCTCAAGGGCTTACCCCATCACTCGACCCCCGACCGCTATTGTTCCTGCTCATTCCCCCCCCCCACCACCACCACCACCCGCCCGCCAGGATTCAGTCGAGCTCATGTGTTGACGAATGAGCTCAGGCAAGGGCACCCAAGTACCCCTGTCATGTTGCCTCCCACAGCGGACTGGCTGCTGCAGTGCTGCTCGCTCCCAATGGCTGGTTCCAAGATAATTCAAGTGATTCAGGCACCTCGAAGCAAAACATCGTCCCTTTCAGTAAGAGAGGTTAATAATATGTATGTTCAGCTAATCTCCAAGGACTACTACTATTACAAATTAGAGGTTTAATAGCTTTATTGTGATCACTGTCTCTTAGAGCAGTGCCTTATGGTGTCACCTCTGGCAAGCTGCCAGACCCAGCACGGCCCCGGCACAATCACCAATGTTAACTGGAATGAAGAAAGTCCTTCGATGCCACCACAGTACACCTGTAAATGCTTAAAATACATTTTCAAAAACTATTTGCTGATAAGGAATTCATTTTTGGAGATATTTCCTTGTTTGTTGTATTTTGGACCTTCATTCAAAGCTGATATGTTGTCAGACTATACCTTCAGCAAAACAGTGAGTGTAATAGATCCTAGATTTTCGTTGCTGTCTGAAATATCAGCTGTAAATGTCATCTTTTCTCATCAGATTCTCAAACTCAAAGTAAAGGCCAAGGCTCTTCTGTAGACTCATCTTTTTGCAGACTGTGTCTACATTTACACACACATAAATAATCTAGTGTTAATGCTGTTAAAGTGGTAATGAGGGTAAATACCATACTCTGACTGTGTGATTAGCGTATAAACCACTTTCGACTTACGTCAAAAGCTACCAAAGGGAAGTTATTCATATTCAGATTGCTGCTGCAGCACATCGCTACACCATGTCTGGGTGGCACATTTGCATTATAGGAATTACCTACTTTCAGCTCACACCTCTGAGGTTGCCAGAAAATTCTTGTGTTAACATTACTGGGAAGGAGGCTTGTCCTTTCACAATATAACAAGGCCTTTAATCCCTGAGACCGTGGTTAAAAGAAAGAAAAAAAAGATCAATAAAGCAGCTGTGTGTGGCATATGCCTTTTACTGCAATATAAAGAAGATGGGCAAAAAAGAGACAAGGTGAAGTCAAATAAGAGAAGGTAAAAACAAGAAAGTAAGACGCAATTAGTACACCAGAATTTGTTGAGGCAGATTTAAATATGTTACACTGAAAAGATAATCATATTAAATGACAGCCAATGTGGAAAGCCTGAGAGAGAAAATAAAGACAGAGGGACGGACGAAGGGCTGAAGGTACAGTAGATATAGTGAGGTGAGTGACTAAGCCCAGCTGGAAATGCTGATAATGTGCCATGTTACACATCTAGGTTTGAAAAGGTATAACTATATAACTGCTACAGGGCTATTTGTGTATTCATTAGTCATTTGGTGTAGCGGCCAATAAATGATTTTCCTGCATAATCGTTGCAGGGCATTCATTTCAGCTAACAACTGTCTTTTGATATTCTCAGGCCAGAATAAGTACATGAAATACGGCATCCTTCAGACAAATCCACCTTGATATAACAGTACTGACACCGTTAATGTTGTAAGATTTCACAAGATCAAAGAATTGCACAGAATTTGTTTCCAGTTTCAGTTTCTGATTGAAGCATGAGATCAAACTTCTGTTCATCTTTTTATACCATGAAACACATTATAGTTTCATGGATACCACCAGCACCAGTGTATGTGGAGCTGGAAAGTTCATCTTCATTGCTGCATCATCCATCTTAAAAATTTAAAGATCATGGTTCTTAACTTAATGGATTTTTCTCCATCCCAACTGAACAAGTGTAAGAGTGCCTGAGGGAGCACTAAGTCGATGCACCAAGCAGCAGTTTATCATGAATTCCTGCTTGTTCTTTTAAGACTAAGCATAAACTTTTATACAGTAATGATGACTCTGATGAGTTAAGAGCAGGTTACAATCAATGAAAGTTTAAGGTGTGAACATCAATGGACTTGTTCAGCTCTGGCAGAAAATGTCCAGAAAAGGAAATCTGCTTTCTTCTTGAAATTCTTCATATTGATTTTGTGATCAATCACAGAAATTCACTGAGAAGCAAGGAAAAAGAACAATCTGATGTATCTGCAGAAGAAATATTGACAAAAACACCATAGTCTCTAAAAAACGCCTGTTTTCATAAAGGATTGTAGTGAATAAGACATCAATATGCAAGTTTTTATAGAGATTGTAGGTGTTTTGCTGCCTAACAGAGTGCTGATATTTCATCTGGGAGTCACACCATCCTCTTCTCACCCCTATCCTTTATATCCCAACTTCACTGGTTTGTTTACCAATATTTAGCAATATTCAGACTGCCTTTCTTTACCTTCACCCTGCAGACTCACCATCTGAAAATGTAAGCCAAAATAAGTACCTCAATATGAACCAAGCTCTCGGTTTGCTGCAATCTTATTGGTGCAATATCTGCCAAAAGTGGTACACAGAGAAATAGATCAATAATGTAATTAGACACAGTGATGGTATCTCAGGTTTACAAGCTGTTCTAAGCTTTACCAAGCCGACCAGTATCTGTGTGTCATGATGGAACAATCACTTTGATTTGAAGGCAACAAACTCGGCAATGCAAGAATTCGTCACTGCACTTCTACAAAGCTTTTGTTTTTTTCATATCAGCTGACAAACGACACTTGTAATCTGATAGCAACTGTGATGACTCCTCTCGCTTTACACTGCCACTCAAAACAGACGACTGCATGAGAACGTGCTGAACAACATCCTAATTAAATGCTTGGTTAATTAAAGCTGAACAAGTCTGGTAGCACTTCCCAGCTGTTCAGGTGGAGTGGAGGATTACACTTGAGTTTGCACTGGGTGAACTTTGGAAAATCCATCTGTGAAGACCAGTGGGGCAATTTTCTAAGGGATGCAAACACATTTAGAACAACTGTGCTCTTCCGCATTTAATTCTCCTTGCCTTTTACCTGGGAGTCATAGAAAGACGAAGAAAATAAAGAGCTTTGAAACTACAGATTTAGCTCACTCCTTCCTTCTGTCCCACTGGGAGAGTCAGGACTGTACAGACTAATCAGGAGAGGCCGTCAGCACAAGCAGGCAAGTCCCATCAATCTTTTGTTGGTTTATCAGCTACCATTATTGGGCTTTGAGGCAAGCTGTACACGCCTTTATGTACAGGCTCTCTAATGTAACATGGTCAAATAGAAAGCGGTGTAGGCAAACATTTCTGGCATTAGGAAGGGAATGGGAGTGTTTTGCAACTCACATGTAGTTGGTGACATGTGAGGGTGTGTTTGTGTGTCGTAGGGCATGGTTAAAATAACAGCCACTTAGGTCCACAGTCTCCTTCTGAAGGTGCAGCCTTTGGACCCTATTTGGAGAATTATCATACTGTAAGTTTTAGAGCTACAGTCCATATTATTTTGGGGGATGTAAACAGGAAGTACAATATTGTCATTGTCAGGATGTGAGCAACAACTTCAGCCCCATATTTACTAGCCTCTAGCTGTTTACAGTTTGAAGTGTCATCATTAAAAGTATGCTGAATTATCTATTAACACTTCCTCTTTGCAATCCAACCATGACTGTACAGACAGGTGTCACTGCATCACTTTGATACTGAAGAAAACATAAGAACATGATGATCCTCAGGCAAGTTCTGGAGTTCTAAGACACATCTTTTTTTTCCGACAATTTCTTAACGCATTTATTGACATTTATTCCTGATGGGGATAATGATATCCTCTGAAAGTGTAACTCACACTGCGTCTAAAAATAGGAGTATCGTGTCTGTGTGTTAAGATGTGACTGAGTTATGACTCAGAGAAGGAGTAAGGATTTCGACTCATATTGCAGCAATTCACCTCAATTCACCCGCAGACTCTTCCACTCACGTTACTCACTCCCTTTCTCCGTTTCCTGCAGCGTCGGGGAGGCACGCCTTACACTTTGAAAACCTCTGATCTAAATGCATGAAAACTAGGAAAAGGCGGGGCGGTATATGGGCCTATAAAAGAGGATGACTGTTTATTTGTTTGGAGTGAATACATGAATCCCTGAGAGCATGGGCAACTAGAGCAAAGCCTTGATACCTTTTCTATACTACACTTCTCAAAACCTCCTTTGTTACATTATACAACTAAAAATAAGCCAGGTTTTCAAATGAGTGCAAACCACAAATGCAAACTAAATCCCTCTGCGAGTATGACTTTGGGGCAATGAGATACAAGTTTGGTCTAGCAACTCCACACAGTTCATGGCCAATGGACGGTATGGCACAAACTCCTGTTGACCCATAAAAGGAGAGGGAGAGGTGGAAACATGCACCCACACAGAAACAGATGCACCCTGACAGACGTTAAAGGGAACTTGTGCTTCAGAATGAGGCAGTTTGTTTAAGGGCAAAGGGGTGTTGGGCAGTTCAGCATGTCATTTAAATAGAGTGACAAACTGTTCTCATGGCTCTATTCATAACACACCTGCCTGCTGGTGAAAACTCAAGACATTATTTTCAGTAACTGGCCATTTCCCAACTCCTCACCGCACTGATGCAAGCCTGTACATTGAGCTCTTAAAAACAGCTCATTTTGCTCTTGAACTACACCCACCTGCCAGAGATTGGACAATGCGTGATTGCACAAGTCAGTGTAGATTACTGACAAAATTCACTTTAGAAGAGAGAGGGAAGAGCAATAAACACTTGAGCTGACTGAACAATGTTATTTTTCTACTGATCAATGTTTTCCCTGCCTTCAGGAGGAACATTACAAGACAGGCCTGATGCTTTCTCAGGCAAAAGCAGAGATCCTTTTGACATAGACATGGTTTGGTGAGGACACGAGTCAGGGAACAGGTTCAAAGTGCCTGTCAAGTGTGACTTGCTCAAGAGTTCTGTCACAACGCCACCTCCCCTGCACTACCTTTATACTGCATCCTTATCAGCTGCAATCCTGACAATTTCTCTTTATTTTATTTCACATCTTTGCTGCTCCGTCTATCTTATCTCCAATTCATCCACTGACATACCCTGCAATTTATTCTTGCGTACTATTACACACTGAGTAACATGAATTGGCTGGTTTCCAGCGAAAAACCAACAACTTGTTTTCCTCCTCATTTAGATTTCTCTCTTCATGCGTCAGCGTGACATTTGACAACTTCTCCACATTGCCGCGGCTCCCATCTGTAGGAGGCTGAGTTGCAGATGGGTCGAGAGGTCCATGCATGAATAGTGCTGCCGAGAATGGCTCTGTGTGCGCGTGCGTGTGTGTGTGCGTGCCTGTGCGTGTAGCCGTGACCCATCAGGCCTCGTGGGAAGCTGCAGCTAAACTGATGGATGCCAAGGAACGACAGAGGGAGGAGGGAGGAGCAGGGAGAGGAGGGAGCGCTGGCAAAGCCAAGTAGAAGACAAGTGCCTGTACTGCAGCAATGCAGGAGTGAGGGAGAGGGATGTCAATGAAATGAGAAAAGAAAAAAAATGGCAAGAAAAGAAGTGCTGACTGAAAACAACGCAGCACACAAATGTCACCGGCGGGCGCAGCAGGCAGGGTTTGAGACGATGCATACAAGGCTAACAAGTTTACACAGCCCGATTTTCATTCTACTGGAGTTTCTGTATGTTTAGCTGATGTATCTTCCAGCTTGGACAATATCATCCTGAGACCTACCTATCACAGACAACAAGCCCTGGCAAAGCAAACAGTCCCCGCTGAGCCCCCTTGTCTCCTCCCTCCCCTGCCCTCTGAACAAACAGCTCTCCCTCTGGAGGCTGCGTGGCAGGGAGAGGGACACTTGGGACTATCGACTAGCTCCCTCTCAGCGCTGCTGTTTCAACCCGTCGTGAACAAGGCCTTGCTAGGACAACCCACCGCTGATGTTTTTACTTCCCAGCAGTGAAAGTAATGTATACATTTCCTCTGCTCTCATTCTCCGACCTTCCCCCAATGCCTCGCTGTGCGGCCCGCTGCAGTAAAATGTAAACACAGTACAAGGGAAACCTCTGCTCATTTTTCACCGTACAACCACCCCCACCCTGTACAAACCAGTGCCTGCCTTCTCCATTTCATACAGCCCAATGACACATAAATGCGCATGCACCCACCAACACAAACAAAGCACACTGAACATACACTCGGTCCGATGCACGTAACTGCACAAACACACACACACACGCACGGATGGAAAGAAGAGGAGGTGAGCTAATGCAGTGCTATCCACAGCAGAAGGATTGCAAGCACTCAAAGAACAAATATCCTGTTCTCATCATAAAATTTTCATCCCATGCAAGCTTGTTGGTGGGCCAAGCGCATTTCCTGGTGAAAAATATACACACTTAACCTTGAGCTGATCTTTTTAACATAATGCGTCTGCTTTATTGGATTCTAGCTGGACGTTACTCCCAGGAATACAAAGTGAAAAGACTTATAGTACAGCCAAGCCAAGTTGGAGAAGGGATGAAGGACAAAGTGGCAGCGCAGAGAAGTCCTTCAGCAGGATCTTATGACTGACATCATGTTCTACTGGAGGGACACTGATAAGACACCTTGAGTCAAGAATACTGCAAGTGTTGTGCTAACCTTCAAGTGATGCCAATTAGGAACCAAGTGAATTCTCACGTACGTATAAAGACATGCAGACATGCACGGTACACGCACTTGAAGTTCACTCTTTATATTGAATTCAGTTGCAGATCTGAGACACTCAATCATATGACATGATCATCTTCAGCTGTTGGAGTCATGTTGTCATGAGTTTCAAACATCATTCTTGACCTTCGGAAAAAACACAGAGGGCAAAACTCCACCTGCTGATGAAGATGATGTGATACAAGCTCCAGAAGAGGCTCCTAAATACACCTTGTCAATTGCTGTTTCCAAGGTCACGAATGGGTTATAAAACTCACTTTCACAAGGACTGTAGATTCCAGGTGAGACCAATGATGACCAGGTTCATACCAATGATTTGTCGATATCATTGGCATGAACCACACATCTTTGCTGACACTACACAAAGCAACAGACATTACAGTACTTTCAGTGCTTTGTTGCGACTGGTACTGCAACACAACCCTGCAGAAATAAGACAATGACACAAATTAAACTGGATTGCACCACAATGTGATCTACACACAGCTGGCCATAATCAATCAGATTTATAACTGAGGAAGGAATTAATTTGGCATTGATGTCACGCTACCGCGCCCAGCAACACAATGACAGACTCCTCTATTACAGAATTTTGTCAGATAACAAATTTTGATGTGAAAGCCCTCTGAGTACCAGACGGTGGAAAGTCAATCAGACATCTGCAAGTTAATTACGAATATTATGATAACTTGTGTGACTTTAATTCAAATTTGCTGAAGTTAAAAAAAGATAAATAAACTACTCCCATGTGGAATTAATTATTATTTGCAGCACACACACAGCTATTAGGTTTCTGCCCCCCACACACGGCAGTGCTGAGGTGAAACAACATGGTGGGACACTTTGGATAAGTTTGGTTTCACATCAAAGCCGCATGTCACAGAAACAGCTTGCTATCCACTAATGCATGGCACAAAGCATTTGCAAAACTTGCTGCCATTTATAATCCAAATACATACTTGTCAAAGTGTTGTTTCGCAAGCTGCATTAAGGTTTGATGGGAAACTGGCTTCATATGGCAGCACACAATGCTTCATGTCAACAACAGTGTGTCAAAGCAACGACACCCTGGTGCTGAGTTTGCTTTGAACGGTGGGATTTCTGAATACATTTGAATAGATTTCTCCTGGTAATGGCTTTATCAAAATGCTGCCGCCCAGTGACCTCATCAACCTTCAAAGGATTCTCCGCTAAATAAGCCTCTCATGTTAATCACTGGTAAACTGAAAATGATAGAAACAACAACAGATCACTCCCTGTAGCCTAAATGGGGACAAGTGGCGAAGGATTATTTGGATTTGGATGACAGGAGTTTTAATAGTCACTATCAATCCAAAAATACATCTTGACTGAGGCTGCCAGCAGACAGCATTTTGAATTGTGGAGGTTTAGCTGAGTTTTATTTTTTCAGCATTTAAAAGATCACACAGGAATAAGACTAATGGTTGCTACTGAAATTGTCAGGGTAATTGGCAGATTCGTAATCCAGAGTGACGCAGGTTGCATTGACGGCCAGCATCCGGGTGGCCATTATTGATCAGATCTCGACAACAATCTGAAATCTTGGCCTCATAATGACACAACAACATTCAGACTGACCTTTCCAAATGACTTTAAAAACTCCAACAGGGTGATGAAGGTGTCAGAAAGTGCTGACAATGCTGCTCCACATCAATAAGACACACCCCCACTCACACATATATACACACACGCACCTGACCCCTAATAACTACGGCCTGCTCTAGAGGCCACACGGGACGAAAATCATTCAATGAATCTGATTATTTTCTGCTGCTTTACGATGCACAGATACAAGCATGCAGACGCACTAACCTGTGGAGACAGGGCAGTGGGAGGCTGGGTGAAGAGTGTGGAGTGGGCTGATGACCGTAGGCCATGTGCTCTCCTGACAGTCTGACGGGTGAAAGGAGCAGACAGTACCTCCTGCTGAAGGAAAGACACAGACAGACAAAAATGTCAAGCTGGGGAACATCATCGAGAGTGAGCCTCACGCTATTTTCCAAACAGCCGGCATCAGGAGCTACAGTACGTTACTATGAGCTAAAAAGAGGCTTAAAATAATGAGGCGTGAAAGTGGTGGTTTTATTTTTTTATTCCCGTCAGAGGCCGGGGCAATTTCCATTTCGCAATTACAAACTTCCTGTGTGGGCTGAGGAGCCTCTGCTGCTGCAGCCGTCAATCACATGTGAGTGATCTGACCAGCCTGCAGCTGCTCCACACCTAACCCTGGATTAGCAGCATGCTATTTATTCACTATCCATGAATTAGGTCGCTTACAGGCTGACAGTTATCATAGGAAAAGCACAAAATACGGTGGCTTTGATATTTCTGGATGAGAACGTCTGTGGGTTTGTTTGGGGAAAAAGAGAAGCGATTTTCGACTCTGCGGGTATGTGCATGTGTGTGCGTGTGTGGGCAGGTGTATGACAGAGGGTCACGGTAGACTGGAATGACTAAAATACTTTCACCTTCAAGTTAGTGCGTGCACTCAGATGTTCCTTGCCTCCCAGCAATGAGGAAAGATAAGATGGAGATGAAAGTGGGATACTCTTCCATTATAAACACTGAGAGCACCTTGACTGGACACATTTTACAACAGCCCATTAGCTTCTCATATTAGACCCATGTATGTAGACTTGTTCAGCCTCTGGGGGTGGTCTGACCACTGACACTTTTACAATACATGCTGCTTAGCACTTTTACCACTCCACAGAACTGCTCCTGGCGGTCTACGGTAAGCAATAACAACCAGAAAGGTCAGGCATGAAGATTACATTTTCAAAACCAGCCACCATAGAGCCAATGCTGTCAAAAATGAAAGCATTAGGACCAGAATTACTCAGATGCAAAACAAGATGAGCTAAACAGAGTTTGAGAATAGGTGGAAGACGGCAGATGCAAACAATAAAATATGCAAATACATCATTTTCTGCACCTGCATTTAAAAAGGACTCATTTTAAACACTTAGTTTTACCTGAGCACATATGAGCTTGACTTCTCTTTTCTTTGGCATATTGTGTATTTGTCAGCTGTTCATAATTGAGCCACACTGGGATTACATGTATGATGTAAAGGAATAGGCTGACATTTTCAGAAATAATCTTATTGCTTTCTTGCTGAGAGTTAGATGAGAAGATCGATAAAACTCTCACGTCTGTATGCTGAATATGAAGCTGCAGCCACCAGACAGTTAGCTTAGCACAAAGACTGGCAACAGAGGAAACAGCTAATCTGGTTCTATCCAAAGCACAAATAATCTGCCTACCAGCACCTCTGAATCTTAATTTACACGGTATATCTTGTGCAAAAGTATAAAAATACTCTTGTGATGTTCTGGAAGTTGTTTTTAAGTGTAAGCTGCCTTTCGGGACGGCGGTAAGACTCCCACGCACACACGAGGAGAACATGCAAACTCCACACAAAGAGGCCTCACGCAGCTGGTGGATTCCAGCTGTGATGTGACAGGACTAACCACTAAGCCGCCATGCTGCCATTAAATGTAAGCTATACATTATTTAATCAATAGTAATCCCAAAAATAGCGTGAGGCTGGCACGATACGCTCTGGGGTAGCAGTGATTGTCTCTCTGCTGTGTCCTTCCTGCTATCAGAGCTTCAGTCTATGAATGGACGTCTGCGTAATGTCTTACCTCTCTACATGTTATTACACACACAATTACCTTTCCCTCTAACGACTATCAGCATCTCTACATTACGTTTGTCAAGCAAAGACAGAGGTTGTGTTATGCCAGATTGAGTTTTTATCAGAATCATGAAGATACTGTATCTCTGAACAAGGAGCACTTTGGTAAATTAGCTCTGTGGCTTCTCTCTGATAAAAACATTCCCAAGAAGACTAACGTGTGCTTTGACTTTTTTTTTTTAATTTCACTTTTTCCTCTCAGCATGCAGACGTGCAAAGGTTCAGGACGAGTCAAGCTCTGACGAGCCACCCTGGAGAGGCTGTGTGATAAGCAGCAATGAAGACATTTCTGTCCCTCCGGCTCTCAGTTTTTACAACTGCAAACAAGCAGAATTAATTCTTGAAACGACTGTTGAGGGCAATGAAATGCACTTTGTATTGTTAATAATTCTTTCACATAGACTTCTTTAACACAAACTAGAGCTTTCAAAGACTTTCAAACACAATGTCCACACCATTAAGGCAATGGACTTTGGTGCTAAGATAGCATGTTTCAGTGGGGTTATTGCCTCTTCCTTATCAAGTCAGGCATACAACTCATAGGAGTGGCCTGTGATCAAGACTCCAGTGACGATAAAAAGTATCCAGGAATTGCCAAGAGAGTCTGCTCAGGTCTGCTACTGTGGAGGAGGAACAGCATTTGTCAAATTGTTTGAAGCTGTTATGTGGGATATTTACTGAAGCTAGGTCTCTGCCAAGCAACCAAACTGACTCATTTTCATTCTGGCAGTGAACTCAAGCTGCAGCATTACAATCACAGACTATGGCTGTGTGGGTCAATAAGCTCCCGTTTAAAAAAAAAAGAAAAAAAAAGAAACACTACAGGCTTTACTTATTGTGCAATAACTGTGAGCCTAAGGTGGACAAAATCAACATGGCAACATTAAAGAGGACCCTGAAATTACCTCAACTGGTAACAAACACAAATGATTTTTTTTCTTTAAATCGATTTCAAAGTAATTGTGTTAATCTAACTTGTTAACTTGATTTGAAAACAATTCATTTGTGTGTTACAAATAGGGCTGTCAATGAATATTCTGAATTTGATTATGTAATCAATTGTTAAAGAAACAAAACAAATTCAAATGTGAAAATGAATATTTGATTGTGAAAAAAAGCAGAATGACTGCAGCTGCTCTTGCGTGGGCCTACCACAGTTTCCATTATCTGGTTATTACCACGTTTTTATCTGGAAAATCTGTTGAAGTCTGACATAATTTATTTAAATCTCTCCGTTCTGTCCAGTGAAAATAATTCCTGAGCTACATGTCAGCTCTACAGGCTGTTTTTGCTGCTTCTCTGCTGTCCGCCCTCTCCCTCTCTCTGCATTTCAACCAGACCACAGTTGGTGGTGATTGTTGGAACAGTGAAAAGTGAACCAAGAAGGGTATGATGAGTTTTATTTTGTTTCCGATCAATTTAAAAGAAGAGTGTTTTATGATGATGAATTACTGTTTCTAGAAATGGAGTCTGGTGGCTTTGGTGAGAGCAATGTAGCAGCTGTTACTGGTTAAGCGCAAAAACACCAAAAACAAGGAAATAAAGCTCCATAATCAAACGATATTGGGATATTTCTTCCCATTTGTCCAGGATGAATGGGATGAAATCTTCCAGAGCATGTGGACCAGCACCTCTGCACACACTTTCATCGATTGAAAATATAATGTAGGTCAGGCTGAAACAAGCAAATAATTTAACAGAGAACATTATTAATTTCTTTTTTTTTAATGTGTAGATCACAATTCAAGGATTCAAAGCCAAAGCTAGAAGTTAAAAATCATGCTTTATGAATAAATTAATTCATTCCCACAGGCACTGATGTCATTAAAAAAGTGATAAATTCACGTTTTTCTGAAACTAGAAAGAAGAAAGAAGTTGCTGTGACCTCTCTGCACTACTGGCCTGCAGCCCGGGGAGGGGAGGTCCCGTCTATTTCTGTTGAATAGATTGCCACAGAGGACAACAGCTGCTCTCTCTAGATACCAACTACAACACACCCAGTAGGATCATACAGAATGTATACGCAGTCAAAAACACACTCCTTTATTCTCCTGACACGAAAAGACACCAGCTGCTTAAGCCCTGACCGTTTTCTTTGCGGATAAAACACAATAAGCAACAAACAGGTGAGAAGACTTATTCTCTGCCTGCAAAGCAGCAACTCAAATGGAGCAAAAAAAGGTAGCATCCCATAAGTTACCCAGCGAGCAGAAAAGTCCTTTTTCAAGCATTCACTACTGACTAGAGTCAGACGTATGCAGCTTTGGGTAACTAAAACAAGTGCTGGCTAATTAACCGGAAGCAATAATTAGCAGTATATTCTTCTCTATTTGAATATATAATCAGTAAAGTATACAGCAATATTTTCACATAAACCAGTGTGACCAGACCCATGCTGCATAAGCCAAAGCGTAGGATGAAGGCCAAGTTAGAGAGTCGTCCCTGTCACTGCACCAAGTGTCAGTTTCCCATCAATTCAATGAATGAAAAAATCTGAGATGAGAGTGAAGATTGACAGAACTGGAACCAGGACAGCATGTCAACAAAGACAGAATCACTCAGTTTCGTGGTCCGGTATTACTTTTAAATCTGTTTCTAACCGATGTTTTAAAGTAAAACTGAACCCTCTAAACTCCATTAACATCAGGATAATGGAAAAAAGTGTGAATTCAGAGACAAGTAATGCACCTTAAAACAAAGACTGAGTGAAATGTAAATACAAACAGAATGCAATCATTTGCATATGAACTCATATGTCATTTGCATATGTCACAAACATTAGCAAATGATCACATTATGTTTTATTTGTACACTAATGTTTTGCAATCAGGGTTGTAGAATAAGTGGCATTTCCTTCATTTTAGGTGAGATCATCATATGTATGAAAAGTTGAGCCACATCACGTGACGCTTCCAGGCCTCACTCAGACAGGCTGAGCTTCCCTCATCACAGTGAGAAAATAAGCAGCGACTGGCTGCCACGTATTGATTTACCAATTGACTTATGGCATGGTGTGTTATGGGCTTGCTGCTGCTCGGGGACCAATCTCCACCGATCACAGACACGTCAGACCTAAACTCTGCAGGGCTCGCAGTCTTCTCAGGTAACTCAAATCACACCAGCTCTTTATCTGTCATGCTTCACATGTTGTCAGTCTGCTGCTTTTGACACCTGAGCACCACCTGATCCGCAGCAGCAAATAGTGGGGTGTTTACATGAGCTCAGAGCCAGACCCCAGCATTCTGTCACCTCTGCACATTCCCCCATGCCTGAACTCACATGATCCTCAGCAGCTTTCATTACTGGAAAAGACTCATCAGCAAGCAGCCACAAGACTCAGATGTCCCCTCATGCAACATATCTCACAGCTCAGATCGGCTAATGGTTAATCTTAGGTGTCACAGATGCTAAGTTAAGGGGCCTCCTTCTTAAGAATAGGCCTGTGGGTGCGCTCATCACACTGTGTGTTTTCAGGGCTGTCTATCCAAGAGCCAATTAGCCATTTCATTTTTGAAATGACTCCCTACACAGTTGGTAATGTCTTGTATTCCCTTGACAGCTCAGCTGAGCAAAAATTCACCCAAAATTTTATTCCAACATATAAAACCACCAACTGAAGTCTTAAAATACAAGAGAGGGCAGAGAGTAGAAATACTGAGCACCTGATACCGACTTTACAAATGGCCAAAGATCCAAAAGTCCAAAAATCATACATTAAATCAATTCAACACACTGCAGCACTTCAGTGGGTCCAGAGGGAGAACTATGTATAAAAGCAAAAAGAGCAATCCACGAATGCCTGGACCACAATTTTAGAAAAAATGTCCTCATCAAGACCAGCTCAATGCTTAAGCCTTGTCTAGTACACGGTGAAAACTGCTTTTGAGGTGAAATAATGAACACTGGTTCGCCGTTAGCAGGACTTTAACAAACTTCTCAGTTATAGAAACAAAAAATAACATGACAGAGGGGTCAGACTGGTGTCAGAACATGCTGTGTGTGTTGGTGTGTGTGTTTTCATGCAGCAGATCACATCAGCCCAGTGGATGGGGGAAGCTGCTGAGAGATAATTAATAACAGGCGATGTAATGCTGGTAATGCTATCTGCTCCCAGTTAGTTTACCAGCACGGCAGATGGTAAATGAGAGACATCCCATGGAGAGAGGAGTGTATTTAGATGCACGACGGCCATTTCTACCTACATCATATCCTCTTGTCCTCACGTGTTCAAATGCACACAGCTATTAAATATTGCATGTTGAGTAGTACATAGAGAGAGCGGCATGCAGAGGCTGTTGTCTGTGTGTACTGTGGTTTCTCTTTGAAGTCCTTTGGTCAGCAGGCAAAGCTACAACTTTTCAACGACCCTGCACCAACATTTATTGTCAATCTAAGTGATTCACACTCTGATCCTGCCATCTCTCACCGTTCCCTTATCTTGCTCTCTCAGTTCTTCTTCCCGCCTTGCTCATTCACCCTCTCTGCATCTCTGTCACTAGCAGGAGAGAGGCAGTCAGCCCTAGGGAGGTGGGTGGAGAGAGGAGAGGGAGAAAGTGGGGAGGCTGCAGGCAATCACTGTCCACCGAGAGGACAGATGAAGAGAGGGAGATGGAGAAGAGGGAGAGGAGAGTTAAATGAAATCGCAAACACATTAAACCTGTTACCCAGTGCCTGCACATATAGGGTGAAGAGGGGTGGAGGGCTGTCCACTGGAAGCCGAACTGATCCAGATGCAAAGGGTTCCCCTGGATGTTCCCTGATAATATGCAGATATATAAAGACAGAAGCTCTAAGATAGAAACAATCACGCCCGGCAAGTGAAGGGGATGTGAAGGACTCGTCACATTCACAGTGAATCCAAATGTTGACCTCTCCTCTCAAGGACGTGTGTGTATATGTGGACATGTGTGGTTGTGTTTCTGCAGAGCTGGACAAAGGTCTTACCGTGGCCATGCTGCAGGGTTTCTGCTAATCAATAAAAAGCAGAGACAGGGGGAGTGGGCTGAGTGGTCAGCGTCATCACCATTTATCACCTGAGAAACATAGACACCCTCACGTATACATGACGCAACCACGCACTACCTCCTCTGCCCTTTATCCACTGTTCATGTGGGATACACACAGATACGCAAAACGGGGTCATGAAGGCGGGGTGCTCGGAGAGTGGGGTTGACAGCCTAGTGTCTCCTGCTGCAGCAGAGATGAATGGGCGGGCTGAAAACTGCCTTCATTCATAATGGAATACGGCAGCAAAGCAGCTTCATCCCCAGGTGTCTCAGGAACTGTAGGAGCTGGAGAACAGACAAAGAAACGAAAGCGGGGGAGACTATAGGACAGAATGGGAAGGCTGTGCGGGCAGCACAAAGGCTGATACATGTGAGAAAGAAGTCCGACATCTACCATGAAAATATTTTCCTGATTTATGGCCCCAGGTGTTCCCCAAATAAAGCTTAGGAGGGCAGAGAGAGCAACGCCATAACATTGCTGGTATTGTTAGAAAGCTGGAATGGCCTGGAAATGTCAGAACAAACACTGCTTACTTTATCACACTTTTAAAGACCTCGCTGTTCCAGCTAGCTTTTAAAGGAAGGACTCAAGGTCCTGTAAACAAGGCTGAATATGGAGAAGTACAGAAGGACAAAAAGGATTTAGAACTGCGGTGACAAGGGTCGAGCCAGGGGGTGGAGGGGAAACCAAAAATGCTGTCTGGATGCTGCTTGCTGCTTTATCTCATACAAAAGACACGTATAGTACGTATCCTCGAAACAGTGGCAATAAAGCTGATGATCAGCAGCACAGCGTAGAAGTGTGGGCGTGAGGGGGAGGAAGCACAGGCTCATGAGAGAGAGACGGAGTGAGCATCATCAACATCAGAGAGGGGAGGAGGGACTGTGCAAGAGAGTGTGTGTCCCTGTGTGTGTAATCATAATAAATAAAGCACTCACTCATTGCAACTGCGAAAGCTGTAAATAGCAAGAAACACCTACCCGCACAACTCTGTAAGGGAAGCTGTATTAAATCATAATACTGGAACAGAAAAGGGCACATTTTCAATCTTTAAAATGTAGCAGTCAATACCAAAAGGCACTGTTTCCACAATTAGGTATAACATCGAGTAACACAGCCAAAAGTTGTATATATTAAAAGAAAATATGACTTATACTCACTACTGGCAGGTTCCCAAACTAAGTGGGCCGAATTCTACACAGCCAGCAGAAAAAGCTACGAGGGTCTATTAAATAGTTGCTTACAAGAGTCAGCTGCTACATGGCAACCGCACAACACCTGCACACTGTGTGTCTGCAGGTGAGACTCACTCAGGATACACAACCATCAGCCCAACATGCAGCTCAGCTTTGACGACAAGTTCAGCCTGCACTGAAACTCTAGTCAACCACATCCACCACAGGTTTATGGGTCGTTTGTCTGAGGTGAAACTTGCACATCACGCTAACACATACAAACATAACCCGTCAAATTTAGTTAGAGCAGTGTTTAAGACTGAACTGAAAATGAAGAAGTGAGAATGTACCTGTGAAATACACTGAGCTGGCTGCATCAGCTGTGAAATTCAAAACGCTGGGTCACAAATATAGTATCGAGGCATGTGGGTGACATGACCCGCAATGCTAACAGCACATGTTGAACTGCTTACACAATCCAGCAACCCTTTTAAATAAGAATCACATTTACATTGCAAAGATTTAACTGGTTTACTTTGGCTACAGGATTACCCACCACTCCTACCCACACCTCTTGACTGAAGGGTTTGTCCTCTCACCCACAGCATATCCTACTTAAAGCAGCTTGTTAGCACACCTGAGCATGTATCATTTCCACTGCACCCACACATCAGGGAGTAACTGTGCTGACCTGCAACACTACGGCCCAGCATAAGAGCAACTGTGTGTTAGATGCTATTTGTGCAACCTCAACACTTTGTGCCGCTCCATCAAAAGTTTTCCATCAGCAACCCACTGCAAGGTATTTATTGTGAAGCAGCTTCTGGAAGTAATGACTTAGTCACCAAGGGCGCTGACTCGGGGTGGGCAATATGGCCCTAAAATAACATTAAGATATTTTAGGGCATTTCTACAATGGTGGTATTCTTGACGATATCACAGAACAGAACTTGCCAAAGATTTGGCAATGCTATGCTGAGCCAATGCAGTTTGTCTGCTTGGTTTAGAGCTCAGAATAGCTGTTGAGCTCCACTCTGGGGATTTTTGGCTCCCCTCGTACTCAGTCAGGTGCTCACGCTTGAGGTGGTGAAATAGGTTTCTTGTACTGTCCCCTTTTGTAGCTGCTGTTCTTCTTCTTCTTCTTGCACTTCTTACATATTACTGTGTTTTTTTTGTACATCTGATCTTTTGAAACCAAACCACTTCCACTCTCGTGTAGTGGCTCCCTTTTTGAAACTTCTCCACTACGGAGCCAGCAGTAATGTTACTTCACTTTCCACCATGCTTGTTGTTGCTCTGTGCGAGGGTATAATGTCATCATGGCAGTAAGTCGGAATATTTCCATTATCGCTATATGAATTGTTTTTTATCATATTATTATGAACGATATGATACGGCACACCCCTGGTGCTGACTAACCACAGGTCCTGACCACGGCTGCCAGTGACGCAGTACAGGTTTCACAGTCCAATCAAAACTCTCTCCCATTTTGTCCAGTTTTTTTGTCCACAGCAGCAGCTCCACCGGACTCCAGGAGGCACAGTATTGCTTATTCTGATCAATGAATTCCAGTCTGTTCGTATGAGGCTGTGTGAGGGGAACAGACTGCTGAACTTAACCTACTCCAACACTCCCACTGCCTTAGACATGCAAAATGAATTTTGGTGTGTAGGAAGATGTCAGCTGAACACAAGGTTAGGAGAGTCATGAACTATGTGGAAATAAAGCAACAGACTGCATAAATGAGACTTCATGCATTTTTTCCCCCTGTGGGTTTTTGTGACTATTGTAAAATAAGATAAAAATTGAGCAGCAGCAACTCTCTCCAAATTATATTTGGCAAAATGATTTATTTTCAATTTTGCATTCAGAGGAAGTATAAATTTGAAGGAAAGCCTTATAGGCACTTCAATAATTCAAGACTGGGCTGAAAACTGCCAGAGCATCATAGCGTTACATCTACTCCAATGAGGCGACTGAATGGAAGGAAGTGAGGAGTGCGGCAGCCGAGTTGTGAAGAAGGCTTTCTACTGAGTACATGTCTGCACAGAGAAATGTTGTACTGTATGCTGCTAGATGAGATATGTCTGACTGGAGTAGTCATTTTTGCATCAGAGGCAGAGAGCAGGAAACAATGAGACGGATAACCTTCAATTCTCTGTTGGAAAAGGGACATTTTAAAAGTGTTACCCAGGCAACAGCAATGCCCGGACTCTTGAAAAGCTCCAGTAACCTGTTTGCTTCTCTCTAGCCTCTGTTAGTCACATGCATGTGCACGCTGTGGCCTTGACTTTTGCAAGGAGACTTTCTCACATCTTCCTAATGCCAGTGTGAAATACCTGGATTTACAAGACAGCTCAATACGTTGTAACTTTAGAAAGGCTGCCTAAGGCTGAAGACAAAAAAGCACTTCAATTGTGTTGCTATTACCTACTGAAAAAGGAGACGCTCATAACCTCAACTTCAACTCCCACATTCTCCCCCTCTCGCCTCTCAATAACTGCTTTCTTCTCCCTCCATCTCTTTGCCTTCCCATCCGGTTCATGTCCAGGATAGGATATCCCCAGGGTTCACCTCGGGACCCTGGTCGGTAAAAGCTCAGTTGCAGGTACATTACTGATCCGCTCTGATGCTAAGCTCAGCTCATCTGCCTCCTCACTGCCCAACTATTTTCCCTGGGAAAACCACAGCCAGGTAACTGTCTGGCTGAGTGACAAGTATTTGATCTTCATGCAGTGGCTGTTAGGAAGAATAACTTGTAACCTTTCTCTGACAAGCAGGTAATTGTCTTCTCCCGGCAAATAACTGGGAAGTTGTGGGGCCTTGCTGCAGATAAGCAAAGCACCACAGAAGAGACAAAAATAACAGGATCAGAGAGATGTGTATCAAATGAGTTTCTCCGGAGTGGAAACACAGAACGTTTTTTATACTAATGCCTCAGGAATGAAGAACAGCCCCACCCACCCTTTGATCGATACCCCAGAGACAGCAGTTACACTCGGTTACACACATTAACAGAACAAGGAAACAACTGAAGCAAAAGCATTCAAATAATTCAATATAGCAAGTGCTGGACATGTGACCACATTTAAACACCTTAAGAGCAACATAATGGAGCACAGTTATACTGAGGCAGACACTTTCACACGCCTCCTGCAGGCTGCCAGTGGGACATGTGGTTACAGTGTGATGCAAAAGCCTCAGAGACTTAATCTGTGCAGGTGAGTCTGAAGATATTTTACATGCATGACGGGAAGGAGCGGTACAATATTTGCTTTGCATATGTGCGTGTGTGGTTCTAAAATGAGAAAGAGTGGTGTGCACTTTATGAGCACAATGGTCTGCACGAGCTTCAGTTACGTGATGTTTCTCAAGCAAAATGGAGATGCTGCTGCTGCAGCAGTTGCAGAGTTGACTCAGACATCTGCAACAAGCAAAGAACAAGCTTGTTCTAATTTGACTTTCCCAGCCAGATATGGCAACACTGTCCCAACAACTGGATGGGGAACGCAAACTAAACACATACTTTTAGCTAAACTAGCCCAGAATCCTGTCCTCCACAATGGCTCACTGACTGCAAAGCCAAAGCCCAATGAAGACTGTCTCCATGGAAATGCATCCTCCAACAAAGTCTCCCCTCCACCATTTCCTCAATCCTATTTATAGAATGGTAGAATGGCGCACTAGCTAGCTGGCAAACGATGAGTAACAGTAAGAGTGAGAATGGAAATGTCTAGTATCTCCACCACTCTGTGCTGCCCGTCTTTTTGCTCACAGCTTTATTTCAAATCAAAGGCTTTGAACGAGTGTTCACACACAGCTGACTGACAATCCCCAGCGCCACAAGAGAAAGCAGATTTTATGTGTGTGTGTGTGTGTGTGTGGTGTGTGTGCGTGTGTGTGTGTGTGTGTGTGCTCATGCAAGGCCTGCAGCGTATGTACACACATCTATGCCAGACAGCATTGTGAAGACGACAGGCAGCTGGGTCATTGCTAACCTTCTCTGGCAGAAGGTCATAGGACCCTGCAGTCCGTTGCTTCTTGACCTCCGTGTGTGGAATGAGGACGAGGAAATCACAGGTGTTTCCGAGGTCAACAGCCTCTTCCTCAATCTCCATCAAGAAAAAGATGCGTATGCACAAGAACATGCACAAAATTGATCAAGTAAAGGTAGACATTTCTCATTTCTCTCACAGGCTGGACTGGCATACCTATAGCACACTTGAACTATAGCATCTGCCAATTAAATGAGCAACAGAAAGACTTGGTGTCCTGAAAGAAACAGTCACAGTCGAAAAACGCTGTTAGAGCTCAAGGGAAAAGTCCTCCCCAACCATTCTGATCATGCAAATTAGTATTAGCCTACTTGAATGTCATACTTATTAATACCACACTGCAGCTGCACCATGAAGATGAGGTCCAGCAAACAGCTTGGCATTAACTCAGTGATGGGGAACAACAATTATGGCTGTTGGCTTTCATTAACAAAGACACTCAGTCTCAATGACTGCTGACAAGACCACAGGTCGCCATCATTTTAGTGCTGCTGCTGTTGTTATTATTGGATATCCCTTGTTAAACTGATGCACTGATAATACTGCAAGTCAAGAGTTAAGCGCTCTTTTAATCCAAAAAACAAATGAATTTCAGAATCTCGGACCGTCACGTCATCAACAAGGGATTATTGCAGCAGAGCTATTTACATAAGCAATTTACTTACTGCCCTGCTTCGCAGAGGTGCCTTTGAGACAAGATTGTATCTCTCACACTTTGTCCCCTCTAAGTCCTTACTGACTTTCTCACACAGGAATACAGCACACCACTTTACAAGGCAAGTCACAGGGTTTTAGAGTAGGCCATGATGGATTGCCTCTTTATTTTATTGGTTCAAATGACAATATCAATTTGTCAACTCTAAGAGATTTCTCTAAACAGTTTCTAATGGGTACGAGCAATCCCTTTAATACAGCATCTCTGGCTGTTTTGTGGTCAGCGTTGAAAACAATGGGTAAGACTGCTTTATGCCAATATTTGATTTACAGCACAACAGTGCAAAGTACCTTCATTTTTCAGGTGGGTTTTTCAATTGACTTGATAATTCACAGGCTCTATATAATCACTATCACATAAAATGACCCATACCATGATGGGAGCATTTGTCCATCATCCGGTGCATATAGTAGAGTTGACATTTTGTCATTCAACCAATGTCCCATTCTTCAAAGGAAAAAAACCCAAACAGATATTCTGCAGTACAGTCCACAATAATACCACACATAATGCCTCCTATAAAGTCAAAACTGTGATATGATCATTTGTCCACATTTCCCAGGCCTCGTAACATTTGCACAATACCCTTCTAATAGGATTATCTGGTCAAAACCTCCAATCCTCACAGAAACATATAGAATATCATTAAAATGAGTGGTTGGTGTGAATAGGGCCCAAAAGTGCTGAGGCAGCAAAAGACAGCCTTAACCCCCAGCACCACGATAAAGCACATTTGACCCCTCCCCACCTCTTCTCATGGCCACACAAGCTTAACTCGGCTCTCTGAAACAGGCATGCTCATACTATATATGTCTCAAACCATTGATCCACTTGTGCTGATATAGGAGTTAATTAAAAGAGACAAGGCTCAAAGCCCGGATGCCTGATTCATTTAAAACCAGCAGTTAAGTCATCAGAGGTCCCTATCAACAGGAAACCTATTAGAATCTCCACCTTGCAGAGCATCAAAAAACTGAAAAACATGAGCTATGTTGTGGATACGTTAGTTATGTTTAAACCTGACCTGTGCCAGACATGTTTGTCTTGTCTCTCTGGACTAGATAATCATTACAAAAAAAAAAAAACAATGGGACTTAAGGGCTTAGGGTCCATTGTTGGACAGAGGTGTGCACCTTTGTTTGTTTTCTCCACAGTGAATCCCCTGTGTGTGCTTTTGTTTACCGTGGCCCTGCTACAATCTGGGTAATTACAGAGCAAACACACTGGGCGTGAGGCCGAAAAGACAGTCGTGCTTTCTGGGCCTCATTGACTCCCTGGATGTGCTCAGAGTCTGATCAATCTCCGTTCTTGACTTCTGGTTGTGTAATGAGGTTGTCACAAGCATCATTCAGAGAGCACAGGCAGATCATTTCAGGCAGAGAGCGGGCTGGTGCTGGAAAAGTGAAGAGGGACAAACAGAGATAGTGAAGTTTTGGGAGCACACGTAAATGGGCCTTGAGGCTCCTGGAGACACAACAAGAGATGAGAACAGCAAAGGCGGTTTTACTCTATGCATTATGTTGTTTGCGGGTGGCAGATATCTCTCTTCCTGTCATGAACTTTCAGACCACACGCTGTCTCTGAGCAGCTGCCAGGCAACCACTTGTTCCTGTGGCCTCACTTACTTCATGTTTAAAGGGCTCATCTGAACACATGAAAGGCAGACAGCTTCCTCAAACTTGGCAAGATTTTTTTTTGTGATAAGAGCGCTGAATTTTCACGATTGAAGGTATGCAAATCCTTTAAATAATTAAAGGGCAATGTAACAGCTAGCTGTCAGATCAAGGCTCCAGTGTCCCCATCTTTGCCCCATGTTTCAGTTGTTTTCAGCCATTTTAATGCCTACATGTTGCATCTGGTGATCAGCCACAATTCATAGATCCTCAGTTATATACGTAAGTGTTGCTTTAATGGCTAGACCTGCCAGTAACGGCTTGAGTTTAATAGTTGTGGTGTACCAGGGAACATCACTGATTATTCACAGATATTTTCTTTAAACTTTCTCTGGAAAAAAGAAAACAATCTCTCTTTTAATGAACACTGTAGGCTGGGAGCAGGATCAACTGACAGTGACATAAAGTGACTGTACACGCAGTTTGCTCACTCAAAACAGTGGATTTACTGCTTAGCTACTCTTTAAAGGTAGTGTGTGGATTTGTCCCGTAACTAACAAAGTTGAATTTACATCTAGGTCTAATATGGTGAATGCGTTCCCCTCCTCATAAAACATTTGGGAAAGCCACTTTAAGTATTTTAGTGCATCACCATTTGTTAGCTTTCAGTCTTCTTCTTCCCTGCCCAATGCTACACTGTTTTGGCACATTACTGCCACCAGCACATGAACAGTGAAATATTATGAAACCATAGACAAGAATGTTCGTCATGCACACACAGCTTTAAACAACAGCAATTATGCTACTGTATAAACAAATGTATATTTTTGGTAATTTGACTACGCACTGATCAGGGAAACTTGTGATGACAAGTTCAATATCCTCAAAATACCCTTTAAGGAACTACGTCAAATCTGCATGCCGCTTTGACTTGCTCTTGGCACAAAGCGTGGAGTGGTAATATATGTATGCAAGTTTAAACAAGCTCCATTTTGACAGCTGTAACTAATATGTGCCAACCAC
Source organism: Chaetodon trifasciatus (assembly GCA_037975065.1). NCBI lineage: Eukaryota > Metazoa > Chordata > Actinopteri > Chaetodontiformes > Chaetodontidae > Chaetodon > Chaetodon trifasciatus. The sequence continues at coordinate 6,984,180 of JBBMOE010000013.1, forward strand.
CCAGGGTAAAAAGGACCAAAGTGAGCTGATACTAAATGGGAACAACAAACAGCTTGGCACCACGCCTCTCTAAGCCACCATGGAGAGAGAATTCCTCTTGAGTCGACACACACTCCTCCCAAAAGCCACAATGACCTCAACACAAAGATGATGTCACAGTTCTCTATACATCCTGTTTAACCATGACCGGTGAAGCCCTCGTGTCTCTGGTAACCCAACACCAGCACCTTTCACCACGCAGATAAACTCTGAAATGCATGCAGATTTCCCTCCAGCAGAGCAGCCACATCTGTCCTCTACACTTCTGAGATCAACTGTCTTTATCAGAGGAGACAGTGGCCCGTGCTCTCGAATCACCCAGACACAAAAGGCGTAACGAACTTGAAAATGTCAAGCCCTCCTGCATTAACCCAGTGCATCGATCGAGCAGGAATAGGATTACTTATGAACTTGTGTGTGTGTGTGTGTGTGTGTGTGTGTGTGTGTGTGATTAGAAAGCCATTAGCATTTTTAAATTTGCAGGGGTCCTCTTTTCAAAGTGAGCTGCTTCGTAATTTGTGCGTTTTATTTGTTTTTCACGGTTTGTCTCCAACAGGTTTGTCTCTATTTTGGTTAAAACATAACCTAATGGAGCAGACTTGTGCTCTTAAATGCTCAGTAATGTATTACTAATTCTTCCAACAGAGTGTCTAAGCGACTTGTACACATGCATAAATAATTTACAGAGCAATTATTCTCAAATCAGTTGTCAGGGATCTTGCATGCTCCCATCATACATGATAGCTCTCATTTAAATGTACGCCAGTGCTCATTATGTTTTGGTGCTATTCTGAAGTTAGCATCAGCCGTTGTACCAAGTAAAAAAAAGAATTATTTGACTGAGGAGTTTTCCCTGTGTGTCGACTTATTTTGCCAGAAAGAGGGTGATGGTTTTCTGAGTTAAAAACTCCAATTTCAAAGCAAACTGTGTTCTGTGGTTAGACAGATGCAATAATCCTTTTGGTTGTGCTGGCAGTGAGATGGGAAAGCTATAATGAGAAGCAGTCCTTCTCACCCATTTTCGCTTCAGTGAAAGAGGTGAGCCTGAGGCCGAGGGAATCCTCACATCACACAACCCCAACATTCCTCTGAACATCTTCCCAGCCATTAATCCAACAGTAAAACAAGACTCATTCATACATAATGCTACCAATTCCAATTATGAGCCGCCTCACTGTTGACAGCTAAGCCAGTTTCTTCTCTCCTGCTTGCCTGTCTTATAGTGATGCCTTTCCTTGCTGCCCTGCCCTGATATGATTGTCTTCTCCTTTTCACTGCACAACTGTAATTTATGGATCCGCCAGATTCAATATACCATACTGTTTTCAATTCAATAAAGCTTCGCAATGTAGATAAGTGGGAACATGGCAAGAATACTGCTGCGTAGAATGCAGCTGATACGAGCCGTATACACAATAATCTGCTTTCACTGTCATTAGGATACAAAGTCTGTCTAATCTTGACTCAGTGTGCAAGCTTCATCTGCAGCTCTGGAGCGTTTAAATGAGAGGGCCAAACATTCAAGTCAGAGGGTTTTACTTCTGAGTAAAGGTATGGACAGACCTGAATTAGCAAGATGATTTTTTTTTTTTTTGTATGCTTTGGTATAAAGGCAAGTAAGACAAAGAAAGAAAATAGGGCTGGTAAGCAATAACTAGTTGCATGTATAAGTTGGCAGTGTTACCATTCACAAGTTGAAAATGATGTGTAGATTGTGCAGGAGGACTGTACAGGAGGGGCCAAAGTCATCTGCACCTGCTAAGACGACTGAGAGACTGAGGTCCTTTGGAGTATGTTAAAAACTGTTAAAAACATTTTATGACTCTGTGGTGGCATCTGCAGTTTTCCATTCCGTGGTCTGCTCGGGCTGTGGAAGCCCTGAGAGGGACAGAAGGAGACTAACTGGTCAGGAGAGCTGTGGCCTCTGGACACCATCAAGGTGGTGGGTGAGAAGAGGATGTAAGCCAAGCTGACATCAATCATGCACAAGCCATCCCACCCCCTGCATGAGACGGTGGGGGGCTTAAGCAGCTCCTTCAGTAACAGCCTGCTGCACCCAGTCTGTAAGAAAGAACGCTACTGCAGGTCCTTCATCCCAACAGTTGACATCATGTCATGTAGCTCTGTGTTGATGCTGTCTTTTCCCCAACTCTACATCATAAACCCACCGTTTTTTGCACTACTGTTATCAATACTAATATATGCTCACATTATCCATTACATCTGGTGCAATTTCTAATTTGTTGTATGTTTTTCTAAATTGTGCAATAACACTGTATTTACTATACTGGCAACAGTATTTTTATAAACTGTACATATTGTACATACACATAGTTGATTTTTTTTATTCTATATCCTGTACACTCTTAATCTTGACCCTTCTGTGCCACTGTTTTTGCTTTTTTAATTTTCTGGCTGCAACAACTTAATTTCCCCGATGTGGGAACAATAAAGTCTTATCTTATCTTATCTTTTTTCATCAAAGCTTAACTGACACTAGCCGCTGTCTAAGTGCCTGCACTCGGTCAGCATCTGTCCCACTCTGCCGCTTGCATTAATTCACCGTGAACTTTTATAAACAATCAATACACCCTGACAAAAAAGGCACCACCCGACTAATTATCAGGATATTGGAGAGTCTTGATATTTTGCGGGCCAAAGGTCAATCAAATTGAACTCTACACAGCAAACTAGGGGGAATCAATTTACAACAGCAGAAAGGGGCACATCCAGCCAAAGGAAGGTCAACAAACACACAAGCGCACTCAGGTGAGGTATCAGCATAGTAAAAATCAGAACCATGTGCAGTTATGACTGTCCTATTTTTAAGATTGTCTGGCCTGCAGATACAACTGACCCCGTCATATTATTCCCCCATTGTTCTTTTGTTGTGTCTGCGTAATTTCCAACTGGCCAAGGTTTTATGTAAATGAGATATAAAAACGTAATAAATGAATAAAATATGCTTTTCAAGTTCAAAGGAGACGACAACACAAATATTATATACAGTATCCAAACTGCAGAATCAATACTCAGACGATGATCACAGGCAGCATCATATATGAGGCTGTTCAGACTTTGGCAGTAGATATGCAGTGCTTTCACAACTGCCATCAAACTGAAGTGCAGTATATTAAAAAAACAAAGACATTGTCATGCTGGTTTAGGTGTGGAGGAGACAAACCTCAATTTGGAAATGCTTTCACATAACTGTCACACATTCTTTGACAGATTTGGGCACGCCTGACCTTCATACAAGCTAAATATGCGCAGTCTAATTCATACTGCTCATTTGGACCCATCATTGTCACAGATTAGTGTTGCTGCCACATAATGAACCCAATCCCAAATCTAATAGCATGAAAGGCCGGGCTGCACATGACCTTCATAGGTTGCAGCAACAGCCTCACCTGCCCTCCTGGCAGAGGACGCCACCAACCCGGCATCCTCGAGATGATAGGGGGTAACCAAGCGTTGCTTCCATCCATCATCACATTACACACGTTGGCCTAGTTTAATGTCCTTTTCAGACTTGACTGGAGACACGCTGGGCCACACAGAAACATGGGAAGCAGCTAATTAGTCTATGCCAACAGCAGAGGTTCACCAGCCATTTACCACTTCAAGGGTGAAATCTCCTCTAGAGTACTAATGAGGACTTGGTTCATCACAATAATTTCATCCATTACAAAACAGAATCTCTATATTGAACACTGATGAACAGAAGCATGTAGCCCTCAGTCTAGTAAGGATTTTAAGCATGAAAATAATACTGTATATACAAACAAGGGGGGTTGGGGACATTTCAGTTAAGTGTCTAATACTTCCAGGACGGTGCTTTTGACCACAGGGCAAACAGCTGGTGAGCATGAGAAAGTTACTGAACTGAGCAGGTGCTGTAATGTGATTGACTCAGAGAGCAAGAGGAAATGAGTAGAGGAAAGCACAGGGGAAACACGACACGCACCAGCATATGTGTGGAGATCTAGCAGAGCCTAAGAGGGAGAAGCAAGGAGAAAGTTTTTCTCCCCATTCCTATAAATTAGCTGAAAATACATTTTTTCTCATATAATGACTACACAGCTGTTCATGGAGCACATGTCTAAAAACCTGCAGTGAAGTTGTTTTGCATGTTGTCCTAAGAGGGGTACTTCCAGCTACAGCAGCACACCAAGAAATACCATGAGATGTTGTAATATGATTATCACTGTACAATACCCAACACATGCAGAACTACTTTAGTAGTACTAAACTACTAAACTACTACTGAACTACTTTAGTCAATGAGATGTCGAAACACAGTTAAGAAATGTTAGCTGTTCAGTTGCTCCAGTCCGATATGAAATACCGCCTCTTTCACCAATAACTGTGTCAACACTCCGCTGTGATGAATCCCATCTCAGGCTTCAGCTCAACCACCTCCCAGACTTGTCAGCCTAATTGTAATGGAAACAGTGAGAAGGATGATGGAGACTCTGTAGAAAACTGTCAAAAAAAAGGTGCAGCTGAACAAATGCACCACTCTCAGTTTCAGAGCAGAACGCCTGCCAGGTCAGCCATACAGCTCCCGGACCGTAGCAGATGTTGGAAATTACTCTGGCTACTGCTCGCCGGGTTGATCGCCACTTGAGCTGACAGAAGCTCTGTCAGAAAAAGAACCACTAAAGCCATCAGCATTTCATCACTGCACCAAGATGACAACACACACCCAAAATGCAAGTCTCACAGGTACAAATGAGACAAACGGGTCTGTTCACCCTGATGTTTAAGGTAGTAAAGGCCTGAATATACTCCCAAAGGGACGCATACATGGACAGCTGCCCATGCAGTAGTTCTTTTACACTCCTTTGTGGAGTCCTCTTGGAGGACATATTCCCCATGTGTGCAGACATATTCCAAAGCTTGTTAGAGCGTAGTAGGCACAATTTTAAACACCACTGAAATTCTTGGTGAACATCTTGACATGAGGCATGCTGGCCAATTAAATATCAGCAGGATCTTTGTTGTTTCTTGACACAACTTTAAAAATAGTGTTGGAAAGGCAGAAATAATATGACTGTGTGCTTAGTGTACCAGCCAGGTTGTTCCAGGACAGATAGCAAAAGAGAAAAGAGTTTTGTCTCAACTAGATAGTAAATGTTAGGTAGATGGAATTTAAAAGCCTTTTTTCTGTCATTGCTGCACATTTAGCAAGCACCTGTTTTTCCTCACAATCCTACTTTTCCACTGTTGTTTGCTCATTTGATTATCAAATGACAAGTATGTTCTAGGAGTCCACCTTTTGCCTTACCTTTTACCTTTATCCCCTGGCCACGCACAAACAAATGAGAGCAAACAGCAGTGTTAAAAGGGACACGGCACTTTACTAACAAAACAAAGGATTTAACGCTGTAGCAACGTGGCCTCGTTTCTGGAAAAAACGTTCCCAGTGCAAACAATGCAAACACATTGGTCACAGCTTGTGACAAATTCAAGATTTTACTGGCCACTGGAGTCCTCCACAAGGGCAAATACATCAGGGGACAGTCATTCTGTATCTAGACATTGGTCTAACTAAGATAGGTTACCACTGACGCAGAGTGCCTGGCCTGCTTGTCTGTACAAGATTGGCTGCCTCTCCTCTATTTCCTGTTCATTGCTCTACAGCCCTCTATCTAAAACTAATTCAAACACTGGAGAAGGAAGCAGTCAGTAGTGGACTGAGCTACTCAGTTGTTTGGCTTAGTGGGGATAGATATAAAACTGGCACTTTAATGTTTTCTGATTTCTGAATGATCACTGGTCCGAGACCAGAGTTAGCAGACCAATGTGCAAATTGTTTCATTCACTCTTCTTAATAGTGATATTCCCTTTATATATTCCATTTCACTTTCTTTTTCTTTTTTTACAGGGGGTCTTTCGGAGTTTCTCCTTGTCCTTAAGGCTTGATACAACTTCACTGAATTAGTTCTTCATGTCTTTTACTATAAAGCAACTGCCACTGCCTAAGCCAGTTTATGCTAATGTAGAAAGTGGAAAGCACGTAACGATCAGCAGCAGGGTGCATGGCATGATATACGAACTGAATGAAATATCCATCAACAAATCAATCATTTTTTTTTGCTTTTCTGAAACTATACCTTTGGCTGCCTGAAATTCTATATCTCATATTATCTCGCATGAGTGTATGAATCCCCCCGGGGAGTCTCAGATCAATTTTCTCACCCACTAAAGAAAACCCTCTAAATTGCACTTCATGCCCATTAAAATTGCCTCAGTGTACAGATAGCAATCCAATATCAAAGGAACAGTACAGCCATGCTGACCAGAGCATATTAAGATCTCCAGCTGAGGTACCAGATATGATAAGATCTGAGAATAGGCATGCAGGTTGTCCTTTCCCGATATCAGGAAACACTTGATTTAGCTTCTGCACAGAAATACCATCAATTATTTTCCATACATGAGAAGAATGCAATCATTCATGAATCTTTCCCACATGACTGACAGCTAATGTGACAGGTCATTCTTCATTTCATGTCAAAATGTCAGATCCTCCATGCAACAAGCCTACCTCCACTCTCAGTCATACATGTAAATGTGAGCTCATGAATGGAGTAAGGCACCAAGTTGTCCATAAAGTGCAGAATCACATTAATGAAACTGACTGCATGGACAGGTTTATCAATCATTCAGCCATCTTATCATCTTTAAAGCACACCACAGCTACAAAAGCTGACAGTCACTCTCTTATCGCACTAATCCGGATAACTTCAGCACTGAGCCCGAGAAGGCAGCAGGGATAAATTAGTTTACTCCTCCACTGATTGGATTAAAAGCCAGGAGTGGGCCTCGGCCCCTGGCCCCCAAACACTAGGGCCACCTAGTGCTCAGCTTTAATGAACATGTTGACTTAAAAGGAAATAAATAACTAAAGAAAGCATTATTTCATTTCTCACTGTGAAAGCCTATATTTTAGACACAAAATATGGAAATATTAACTTGATGTGCTCATTCCATAGAAAACCCTTCCACCTGTGATTTATAACCCTCTTACAAGGAATGGTTATTTGCAATGAAACAACTCCCCTGCCACGGCATTTTATATGACAGCTGACTCAATAGTAATCCAGCACAGGTTAAATGTGAACCTTGGAGCTCACTGTCTGCTTTGCACGCCCGGGGAGTTCACCCATCATGTCTGCACCACGTTACACAAGAAGCAGTCAGAGCTGTGACTCTGCTGGCTGCATGAAACTGAGCTCCGGAGAGCATTACTTGTGTCTTCTGGGGAACACGTCCCGATAAGAGACACTGCATGTTTAATGGCAGTTCATAAATATGTGTCCCACTGCAGCTTTATAGACACAAGTCAAGAAAGCGAGAGTTCCCACACTGCAGTGAAGGGCTCACAAATGAACACAGAAGCTTGGCTGTCACACTGTGACAGGGCCGCGTTAGGAGCTGCAGTAGCAACACTTCGATGGACGAAGACACAATATGACGGGCAAACAAAACTACAACCTGAGCGGCCTGACATAAAATGAAAACTTATTTGGGCCAGCTCTGCCGAACACAGCGAGCTGCAACTCACTCTGGAAAATCACTTAAGGTTTTAAATAGGCCTACCTATTTTAGAAGAGGGGAGAATATTACCTCTCCACAGGGGTAATGTGCTCTATTGTAATAGTTCACAGTGGGCGACAGCACCAAGGGCCGGTGTAGAGATGTGGACCAAGTGAGTGTATTCTGACAGCTACTTAACCTCCAGGGCAGCCTGTCTCACAGGAAGGAGAGCCTCATTTAATTTCCTTTAAAGTCCTGTGGCAAGCGTGTTTGTGTAAGGTAAAAGTAAAAAGGGGAAAACACAAGAAAGACAGGAAGGTTATTACAAAATAAATAGAGATTAAGTAACAGAAGAGAAGGAGAGAAAGGGAGTGGATCACGTGTCAAAAGGAAGTCTCACAAAACATCACAGCAGTATTCCTAGCTACAGCGAAGGGGGGCTGGTCTCTCCCGGCCTGCAATGACTTCCTCATTCTTACAGATTCAAGTCCATCCTGTGCCTCACCTCCCTCCTCAGGCAGCTGCTGTAAAGGCTTGCAGTGTCACCCGAGGGAGTGGGTCACAGAGGCGGAACAAGCTGTGCAACTACTGCATTGTAGTGATAGTTTTGTAAACACATTTGTCTTCTGCTTATTGTGAGCATTTTTGTGGCTGCATCAATTGCTACGGTGTAAAAGACCCGCATCAGCTTGCAGGAAAACCCAGGATCTCCCAGCTGAATGGGGAAACACCCGCAGGGAGGGGAGGAAGAGCAGGCTGGCTGGAGAGTCTGACATCATCCAAGTGTGGACTTCCATGTTTCTGTTAAGTCTCGTGTGTGTATGTGTGTGTGTGTGTGTGTGTGTGTGTGTGTGTGTGTGTGTGTGATATCTCGTTCTTCCTCATATAGTCACACAAGCACAACTGTAGTTTCCCTCTCAAGCTCAGGGCAGACATTCATTATTCTGAGTTTCTGCTACTGCACCACCACAGACGCTGCAGCTCACACACCGTGCAGAGGCAGAGTGAGATGAGGGGAACCATCGGTCATACGCTGTCAACCAAACCATCAGGAAGCTGCAGCCTGAGAGCTGCTCACACCACACATCCTCACTGCAACAGCGCAAAAATAAGACACCCATCCCCGGCCGTCGGCAATGAAACCAATCCCAACATCTGCTGCAGAAATAAAACAACACCTTCAACCGGATCGCGTTCAGATCCAGCACAACGATCAGAGCCAGCGCTGCCTGGAAAAAAATTATGCACGCAAAGTTGAAGGACGCGGGAGAAAACATGCGATATGAGGCTTTATGTGAAAGCAGGGCAGAGTGTCTGAGGGCTAGTTACAGTAAACGGCGGGGCAGCGCCAGCGGGGTGTTGATGGGCTTCAGCCAGCGCTCAAAAAAAAAAAAAAAAAAAAAAAAAACTGCATTGCCTCTGTCAAAGCTCCACGTCCCGCTGTGGATTAAAACAACAACACGATCCCAGGTTGGGGTACACATCATGATTCATCCCGTGCCTCACCTCTTCCGTGAAGCGCAATCTGAAGAAAAGACATGAACGGAAAATCTTGAGGCTAGTTAGCTCTACTTCCTTAGCCAGCCCAGCCCGCCGCCGCTTCTCTCTCCAGTCCAGCCCGTCTGCCTGCCTGCCTGCCCGCCCGGTCCTACACCTCTCTCCTGCGCGCACAGATGTCCTGGGACTTACCGGTCTTATGTGCTGATGATGTCGCTGTGAAGAGACAACAAGTGCGGGGAGGCTGCCGGCCACCGCTCCGCTGCTCCGGGACAACAGGAGTACTGATCTGCACACTTTCGCAGCCATCTCTGTAGTGAAACCTCGCCGGGAAGGAGACTGCTGCGGGCGGACCGAGACGCACCAAGGGGAAGAGGGAGGGTGGTGGGCGGGTTGCGGGGCTGGACTACGGCTTCATACACATGCCCAGTGCTGCACCAGTACGCAAAACATAAAACACTTTGTGTGCTGGCTAATTCAAAACATGCACAGACTGCATGTCATTTGTCGCAACAACAAACACATGCATCACTCAATAATGCTACTGAAGGTCAGGAAAGTGTGATTGTCATATAATAAACCAGAGTGTGCAAATGGGGCAGTGGTGTGTTTGGAGGCGGACGAGCTACATGAGCGAAAGTGTGATTTCACCACATTTCAGTTTACTCGGAATTATTCTGTCAAATCCACAGAGTGGAAGAAGAAACTAATCACAGCTTCCTCTTGACATCATCTCCATTACAATCTCTATTAACACTATCTCAGCGGAGGAATACAGTGAGATAAATATGTTGAACAGTTTAAGTAGGCATTATAGTGACACAACAGGAGATTAAATAGCTGTCACTCCCAATAGTAAAGGATATATAGGAGATTAGAACAGCCCACTATAAACTCAGCATTGAGTTACTTTCTTCAAATCAATTCTCAAAGTCTCTGTTGGATTATTATAGTGACTTGTAACAAAAAAAAACAAAAAAAACATGCAGACTTTAATTCATTTGCAATAGAGCTACAGTCACAGGTGTACAGCTTCCTGATTTCTTTTTATTGATTGTTTTATTCTTTAGCTTTTGCACACTCTAATTAAAACAAGTAATCAGGGGCACAGGTATACAGTATAGGAGATGATGTCCTGTCCTTACGTATAGACCCACTTGCTCAACCATTACTGCGACAAAAAGGCATCCCTGAAACTGCAGAGCCGACTTACACTTCAAAGATTTCCTGCTTTCTTGAAAGAGGCAGACATAATATCACTTGTCTGAATGTCTCTGTGTTAGGCCGCGTCTTGGCAGACTTGCTGTCACTGGCCACACCATCCATTCCCCAATAACTGTGTCTAATATTAGCTTGTCCTTCAGTCACTCTTGTGACTATGTCCCAAAAGAGCAGCATACAGGATCAAATCTAATTGAACTGATCTTCAGTGACTTTTAAACAGCACGGGCTGCTTCCTGATGTACAAGCACTTTAATGCATTTCAGGGCTTCTGTCCCCAAATAGCAGAACATGAGGGCAAGCATTCAAGTATGAATGGTTTTGTTTTTACCAGAATCACTCAACTAGTGCAAAGGTAGGTAATAGGAGGGCTAATGGGTCCATTTGGTCGATGAATGTCAAGGAGACTCCCCTCTGTGGAATGTGGGAAACGTGTTCTCTCTCATCTGTGACCAAGCCTGTCATATAACACAGCCTGACACACCTGTATTGGTCAAAGGAGTAACCAGATAACATGCACTAACTCTATGACAACATGGCTTCACAGGATAAGAAATAGAGATTCTTTTTTTTTAATAGAAATTGTTGTTGATTGTGCTTATCTTCTGATTATTGCTCCAGAATTCATCCCAGCTTCTTCTGTACTTCCTCAGGTGCAGTGCATCAAACTGTGTGGGCCATGCAATTTAAATACAAATTCTCAGCCATGGACAAGGACCTGCTTAAGGCCTGAGGGCTGCATTGATTCACAAAGCAAATCTTTGTGTGGTGCCAAATACTACTAGGCAGCGGTTTCCATAAACCTTAACAGTACTGCTGTAACTACACTATGACTGTGCATTTGCACATGGTGTGTCTGCAGCGTAAACAAAAGAAGCTACAGTAAACTGAAAAATACCTGGATGTATTAGATTTCATCAAGTCATTTAAGCTATGAGAGACTTTGCTTGGTTTTGTTTGTACTGTGAATTGTGTTTATAATGTTAAATCAGTCTAATCATCTCTTAGTAAGAAAGCTATACAAAGGCGATATCAGGTTTATCTTATCTACTCAACATCAAATTATCATAGTATTTTTTAATGAGTATATTTAACAGGATTCATGAAAACTAGCAACACTTTAATGCAAGCATCAACTGCATGACTGGTGTTGTATGAAACATAAAATATGATATAGGTAGAGACAGTACAGATGCAAGACAGTAAGATTCCACACTGGTGTCTCTACTACTCTTAAATGTTGTTGAGTCAGTAAAAATACGTCTTAGAATGGTCACTTTGACCTGAAAAACAAAGAAGAGTAATTCACATTTATAGTCCACAGTTAATTTCAGACAGACACTGATTTTCACTTCAAAACGTGCCACATAAACTCCAATTTCAATCGTATTAATGTTCTGAATTCAGGCATTCAAGTTGAATGTGATGAATTTAAACAAATCTAAATGTAATTAATTCAAATGTAATCTCTGCTGGCTCTAATCTTTTTGTTTACAGTTGTCCCCCATCTGCAAAATCAAAAAACTTTAAAAGAGACAGAACTGCTTTTAAAAGCTCCCTGCCCCCATATCTCAAGGTCAGAGATGAATGAATTGAGCAGGGTACAAAAAAGGGTGTGTATGCATGCTAGTGTGTGCATGTGTCTATGCATGAGTCTCCTAGCAGCACAAAAGAGCCCCTCCCATGGTTCTACGAAAAAGGTAATGCTCAAAGCAAGCGTGGGTGTGTAACTCCTATTTCATCACAAAACCAGCACATACTATAAACACAGGCCTAATTAGGCAGAGTGTGCAACCTGTCTTTTCTTGCTTACCCTTACACACACAACAGCTCACACACGCCACACAGCAGTATGACTGCTGAAACTGGAGCTGGCTTTTGTCTGCAGGTCTTCACCTGAGCCATCTTTCACCATTACACAGAGACGCAGCTTGTGGATCAAGTTTCATCACAGTTTTCATTGCGCAAATCAGCTCAGCTGGAACTTGTCTTGAGTGCACAGAATCAGCTGTGGTCTGTATAAAGCCAGTACTCCACTATGGATTCACAAGTGTACTCTTAGCGCAGCACTCAAAGAGTGTGACACCCTCTTAAACTAAACACAAGTCACAGTGGTAGCAGCACTGTCGTTATGTACTAAAAACAGTTGAGCTGTGGAGGCACTCTTGTGGGCCTGTCTTATCTCCTGCTCCACCTTTGCACTGCCACAATGGCAGGATGAATGGTGCGCACTGCTATTGTGTAGATTTCTGTTGCATTTCAGTACAAAGGCTGCAAGGCAAATAGTTATCCTACACACTTAACCTTCAGCCCTAAGACTGACTATGCAGGAGCGCTACGGTCAGAGAGTTGAATTTTGACTAAGAGAAGACTTTATTCTTTTAAGGTTTACAAGACTGTTAGATGGTCCTTAAAGATTCCCTCTAAACATGTTTTAAGATGTAATAAAATATTTTATTTGGCTAATAATGTGTTTCTTACATCATTTATCCACAAAAATGTTCTACTATTTTGTTAAAATCCTTAAGATCACGTCTACTTTTCATTAATTTTAGAAGAGGGGGACTTTAAGGCCTAATGTCTAACAAGCCTGGACAGTGAACCTTACACCACAACCAGACCAGACATGGTGACAGATCTAAAAACAGTCCGGTCATGAGCTATTTAGCAGCTATTCCTATCCAACTGGTTCAGACTGCTTATTTGTGTGTGTTTTGAATGACATTTGAATGTGTCATGTGTCTATTGTGTGTTTTACGTGTGTACTACAGGGCTGGCTTTTGGGGAGCTGATTAGTTCTAATCTCCAAACTGGTCTTTTGGACAATTTAAAGAACTTATTTGCATGTTTATGAGAATATTAAAAGACTGACACAGGGTTTGTGCGCAAAATGAATGGCTTTGAATTAGAGACATAAGCAATGCCATTGTGGACACCTGCGCTGAGATTATTATTGTTGCAAAGCTATTCAAATTCAATATGAAATAGCTGACAATTACATATTGCAGGCTCGTGATAAATTGCTCGCATTAATGAACCCAGGGCTGAAGGCACAGTCATTAAGTGGCCTCCCTTATTAGTAAAACGGGGGAAAAGAGAGAGCGAGAGAGAGAGAGAGAGAGAGATGGGGGGGGTCACTTAAAGAGAAGATGGTGGGAAAAGACTAAGAGATTAGTATGGATGATAATTTGCAACAGAGAGGGTCACTGGAGATATTAGTTGTAATGTGTGTATTTGGTATTACACTGCTGTTCTACCAAGACAATGAGTGCCTCAACTTCACAGAAACTATACTGAAAACAGTAACTCCTGTGTGGCCCTATGAAGAAACTGTAAAATGACAAACAAGTTCACAGAAAACAGTGACAGGGAACTCCAGATGCCCCCGACCTTTTGAACCACAGGTCCATTTGTTATTGTAATTGTTGTATTGATTAGGCAATATATTGACAGGATGCTCAGATTCTGGTCCCACTTGTCAGGACAGAATTCCATTTATAAGTGCATCATATTGTCCTTACTCATGGAGGGGAATCCTCAAAGGGGAAACATTTGTCTCCATTTTCACTAAGTCATAGCTTATGAATCAATCTAAAACCATTAAAAACTTGTGGCATTCTGCACTGCACCCGACGAAGTGACATGAGATTTTGATGACCTTATACAGCAGAGTAAAACAGGATTGGTGTATTTACATTATGTAACTTCAGAGAAGTTAATATTAGAGGGATGACTTTTAAAGAGGGTGCTGTTATAAACAGAATGCTAAACAGTGTGCAGCTGGATGCACACAGAAGAGGAGACTGTAAGCAAACAAGGCATGTGGCTTTTTTCAGCATGCCTCCTCCTGTATATGGACTGAGATGTCTTTGTGTATCCAAGTGTGTCCAGTCATGTCACCTCACCAAAAGCTAAGGGGTAAATATTATCAGGTTGGAACCAATGAGAATACAGCTTCACAGCGGCAACTGAGCGTGCTCAAAATGTTTCTCATCAATGACACTTTATGGAAAATCAATACGTTTTTTTTACCTTTTGTTTGAGGAACATGAGTATGAATAACAGATAATGATACAAGAAACATGAATCTATACATTGATCGCATTGTGTTGATGTCTAAAGGTGGACACAGTCACTGCTGTGCATCTTTGCATTCTATCTATCTTTACTTTATTCATAACCATTTTAACACCTGCACTTTCACTGGATGTAACATGTTCTTGCACCCCTCAGTCTTCTATGATACGTCCTCACTTGGCTCAGCAGCTCCCCAGCTTCTCCTTTCACATTATGCATTCAGTCCAGCAGATAAGCATTCAAGGCAACAATTATAACTGGCACAGTGCAAAGAGGCAAGTTATTTAGTGCTGGTACATTTTTATGCTCGAGCTCTGTTGAGGCATGCACGGCCGACAGCGGAGACTCCCTATCTCCCACTTCAGTTCTTTCATTGAAACGAATGTTTAGAAAACAAATCAGAAACAGAAATGCCAAAACTGTAATCACATGGTATATGTTCTAAAAACCCACTTATAGCAGTTTATTCATTCAAACCATACTGAGATGCTAAATATTCTATATGTGAACCTGTGACATACCATGAGTTTCTAATCATAATTATCCTATTCAAAATGTAAAAATAATGTGATCTGAAAAATACTATAAAGACACCATGACATTTTGTGGCTAATCGTATAAGGGCCCTTAATGTTGTCAACATTGTCAACGTTTGTCTTAAAGTGTGGGTGGGTCACTTTGAATCACCTTTTTTATTCTGACTTCAGTTTATAGTTAATAACACCAGAGTGGATTGCTTAAGAATAATGTACTTTGGGAAAAAATGGTTACTTCTTCAACACTGAAAAGTTACTTTTCATATCCATTACTATTTTGTCCAGTTTAAGATTGGTAAAACCCATATAGGTTAGTATCAGACTCTCATTTATGGTGGGAGGCTGTGCTGAATATGAGCGTGTCGTGCAGCTGAGTAATAGTATGATATAAAATGCGTGATGGACATTTGATTTTATCTATTTACACACAGAACAGAGTCCCCAGCAGAGGTGGGGAGGACCCCGTCTGAACTGCATGGGGCGGGGTGCTAAAGCGTTGCCCCACCCCGCCGTCTGCACGGTTGTTGCTGAACACGGAACTGCTGCCTGCGCTGCACTCCATCTCCACAGACACAGGAGGAAAAGACGTACTCTGAAACGCCGAGTACATTATCATTTTGGACTGACTGGGCGTTTGTGTTACTACTAATGTGAGTAAACCCACCGCTCATTTGCAAAACCGGCTCTCTAACGCAGGAGTGTGTAATGTTAGCTTAGCCGATGAAAGTAGCTTCCTAAGCTAACAGTGGACATTTATCCTCACGTTTACTGTTAGCTTGCTCGCTGGTTAGCATTATCTTCCCTGCGAAGCAATTAAATGACTGCTGGACTCGATAGCTTAACATGTCACATTGACAGTTATTACTAAAACAAAATAAAGGCTGACGTTGAAAACATATAACGTTATTATACACAACTAACTGCTATATTACTGCAGGTTATCAACGAGGTCGGTTTACGGCTAAAAACAAAACATTGGGGTGACTTGCGCATCATGGGAACACGTTTTGGGGTCCGCTTTTCGGCTCTGACATGACATGTCACACATAGCGCTAACATTAGCCAACATGACGTTTTTTAGCCCCGTGTATCTGTCAGATAACCCAGGCTATTGACACCAGTGTACGGTGTTAAATGTTGATGACAGAGACCCCGACTCATCGGTGGGGACCATAGAATCATGTCAGCCACACCCCACGTGAATAAAGAACGATTTTATTATTTTGGTTGCTCATCTGGGGATATTTTTGCTAACATTATATGTTTATAAAGGTGAAAATAAGGAGAATAAAACGCGGGATCACTGTTGGACAGGCGTGCTAACTTAAGCTGAAAGTCACTCCTCACATGAGGACGCCAGTAGTCTTGCAGGTGGATCTTTGGGTGTCTCTGGACCCCAGTTTTCGGAATTCTTGGGGTCTGAACAAACTGAGCTGCCTCGTCAGTTCAGGCCATCATGTCACTTGATTTACCAATGTGTGTCACCTTTGCTCAAATTTTGTGCCATCTCAAACCCCTTTAGGAGTAGTTCACCTGCTGCACACACTCTGTCTTAACTTTGTGTTTCTCAAAACTGATAATCCATTTGAGCAGTGAGAAATGACTTACTGTCTTTTGAGTCACCACACTGTCAAAATGCCCCAATCTTTGAGTATTATTGCCAATTGTCTGTCTGTCCAATATACTTCAGTATATCCCAGACAGTGGATAGATTGATTTTTCTCATTTTTCATTTTTCAACTTTAGTTAATGAATTAGTTCATAAGAAACTTATCATAAGTCATGAGCAAGTCACTGACCTGCTTAGAAATATATGCAATATCTGAATGTTTCCAGATGAGATTCTGCAGGTAGAATGTGGACATGCAGACTTTTCTTCACTGTGCTCCTGGTGCTCCTCACAGTAATCCCCTCTCTCTGTTTATATTTACCGCTCAGAAGCTGAAAACTTCCCTGAGCAGCAGAGGAACTGCAGAATTTTTTGTCTTAAAACTGCCAAGTTTACTGTTGTGTGAGAGGTATGCCTCACTAGTTTCAACTGAGGGCATAAAACATAACTTGTAGTGCCCCAGGCTGCTGAGGTGACACTGACCTCTCGTTTTTTGTCCCGTTTGGTTTTATTAGGATGCAATCGTCCCAGTACCAAGTAGTGTTCACATAGCATAAATACTTGTGTTTCTCCTGTTGGCAGTTCAGCATGTCACTCTCAGGAGGTGGAGACTGTTGATGACAAAGAGTGATGTTGATTTATTAGGTCCCAGTCAGGTCAGCAGGTCCCAGTGTACCTTGTCACCAGATTGAAAGGGCTGAATGTGAGCCTGGATTGTGCTGTTGGACTGGCTGGACGGACTGCCTTTGTGATAGAGGAATGTCTTTAAACACTTGGCTCATTGTGAAAGGATACACCCTGAGACATCAATATGCTAAACAAGGCTCCTGCTTTCTTCTGTCAGGTGGGCAGCATTGGAGCCAAAACAACCTTTGTAGGGTTCAATGATTTGGACAATATTTTAACATTTATTTTGAAAGCAATTAATAAAAAAACTAATCAAGAGATGCGGTCAACTGCAAATCTATATCATAAGCTGTTGGATGATATTTTAATATGGCAAAGTGTTCGTGTTATTATTAACACTTACAATGTTGCACCGTGCTTCATGGATGTAGAACAAAGAAGAAAGTGTGGATGCAAGTGACTTGATCATAGCTTGGTGTTGTAGGGTCAGAGGCATGTCAAATTTTTCCAACCAGTCACATTGACCCAGAAACCAGTGATTGATGGTTTTGCTGAGGCAGACCATTAAATTCGTGAAATGAAATGACAAAAGTCCCACAAGTTTTAACACAACAAATCTTATCTAGGGATGCATTTAGATTTGGTTAGGCCAGTGTTATGTAATATCAAATCATCCATCTTTGCTCACTACATCTTCGCCTTTCTGACCCTCAGACACTGTAGTACTGTGACAAACATAAATTCGATCCGCTGTATGTCCTGTGCATATGGCGTAATTGACAGTAAAGTTGACATTGACGTTTACATAAATAACAAGTTATGAACTTCTTTTTAAGATATAAAAATGTGAAATTAGAAGTATCAGCCTTGAGAAGCAGGTTATTATCAGTATTTCCTGAAAAAAAAAATCCACATATTACTTCTGGAATTGCAGGTGTGTGTTCCTGCATTTGTAATGTTTTGAATGCAAGGTATTCACAAAAGATGTCTCCACTGAAGGAAGTGAGTTACCATACTACATGCGTGCATTTATTACACTCATAATATGGTCCTCTCCACTACTCTGCGTAGATTGACAGTGCAGCTGAGGGTCTGAAACTGTAGCGTGGCTCACAGCATTTTCATTCAAGATAAAGGCTTTCAGATTCCCAGTGTCCCAGCTGATGAGAGCAAAGAGAGCATCAGTGTGTCTCTGCTATAAAAAATCTATTTTCTGTACAAGCTCCAAGCGTGCCAACTGGGGATTTCCAACATCATGGGGTAACTGTCACTTTGAAAATGATTAATTTCAGCTCGGGTGACATATTTTAAAGGCCCAGGAAGACCTTAATTACACTTACCTAAATGGGTGGACCTCAGCTTGCAGCTCGGAGTCAAACTGATCAAGAAAAACAGGTCTCATTCCCTCGTCTATATGTAGACTTATCTGACAAATATGTGTGTGCATTTATGTCACGCTTTTGTTGGAACAGAGGTGAAAAAAAACTTTCTGGACCTCCAGTCGAGCGGCCATGCAGGTAGCAAAACCCTTCAATTAATATCTAAGGCTCCTCTAAGTTGGTCAGAGTGGTTTTTACTGTAATAAAGTTATAGTTGGGCCACATAATATGCATCAGAGCCAGCAGAAGAAGTCGCTCCATGGTAAAGATCCCGACAGTAGACCGTGGATGACAAAGCCCTGACGGATGAGTGTAGGGCTATCACTAGCCAGCTAGCCACAGACAGGCTGCAGGTGGAGGAAAACATGGCAAACCTGGAAGTGATCCTTCAAGAACTGAGAGACTTTTCCCAAGAAAACAGTGAAACACTGAGGGAAGTCAAGGAAAAAAAAACTCTCTTCAGTCAAACACAGAACATTTAAATACTTTTTATGCAGATCTGATCAATCAAAGCTTCAACAGATTCTCTTGGGTCAGAATTTGAGACATTATTTAGAAATTATGGCCTCAATTCTTTGTTTAGTTATTTAGAGGTATGACTAATTGTTCCTTTTGGTATGTAATTATATTCCATTACATTACATTACATTACATGTATTCAGTAGATGCTTTTGTCCAAAGTGACTTACAGGAAGTGCATTCAAACCAGGAGCACCAGGCAGGAGCAAGACGCAATATCATCCAAAAGGGGGACTGAATCCTTTTTAAACAAATAACTAAAATCATGTTCAGTTCTGCAGGACAAGTGCTTAAAGATTTTTTTGTACTGTCGACTGTCATTGAAGTTGTTCTGTTGCACTGAAGGCTGTCCCCAGCTCCACAGAAATGGTGTGCACGCATGCTTGCTGTTTCCCTCAGTCCCCATTGTCAGGGGCTGCTGAACACTCCAATTAGCATATCCCATGTCCTCTTTTATCTCTCTGCAGAATCAGTTTGACAATTGGTGTCTGAATTGTTAATAGGATATTGACAGGTGGCAGCTTCAGGCCTCGGTGGGATGAACTCCTCCATCCTGTCCTGTGTGCACACACGGGAGCTACAGATACACACCAGTAGCCCCTTACTTAATTGTTAATCATCTCTCCGTGACACAGATGAATTAAGCAACAGTCTGGTTAAAAATGAAGTTCTGGAGCTTAGCTGCGCTGGTGGCAATTAGTTTTATCCTTGATTTCTGTTGTTTATTAATTGAGGTGTGAGGATTCCAGGACATTCATGCATTGACTGCTGAAGGTACAGTTTTTTTTATGCAGTGCAGTATGAAGAGATCCCACGAGGGCACTGCTATTGTCCTAAGCTGTGCCTCTTGAGATGAGTGTTAATTAGTTTTAAGGGCAAATTTTCCAAATCCTTACCTAAGATTTACATGGCTTATGACTGAAGTAGGAATGTGCTTAGCACGGTGTAAGCAGTGTGCCCACTTCTTCAGGGTGTCAAAATTGACCAAAAATGATGTTTGATGGTTCCTTCTTAAAAACACACACTGTAGTTTGGACTCGTTTAAATATCTATCGGCATTATGTTCATAAGAGGGCAAACATATCTACTTGTATAGGTATATTTATTTCAACATAAGCATGTCTCTTAAAAGATCTACGTATCTACACTTTACAAAATAAAGAAGTAAAATCTGTCATCACATGCTGCTTCATCGTGTCTTTATTCTTTCCTTTCTGCAGGATGTTCCACTTGCGGGTGTTGTCCGCAGTTTCGGTGGGGCTAACGCAGCTGTCTCGGCGTTACCACAGTGGAGCGGTGCGAGGGTCCAGCCGTAGGAGGCTGATGCTGGCAGCCCTGGCTGGGGTCACTGGTGCGTCTGCCAGTGCTGGGCTGCTCTGGACGAGGTGGGACTGTGTGCTTCTATATTAAAAATGCTTTATTTGCCCCACAAGGGACAAACATAAAAACACACAAAGGATTCATTCGTACTCATAAACTAACCATAACTGCAAAATATATGAGTGTAAAGTTTTTAAAGAGCAGGTTGTCTTTAATTGCCGTTCGCCTGGTTTAAAACTTTTGAAATTATCACACAAACTTGTTCACCTCCCCCAAACAACATCGTATGATTGGGTTTTTACTTTTAACATCTTTTGAGCTGTGTTTCTCAGTTTTTCTTACCACATCAAAGAGATTCCCCTCGAACAGCACACCTCTCTCTGGAGTTTGTCATCTTGTGCCTTTCTGTTGACAGTTGCTTCTCTTCACACCATGACTTACAAGCTCCTCTGTGTGGTGTGGTCCTCATTAAATGAGCATGGACCATGACCTACATCGAGCAAACCTGGATTTGCTTGTGTTGCAGTATTCAACAACAGTTTGACTTTTGAGCACATGCCAATTTTGATTCCCCAGTTACACAGCTGTTGGGAAAACCACCTCATGAAGTTGCTGACCTGCATTTCTGTCAACATTCCAAGTCACCACCACGGTTGGAAATCACATTTTTGTCCACCAGCCACTGTGGCTAAACTGATGAGATGATTGCAGCATTCCTAAACCGTATGCTCGTCTTCTCCACCTGGGCCATCTTCAGGCTGATTCGTGCCTTCATCTTTAGCCATATCCCCTAAGGCTGATTTTCCCTGTCCTATCTTTCTTACTTGGATGTGGCATTTAGATGATTTGTGGTCTTTTCTGGCTTCCAGTTTTAGCTTCGTAGTCCCAGTAATGAACTTGTTAGTTCTCTCATTGCCGCCTGAAGCGAACAGAACATTGACTGTCTTGTCTCCTCTTATACTAACTAATCACGGGACTCTCCATTGTCAGTTTTTCTCAACTTCTCATTCTGACAAAAAATTAAAAAAATGTTTTGTGACAATCGCCTCTTTGGCCTTGGGACTTCCTGGGAGTAGTGCCACATTGTTTGTCTGTGTCTCCTCATTAAAGTGTACAAGTGAAATAAGCAGACTCGCAATTCAATCTGCGTTGTGGAATTTCACAAATTGCTCTGTTATGTTGCTTTTATTTATCTGCCACTGTGGCTGGTAGGTTGAGCAAATTGACCCGCCACTACACAAAATACCCGCATTTGGCAGGTGGCGGGTGCTTGTTTCCAACTCTGGCCACCACCCCAAGGGTGTCACAATGTTTTTATGGCTATCCATTACTAAGGAGGCTGGTGTTTAGTTAAGGTAAAGCAGTAGAGAGGGTGTTGATGTGAGAGCTCTACGGGGACAGAATGACTGTGCTGCAGGAGACAGTGATGGATGGTGCCTCAGGGCGTTTGAGACTGATGGGACGAGACTGTTCCAGGCCTTCACCCCAGGCTTCATTCTCCTTGTGTCTCATTAAACTGAATTATTCAGCCTGCCCCAGACAGACTCAGCTATTTATTATTATTATTCCAATTTTCAATTTAGACAGAAAAATGGTCAAGTGGGAGTTTGCCATGGTAAATCTCCTTGCTTTGCACAGTGCAGCACATAATCCCTCTCATTTGCTCATATAGCCACAGTACATACTTAGCAGCAAACACAGTCAGCTACATACCTCTGCTGATTCTACTTGGCACTAGAGAGAAAACAAATACACACAAATATTGCAGCTCTTAAACTTTCTTTTTTCTTTATATATTACATAGAAATGTCCCCCAGGTGTTTATCTGTTCCTTATCTTTTTTTTTTTTTTTTAAACCAGAGCGCATGCAGATGCAGGGCCTTCCGTTCAACACTCTGAGCAACCAGGCAGAGAGGAAGCGGATTTCATGAGGGATACGGATTCTGAGACGGAGTCAGAGAAATCGGTGGAGGCCAGCAGTGGAGATGAAGAAGCAAAGGATGAAGGTGGCGAGGGGAAAAAGAAGAAGCCACGCTCTGGATTCCGTGACCGCAAGGTAATCAATAAACAGTAAACATTCAGCTGTTCAGTCAGTCCAGCATTTAATTCACCTTCAGAATGGTGTTTTGAAAGCCCTCCCAATCAATGTCCAATATGCAAACGCTGGTATATTTTGACAGAATATTTTATGGAGACACACAAAGGAAATGAGCATACTTTGCTGCTGTCATAAACAACAATATACCACCCATAAATTTTATTGCTGTTAATTAGGCAGCAGATGAGAAGAGAAGCAGATGAAGAACAAAGGGTTCGATATGATGCCAGATAAACAGTTTGCAGCTCTGCATATTATGGTTGGAGAATGAGGGAGAAGGAAAGAAGAAGAGCTTTGAGCAATAGAAGGGATTTTTTCAAATGAAATGTAATGCAATGGTACGTCTGACTCAGGGCTTTAGATGGAAAAATTACACAGTCACTCTTGCCTCAGCAGCAGCCATGACTGCTGAAGCATATAGATTTCTGGGAAGCAAACAGTATTAGTCAATCACAGCACCACAGGATTCACTAGCGTGTTTGTAAAAATAGGTTGTTTGTGCCAGCTCACTCACTATGTCAGGTAAAGGGTTTGATAGAGCGCACTGAAGGAAATCATGTGTGTGTATACAGTATGTGTGCAGATGTCCTTACAAGTCCATCAGTGCTCCAGACCTCCCTTGAATGGTCAGATTTTGAGTTTTCAATCTAATATGTGTTTCAAAACTCAGTTTACCTTCTTGCTTTTAAACTTATTTGCCACTCTGGCTCAGATGTTGCACAGCAATCTTTAAAAAGCGTGAGGGGAAAAAATGAGTTAACAGTTGGTGTGACTTGAATTTTACCCCACGGCTTGTGTATGTGCATTTTTTTGTTATGGAAAGAGAAAGCATAAATGGCTGGAAGCTCAAAAGAACAGGCTTGACTCTCCATCAGCATGGGAGACGCTGAGATCAGTAGCCTGTAAATCTGAGGAGATGAAAGCCAGAGATGACAGCGCAACGCACCCAGGGCTTTCCATCACTCAGGCTCTCCAGCATTTCCACACGACTGTCCTATAACCTCTCATCCATACACTGATGGTTGCCTCTTCTGGGGGACATGCTCCTGGTGATTTCCCTAAAGACCAATAAGGTCTGCTAAAGAGGGAGACCCAACACGGAAGCGCGTAATCATAGCTACAGACTCAAGAGGATCTGGTTTGATCAAAGTCCATGTATCTTTCTCACTCTTTATGTTTTCAATTTAAAGTGGATAATGGCGTCAAAAAGTTTAAGCTTTTTCTGCAGGGAGCTTGTTTACAGTCGCTCAGCATCACATGAAATAACCGCCTGTGTGGATTACAGCTGAGCACAGCTCCCAAACAGACACCGCTCTGTCAATTTCTGTTTGAAACTCTCTGTTGAAATGCAGATGGCAGTGTCAAGGCAAACATTGATGTGGCTAATGTGTGTATCCAAGCTGAATAGATAAGGTTTTTTTGTTAGTTTTTGCCAAAGCGTTGGCCTTTGGTATGTCAGCGGTGCCATGCTGACATGCAGCTTTGTGTGGCTGTGAGAGTGTTGCAGTTGCTCGTCAGACTGATCCTGAAAAACATTATTTCCTGTTTTGATTATGTGGTCTTTGTGGTAGCCAGGAGGTTAATACACCTCCCCATCAGGACTCACATCCTGTTTTCCTGCAGCTGCTTACTTCTTTATTCTAGTCAGTCCTTCACCCTCTCCACACTCTCTTAACTCTCCTTCAGATTATTTACCTCTCAGGACGGGAATACTGCTGGGTCTCTGATTTTGATTTGAGTTGAGTGGTGCTCATGCCTGATGTGTGAAAAGTTGTGTCATTAATTGGTGTTTCTTGCATGGTTGGCAGGTGATGGAATATGAGAACAGGATAAGAGCGTACTCCACTCCGGACAAGATTTTCCGCTACTTTGCCACGCTGAAGGTCATCGGCGAGCATGGAGATGCCGAGGTCTACATGACGCCCCAGGACTTCATACGCTCCATCACACCGAACGAGAAGCAGCCTGAGAGTGAGTCTCTTCCCTTTCCTTCTACCACCTTTACTTCATCAGTGACTTCTCCACCCCCACTGGCATGCTCCACTTGTTTTCTGTGATTTTCACTCCCTTTTTCTTTATTTATTGGGTCTGGTTCTGGAGACTCAAGTAAATGTATACTAGTTTTCTGTCACTGTGGTATGGAAATTGACAGTTATCATACAATGTACATTTGCTTATCTACTGTATTGATTTCTACCATATTAGTGTCATAAAAATACTGAATTTTGCAGTATTAGCCTTATTATAAAAATATAGGACAGAATATACTGTTGCAGCCCTAGTTCTGCTCCTCATTCAGGATTTTGACCCTAAATACGTCCTGACAATCATGCACATGTCTCAGAACATGCATGCAAGTAGTTTATGGTCATCGCTATCTAGGGTGAGATGTTTCCTGGTAGAGCATTACCCAGCACAGCCCCCTGTCCAGCTAGAGGGATGGTTCAGGACTTACAACAGCTCCTGGTACAACGATCTCAATGACCATATTCACAAGTATGAAGCGAGGTGGGGAGGGAGTGGGAATGACAGGGCTGTCCGATCACACTGAGTTGAGTGAATCACAGCACAGCAGTTGTATCAATTAATGGGTTCAAACCAGAGCACATCTGAGGCGTCACGCATGGAGCCAGTGAGAGATATTTGATCTTCAGCCATGGGAGGGGTGGGATAGCAGGGAGCTTAACTTGGCATAGACATGTTTCAGCACCACTCTTGTCTTTATCTCTCACCGTCGTCTCGTTATTCAACACTAAAGTACTTTGTGTGACATTTTGTTGTATGGTGGTATGTTCATCTCCAACAAACATTTGTGGTTGAATACTCAGCGCCTGAGTACTATTACATTCTGTGCATTCATCAACAGTAAAGGAGCCAAGCCTGCTGTTAACACTTAATAAGGACTTAGCTGGGCCTGTCACGTCTGCACTGCCTCTCCTGCTCACCTCAGCACTTCCATCTGTTAACCAAGACTTGGCCTAGCTTGGCCCCCATTGGCCTTCCATTCTTAGACCCAGTACCTCTCCTCCCTTCTTGACAATTCTGTAGCTCCTCCATTTTTTATCTTGTCTTCGGCCCTTCCAAACTGGAATTAAAGTAATGATGAGCTGAGATCTGTTGGACAAGAGAAGTTTCAGCAAAGCAGACGAAAAAAGTCCAAGAGAAACTGCAGTTCACATCATAGGCAGCCATTTGAGGCTCCTCTCAAAGCCCCCAACCCAAGTGAGGTCAAACAGCAGACTCTCTGGTGAAGTTGTTTTAATGCTCTGCAGATTTTCCTGCCCATTGACGATGAATAACCCATGGACCTCATAAAAAAATGTATAAGTTAGTTTTGGCCCTTGTTTTGAATTTTCTGTTTTGACAGGGTCTGAAAATACATACACGCATTGATAGAACAACTGCGTCCCAGTTCAGAGGCCGGATCCACAGAAGGACAGGGTACGCATAGCTTCTCCACATCTGTCAGTCCAGTGTCTGGTCATTATCAACTTAAGTTAAAAATATGAAATTCCCAACTAAATTGTTGTCCTTACCAACACAGATTGGGGAATAGTCAGGCCTTCTGGGTAAAGCAGTTGTGTCCTTTCAGATTTAAAACAAGGCTGTGCTTTTCAGGTGCATTTGAAATTGCCTTAAATGGGACAGACCTGGAAATGTGGGCTTAAACTCAGTGATCATCCCCTCAGTTGGGAATCTCTGGTGATTTTGGTAACTGACCTGAAGTTAAAATATTAATGACTAAGCAGAGGAAGGTGGCCAGCTATTTGCAGAGGTGATCTGTAATGCTGATGAGGACGCCTTCATACAGAACGATGTTATGATGTTCATTTAATTAGTGTTCACTTTAATGAGATCATACTCAGCCGTCGCCCTCATAGTTAATCTGATTTGAGACTGTTTCAGTAGGTCAGTGTGCTACTAGTCTTTCATGGTGATATCGACAGCCTGCCTGACTCTTGAAATATTTCTTTGCTTCATTTAACTGATGAGAAGTACTGCCTCACACGAGAGTTTATTTGTTTGAATTACATTAGTTTGGAAGCAACGTTGACATTTTACTGTGAAGTATATTTGGTTAGGTTTCATAAAAAGTGGAGAAAATCACATTTCATATCATCTTTGCTGGGACTTGAATCGTACTCTGCTGCAATATGAATTGATTCCTTTTGCATACAAAGACATGATAGAAATAAACCTACAGTAAGACTGACAGGACAAAAGACCAGAGCACAATGAAGACTGCTCATCTGCGTGCGCTTCATTGAAGTCATTCATTGTGGTAGCATGATATCGTGGTGTTGATTTCAGATGGACCCAAACACTTCAAAATACATAAAATATGTAACTGTGGATGAGAACTTTGTTCTAACTGATGATCAGAGGAGTCGAAGCTGAGTGCTGATGATTGTGTACTTTAAGGAATATGCAAAATGGAAATGGTTCATTAATGACTATTATTAATCTTGCACATGTGTCAGTCATTAGCACAGATTCAGTAATGACACCAAGTAAATACATTTGTACTGCTTCATGATGGGCATAAATCTTGATTCCCCCTTTGTGTAACCAGTCTGCCTCACATCTCGTTGGTCATAGTATTTGTCTCCTAAATTGTACGTCTGCTTATTTTCTCTCTCTCATTTTCAGATCTGGGTCTGGATCAGTTCATTGTGAAGCGCTATGATGGGAAGGTAAGAAGTGGGCACCTTTGTGGTAAAGAGGATACAGGGTCATCTTAGCAATCATTGAGCTCAGCAGCAGGTTTTTCCTTTAATTATATCTTAGAAACTGTAAACTAACTGAATGTTGCATTTCTCCAGAAAGTGTTCTGAAAATTTAAGAGCTTATTTAATTTAGATTTATTTTTAATCATGTCAGAAATCCATTCTCTCACACTTAAATATCCTGATCCTGTTTCTTACAGAAAAAATAGAAAAATTAAGCAGATGACATCTGCACTAGAAGATTACAGTAACAGTTGCTTCTGTTCATTGCTTGGATTTGAATATGCACGACCGGAGCAGATTACAAGTGAGGGTTTGAAAAGTGTGGTCTTAATTCAGTGCAGTCAGTGCTGAACCCCAGTCATATTGAATGTGATATTTTATAACGAATGAAATCCTTCTCTGAAATGCAATATGAAGAGAAGAACTGCCACATTCGTCTTATCTTCCGTGCTGAAATGATATTGAAAAAACTGGATAAATAGAACTGGAATGATGTATAAACTGAGGTGATAACTCAGTGTCACAGAAATAAACAAATGCTCATCAGGGGCAGCGGGGTTACAGCATTTTATCAAAATATGGAACGACGTAGTGGAGAAAATGGAAAACACCATCATGTTCTGTTTGCAAAGAGTGCAGAAATTATTAGAAAAAAATCCAAATAAGACAGCCATGAGATTGTTAGCTGGCATTTCTGGGTCCACTTTGTTGTGTGTAGGTGTATTTTACCTATTTCTGTTGATACTGAATAAATGTGCACAAGCTGCTGTCTCACTGTGATGCTTCCATTCCAGGTGTAGGTTTTATAGGAGAAAAAATGTGAATGACACAGACCATCCACAATGAATATTTTGATATTCATATATATTATATTTTGTTTTGTTTTTCACAAATCATATCATGTATACTATGTTTTTATTTGCTTATGTCTTTGCTTTGCTGTCTGTTTCTCAACCATCAATCATAGTAAAAGAGATAAGAGCAGGTGACGAGAATATCCTGCTTTCCAAATATTGTTAGAGCTGAGAAAAAGGTTTCTGTGATACTAAAGAGGTCTCTTGCTTTCAACATACGCAGGAATCCCTTAACTACCTGCCTTCAATCTCAAAGCATCCAGCTGGTCAAACCCAGTTCAGAAAAGCCTTCCTCTTTAACAGAGCAGCTCCACACTGAATCATGACGAGGGACTTGTTCAAAGTGGGCCTGCCTGGTGCATAATGACCTATTTAAAGACAATGATAGGTGAACTTACAACAGGCTAGCCCCCCAGCACACACGCACATATTGACTTTAAAAGGAGCTGGTCTCTGTGTCTTAAATGCCACCATTTCTTTGTCCACAGTCAGGAACATAAAAGCCATCAATATCAATCACCAACGTCATTATTTTCATTACTGCATTCTTTGATATTGATTTGTGACCATTACTGCCCTCTCTGATACCAGGGACCACCTCTCACACCCAGTAACCATCCATCCTCATTCATTCAGTATTCGCTAATCATCATTGTGGTGATAGAGGTTTCTAACCTCATTACAAAGTCCCATCAGCCTCCAGGCTTGTATGTATGATGAGGAGTATGTCTGTCCCCCATCTCCATGTTGTAGTCAGACGAGCCACACCAACCGATTGAGGATAAAGGGAGAAGTCTTTCTCACGACTCCATCTTTTTACTGGCTTCTGCAGCTCAGCTTTATGTTATGTGAGAGTCCCCAGAACTTCGATTCACTCGTATTTCAAAAGCGCATTAACCAAAGAGCTTGGGCTATACATTAATCAAGATTAAATGTGAAATTCTGTGGCGGCCTAAAATCGAAACGGAGCACTCTTCATTTATGGCCCTTGTCTGCTTATGTAAATAGGGTCCCTATCTCCAGGGCTCGTGTTTCCTTTATTTGCCAGGCAAATCTCAGGACACGTGGTTTCCTCTGATACTCTATTTAGCTTTGGTTGTCCCCTGAGATTTTCCTGCCATGGCCAGAATGGCTTGAGTGCTCCCCTCCCTCCCCGGGTCTGCCCAACCCCGAGACACGTGCCTCCCCCTCATTGGCTTAATAGGCGCCCATAGCTAGTTGTTAGGAGAAATAAGCCAATGCTGTTTCTTGCCAAGAAGCCATGAAATCTAGTTCACATGAAACTCAAATGTGCATTGAATTATTCCTAGATGAAATGGTCAAGGCCTGTACAGTGGTGCAATATCTGTAGAATGTAAATCAGGAAGTTGATGCAGGGAGTGTTTCAGCTGGAGGTTGGGTGGTAAACTGCGATGAAGGCTAAGGCTGGTGGCTCAGAGGATTACAGTATTGTGTGAAAATAACAAGAGAGCTCTCTTAAAATGCCTCTGTGTGTTATTTCCCATCGTTTTTTTTAGAAATAGCCAAGTCGACCGAGAGATTGGTCACATGCGTACTGTTTGGCCGCTTAGAGTGCCTAAAAATGTTGGTGTTATAAACTTCTCACTTAAACCCCCCCTTCCCCCCACCCCCTCCTGCTGACACTAATTTGTTCCAGGTTCAGTCTGTATGTACACATTACATGCCCCATATGATTGTTTAACAGCTGTCGTTCATATTGGCTCACCCTGTTTGTTTTATTTTTATTTTCCTGTCCAGAGGAACACGGTTATTTTAGAAGTCTTTAAATGAGATTGCTTGTATTTGTTCAGCTGATTGTTTCACTGGAAATGTCTCTGCTGTTGTTTTACTCCATCTCTGTGTTCTCTCCTCCCACCCGAGTCATGTGGACATGCTTTCAGCTGCTGTAACCTTATGTTGATGTGACCTGACGTTGTCATTTTTAGCTGTTGATGATTCTCTCGTGCTCTGAACAGCCGTCGTCTCTCATTCACGTAACAAGTAATTCCTCCATTTTCTCTCTTTTCTCCTCCTCGTGAATAACCATCGTCCTCAACGCCCCGTCTCCCAAAATCCCTACTTTTCTCTGTCTCCTCCCCCCAATCATTCCATCTACTGAATCCCATTGTCCACCCACATACTCCCCGTCCCTCCTCGTCCTTCTCCTCCTCTCTTCTTCTGTCTCCCTTCCTCATCATCTCCTTCCCGTTCTGCCCCTCCCTCTCTGCAGGACTTCTGGCAGGTATGGGGTGTGTGCCGAGTAGCATGTGTGCACCTGAATGAAAAACTGCACTTTGTAGTCACTACCTACTCCCTCCCTCTCATTTCTACTTTTTCCTCTTCTTCCTCTTACGTCTCTGTTATAATCTTTCAAATACGCACTTCCCTGTTGTAATATGGAGGGCATAGCTATTCACTGCTGTTAGTCCAGGGGAACAGCTTAGTAAGTCCTTTTTCTGTATTTGCCACATCTCGGCTTCAGCAAGTGTGACAGAACCAGTCAGCTCAGTTTACGACTGCAGTTGATAGGACATCAGCTAACTGTGGCGTTAAAGTGTATATTTTCTAACCAGAAATCAGTAAACTGACAATAACATGTTGAATTTACATCTGGCTTTTCTCTCACCGTGTATACATGTGCTGTAGGTATGACACACAGCCTGATGGGGGAAGTCAAACAGTATGAGCAAGGAAGTAGAACAAAACACCGCCACTGTATTTTCTTATACAATGAGGCAGATTATATCATGGCCACAGAAATAACTGGTTGGCTTGTCAATAAAGTAACCACTGTGCCAAAGTATATTAAAACTGCAGATAAGCTACTGATACTTATATTGCTAACCAGGGTCTATTTGATTGTCAACCATTTTTAAACAAACTTAAAAGATGGTTGATGGTAAGTGGCTGTGGTATAAACACAACAATTACGCTCTGAGATGTCCTAATGTGGAAAATAACAGATTTGGTCGAGGAAACACCACTCATCTTGCTGGTGTGGCGTTCTTCACCTCTGCTTTATTTGTTAATTTCATATACCAGGACTCTTAAGTGGCTTCTATTACTTCATAAATGTGTTTGAGTTTGTTCATTTTAGCATTTACATGCTCCAAGTTTCCAGCGATGCTACAAAATGTTTCACCAGAGTATATGGGAGAAACCTTTTGTCATTCAAATGTTCTGATGTACACATTTATGTTGGTAAATGTGCTAAATGAGCCCTGACCTATGAGTTTTATCGACTCAATGATCTGATCTTTAAGCAGGTCTGAATGCCTCCGTCAGTCAGGATTACATGGAGATAAGCCAAGCACAGTAAAGGGCAGGTAACAACCTGCACACCTTCTAATGACAAGG
Source organism: Chaetodon trifasciatus (assembly GCA_037975065.1). Classification (NCBI taxonomy): domain Eukaryota; kingdom Metazoa; phylum Chordata; class Actinopteri; order Chaetodontiformes; family Chaetodontidae; genus Chaetodon; species Chaetodon trifasciatus. The sequence goes on from JBBMOE010000013.1 coordinate 7,015,588, forward strand.
AGTGTCCAAAACCGAAGCAGGCACACACCCATTGTGTGCACTTGTATAAAATATGCAAAGTCAAACACTGTAATGTTATCAGACATTGTGTTGGAGCCTGCCCCAGTGCCCTTTGTATAGCTTGAGACAGCTGCGTGCCGTGCCCTCCCTGCTGGATTATTGAAAGTGAGGACTTAATATTTTGCCTGTACAGGGATTAGTAAGCGCTGCAGCACTGCTACATAATTTACTTTACTAGTCAGTGCCTCAAAGTAAAGTTCATGCACATTTACAGTCAAATTTTAAGGAGAATGTCAAGTCTTACAAAGCTGAGATGCAAAGATCATCTGAAATGAGTCACTCATAAGGAACTCGTCTTGGTCAATGCCAAATCATAGCCGTGCTGTTCCCCTGCGCTCCCTCTGTCTTGCTTTATAAACCTTTTCTCCTCATCCTTTCATCTCTTCTAAGAAAAATATCAGCTCTAGCTTTCCACATGCTTTGGCACTCTAGCCTTTCTCCCCAGCATGCACTGCTCTACTGCTTGTGTCTCACAGAGAAAGTAGCTGGTGGTGGCGCCCCCTCTCTGCGCATGGTGGCATCACAGGGTGGTTTTGGTCCCAGAAAATGGCTCTGTTAGCTAGGCTGTGTTGATGTGCTTGATAACCTTCACAAATCCATCCTCTGGATTGTCCGGATGTCAGTGCTGCATGATGTCTGTAGAGCATGGTTTAGAGTCCCTGAAGGCAGGACTTTCTCTGTGCATCTAAAATGTCTCCAAACTGTTCCTCCATGCTGTGGCCCTCTCTGTATGTAAAGCTACAGCGTCTGCCATGTGACCTGCTGTGACTGAGAGCGTACACCTGAGGGAGTGCGGAGAAAACAAGCCTCTGTTGTCATGTTCACTCTTTCTGATTTCGCAGGAAGCTCCCAGGGGCCGCTGTTTGGACTGTCACTGCCCTGTTCCTCTATCTTCTCCCACTGTCTTCAATTCTGACACGCTTTCTTTGCCCTCTCTGTCAGTGTTCGTCTCTATAGAAGCTCACACACACTTAATCTTTCTCTATCTCCCCTCCTGATCGACAGTAGCAGAGGTTGGGTTGCTTGTACACCTGGTCAGCTAATTCGGTGCCGTCTCTCCCCTTCTGAGACAGCTGCTATTCCTCAGAGCAAAAATTTGTTGATTGAGCGTTCCACATCAGGATCCATTATTCTGATTGTGCTCCCAGAATAATTAGGAGTTATTAACGGTGCACCTGCTCTGCGTTTACCCCTGGGACTAGAGGTGGAAAGCCAATATGTTAGAGTTCTCCCCACCCGCACCCACCCGCTTGCTCACCTACAGACTGTGGTGTTTTGGTTCCAAGGCATCATCATAAACAAGGATATAATACATCTCTACCTCTGTGGTGGTCTGGGATGGACTTTGGGTATGTGTGTATGTTTTCTGTGGTGTACCTACAGAGTTCCCACAAAGTCTTGACTGCTTCATTTTAACTGTTATGTTTTCAAGGTTAGAAATATGCTTGAATTTGAATGTACTTCTGAAAAAATACTAGAATCAGGTAGTGTGTGTGATTTTCTCTGGGACTTGGATGAAGACGGTGCCCTACTTGTATGTGTAGCAGCACAGGTGCACTTACACCATGACAGCTTTGAGCCACCATTGAGAAATGTCAGGCTCAGACGCGGAGCTGACTTTATGCCTCAAGCAGGTCATCCGCAATTCTCTTTCCCCGAAACTCACGTCTTTCATTGTGCCTGCCAAAGTGACATCAGCCCCCAGAGCTACCCCACCACACAAAGCAGCATAAAGGTACTGACCCCCCACACCCCCCACCCCGTCTGTCACACTGTACGTCTCTCTTTTTGAAGAAAAAAAAAATCAGCATAGCCCCACTGGTGTAGCTCTCTAGTACACCAAGTTCCATTGAGACTCACCTGTACAAAAGATGAGCGGTCACTTGGGGACAGGCATCACTCAAGTGCGCACACACACCACACACATGAACACACTGACAATGGAAATGAGCGCAGATTTCCTCTCTTCACAGCTTGAGCATTTCATCGTCAGCGGCAGGTCTCATCCTAGACCCATAAATTCAGATCATTGTTGTGACCCTCAGAGGAGACCGCGTAGACAACAGAGTCACATGAAAAAAGTCATTTTGTCTTTAGTGTGATGATTAATATTTTAAAGCTTTAACACAGACTATGCGGCATTTATCCACGTCTTTCATCATCAATCAATCAATTTTCCTCACTCTTGTTATCGGGCGTCTGCAGCTGCAGTGTTGGACAGGGTCACAGATCTAATCAGTAACAAAGCGCTGCTGTCAGTGCAGTGGGATTGCAGAGGGCCAATCTAAACTGCCATCAGCTCTCAAGCCAAGTGTAAGGCCACACAAAGTGCTGCTGGAGCAGTGTAAATAACGCTGACACTAGCAGAAAATGGATGGGTGGCACATGACATATTTGGAGCATCCAAATGTCCATGTCTGAAGATTGCACTATAGTTTGTTGAATTTTGTGTCATCGCAGTCCCAGTCGCTTCACCAGCTGCCTGTTTTCTTTTATTATGACATGACGATGCGAGATGTCAGAAATGTGTGCCTCCTCATCAGCACAGCTGTGATATAATTGAACCCATCAGAGCAACACTGCCATGTGGCTGATTTGATCGTTTAAACTTGTTTATATTCTATATTTGTTTGGAATTAAAAGAAAGTTAACAAATGGAGATCATTTATTAAAGCGTTCATCGTTTGATGAGAATTTTCTTCACTCAGCGATACAGTAGTTATAGAAGCTAGGCATATGTATAATGTGTTGCTACAAGCATATAATGTGTCAGTTCAAGGTTTTAATGATGAAATGTGAGAATCTGGAAGACCTACTTATGTATTCCAAGTTTTTAAGTATGTCGTTTTTCCATTGTGTGCCTAGAAAGTGTTTCTCAGTGGCGCATGTCAAATGAGCAGAAAGAGCGTCAGCTCCATTTGCATGCGCCCCTCTGGCTGTACTTGACTTGCATGGGTCTCATTTGTTGGACTCTTTAAGCTTGGGCTAGTTGAAATTTGGCCAGGGCAGCTATCAGGGCTGCTCTGTACCCTGGTGCTCTGGAGAGATTAGCCCGGACCAAACCCTTAACCCCGCCTGTGTGTGTACATGACAGCAGTGCATTTGACTGCCCCGCCGCCAGGGCCGTCCAGCCGGCAGCTCTGTCAGCACTGCGTTTCTGCCTCAGCTCACAGGCTAGTTGGTTTGTTCAGCCCGTCATCTGGACACAGCCCCTGGACTTTGCCGCTGCGTAGCTGACGCACACATACATCTATGAACACATGAGCAGGCTCAGGGGAGAAATTTAAAAGGAAATCATGCTCACATGCACACAAACCGCTACGAAGCCGACACTGATCGACAGACATGCCTGCTGACAGAGCAGGCGTTAGCTGTTAATTAAATTGACTGCTGCAGCTATTAGGATTACAGTCATTTGAAGATCAGTGCTGTGGGAAAAATCTACGATGAGAGTTCAATACCGGCTCCAATGTAGTCGGGTCATTTTTAGTGATTGCAGCAGCATGTTTTATTGGCATAATGTCCTTTGGGTTGATGAATCAAAACTGATGAGACACAGAGCCTAAGTCTGTCAGGGGAAGTAACCTAGTAGGTGCCTCTTGAAGTTAAAATGTTTTTATCATTTATCTGAATTTTAGATGCATTTTCGTACTGTTGACTGGCTTGTTGCTGGAGCGCCCAATATGGCACAGCTTCAGTGGGATGCTGAGGCTTTCACAAGTAACATAAAGATGGAGGACGATGATAGCACACGATCTTACAGCAGAGCCACAAGCTCCTTTGAAGAAAGCCCAAAAGCCGAGATTAAACCCACAGTGCAGCTTGATATACACACTTGCCATACCTCTGTGTCTGCTAGAGAGAGTGCACAGTGTTACATCATACATCTGTTGGAGAGATGTACAGTGGAATAGCACGTTGTGTATGTGAGCGGGAGCAAGCGAGTGAAAGCTGTATTGTCAGCTCAGCAGTGAAGTCGGTGGATCCCAAGAGAGAATTGTATTCTCTTCTGCCTGGGACACAGGGAGCATCAGAAGAGACTCAAGGCCCTGTGTCAGTCTGTTTAGTGGTTAGTGTGCCTCTGCACACTCTCAGGTCTCTTCTTTCATCAGCCAAACATGCATCTGCTTCCACTCTTCGGCTACTATATTTGGACTTGAGTGTCATGTTGGCTTTTCTGTGGGGGTGTTTTTGTCCTTGAGTCAGGACGCTGGAAAAAGTGAGTTAATATGCATAATGTGCTCTGTGCCTCCTTTCTGATCATCATAATGAGGCCCAATGTGTTTATGCCTCTCATGTGTGTAGTTGTGCAGCAGTCTGTGTGGGTGTGAGTTCGTGCTTGCCCATTGAAATACACACTTTGTGTTTTTTGGACTGGCGTCAGGACTCTGGCTCACCTCAGGCCCCAGAGGGCTGAGTGTCATTGTCCTAAACTCAGGGACCAGTACCAACCTCTTTTACTCTCAGCTACTCTCACATCCTCTTTTTACTCTTCCTCTATGTTCATGCCTCTCCCTTTCTAGTAATCTCTCACTTGCGCACATGCAAACACTTGAATGTCCTCAACTCTTATTGCACCAAGAGTAAATTTTTTTTATCTCTGTCTCTCAACCTTTTAGCACTGCTCCAGAAATAACTGTTAAGTCTCTCTCACCTCCTCCTCTCTCTCCCACTCCCTTCTCTCCTACTGTAAATGAAGATATTGCCAATAATAAATGTTACAGTAGAAACCACTATTGCCTATATTTGCATCACTGACATTTAACAGTCCAGAATTGGGGCAAGTGGTGTGTTTTACAAGGTCATAACAGTTGTCTTTAGCAGCCATTATACAGTCTGTATCTCATGAGGAGGGAGTCGGTGTATGGGGAAAGAATTTGAAAGAATTTGGTCATCTTATGCTATGAAGGGGGATGCCACTAAATTTCAGTCTTCAGATATGTATTTTTGCCCAATTAGTTTAAGTCTTTGTCCTTTTCAAGAGACAACAATGGACTAGCTACAATACTAGGATGGCTAACAATCTAAATATAATATAAATGATTGCTATGACAGCCTTTTCAGTGGAGCTGCATCATTTTGTATTTGGGGAAATCACTCTTTCCTTGACGCTTTCTAATTTTGGCAGACATTGTTCATGCATGCTGAAAGGTAATTACAGACTGCAGGGAAGGCAAGACATATTTGAATTCTTAATTTGAGTGGTATCCCCCAATTATCTTGTTTTGAGCAAAATGTTTTTTGTGTGTGTATATGTGTGTGCGTGTGACAATATGAATTCACATGCTTGTCTTTGTTGTCAAAGGCCCTGCTAAAGACAGCAGAGGCCAAACTGTTCTCTAACGGTTGTTTCTCATCCTTCCTCCTCCTCTGAATTGGACCTCTTACAGACGGAGGTAACTCCACGTGGGCTCAGCTTGGCCCAGTACCCCCCACCCTCCCCACCCCTCAAGGCATGCTCTGTCCGTCTGTCCACTCTGTTTGATGGAGCGTCCTACCAGCGGGACACTGTCTTTCAAGTCTCTATTGCTGACTGTATAGTGTGCATGTGGTTAAGTCTCACTTTCATGCAATGCTGTGAATATACACATGCTAACAGGTGAAAACGTCAGTTAAGTGTGTGTCTGTGTGTGTGAAAGAGAGAGTTAAAGTCTGTTTTTAATGATTAATACATTTGAGGTGTATTACAGATGTGGTTTATCAGTAGTGTGTGTTTGTGCTACAGTCTCTCGTGATGTTTTCCCTCTCTTTGTGTGTCACACCGTGAGTACAGCCTCTGGTGGATAACGTGTTTTGCACTTGAACTGACCACAGACTAATTGTTCATCACTACCACCATCCTCACCTGCCTGTACGGCTCCATGTGTATGCAGCATGTCTGTCTGCATGACTGTTATTGTGATGAGACATCTTTCCATTGTCATCCTTATGCACCAGGGCTACTTTAAATGTGTGTTTGTGTGTGTGTGTCTGTGTGTAGGTTTCTGTGTTTGAGCACAGCAAGTCTCTGAATGAGCTTCACCCTCAGACACATACACACACACACACACTTGTTTTCTCACACACAAAGCCACACCTGGGGCAGCTGTAAAAGCTATAGGGCTCATGCTGAATCATGTGAAATGTTTTAATTTAACTTCTCCCTTTTCTTTTGGGATGAGCAGAAGATCGCCCAGGAGAGGGAGAAGTTTGCAGATGAGGACAGCATATTTTACACACTGGGAGAATGTGGCCTCATCTCCTTTTCTGACTACATCTTCCTCACCACTGTGCTGTCCAGTAAGTATATTGTTGAAGTGTACAGACATCCTGTTCCTCATCCTTAATGTGAACGTGAAAAGGCCATGAATGTTACAACATGATACTATGAGACAGAGAATGAAGCTGACTGGATGATGTCCAGCTTTGTTAATAATGTGCCAAGCTAGCTGGCTTAGACATGTGTTTCACAGAATCAGTTTGTTTTAGCTGCACTTGGAACTGGTGGTGGACACAGGAAGTCAATTTCACATTAACGCCTCCTTTCTGAATGTGTCAAAGATGGTGGTAATGAAATTGAAGCTTTGACTCCTTCCTCGAGTAAACTTTTATCACCCAGCTTAGCTCCAACATTTATTATAATCCGTTCATATGGAGAAAGCCTCTGGGGATGTTTTCAAGGACAAGTCATTTTTAAGCAGACAGGGCAGGGTGCCTTATGGTTGGTTTCAATCCATTTAACACAGCCACCAAAATAGTATGAAGGAGGACGTATTTTGCCTTGCAGGACTCCTGGTGGTACATACTGCTTTTGTACAGTCTGAATCCTCAGACTTAAGAGAAGACTAGATTAATCTTTAATATTTCCCTTGAAGGAGTTGGACTGTTAAAGCAGCAAATGGTTATGCTGTTGCACTGTTGTAAAAAATGAAAAGAATTTAACAAAGAGATTATATAATGTTGTGTCTCAATATTTTTTGGCTCTGTAAATGATACGGCTGTACACACAGTCCCCCAAAACCACAAAGAAAGAATGAAATATATGATGCGGAAATTTACCAGGAACCTTAAGTATTGTGGCGTAAATGGTTACATTATTTCATAAGTGCTATCTAAGGTGTAAATATAGTAGCAATATATGCAAGTACTTAAGGGCCATCCTCCACATGAGTGCTACGCGGCTGGCATTTGATTCCCACCAGAGAAGGGGATCTTCGTCTCTGTCTGACATGCTGCCAAACTGCAGCAGTTGGGTTTTTTTGGGGACCAGTTAGCTTGTGTTTGCCATCTGTTGTTTCTAATTCTCCCTTTCGAGGAAAAGCTGCCACATGATGCACAATTACGATTGGTTCTAACTAGTTAAATCTTTCTTGACAGGTTATTTTTTTTGACAAATGACATTGTTTAAAAAAGTTCTGTCATCAGTTCCAGCAGTCATGTAGCAATCATTGCACAGTCTGATGGCAATTGACTCCAAAAAGAGCGTCTCAATCACCCCATGTTGCACCACTGGGGGGTAAGATGAAGGCTTCTGCAGTTTATGTGTAGTGTCTGAGTCAGTATTGAACTCTTAAACTGTTGTTTGGGTCAATCCAGTGTGACATTGATGTTGTTTTAATATTGTGTTGTATTGATTTCTGAATTTGACTTTTTGTGTCCAGCTCCCCAGAGGAACTTTGAGATCGCCTTCAAGATGTTTGACCTGAACGGTGATGGAGAGGTGGATCTGGAGGAGTTTGACCAGGTGAGGCTGTGATCAGCAGTCACACACAAACAGACACAAAGACACAAGGTCAAAAGAGCCAGCCCACGCTTTTTTTATTATAAAGTGCTGTGCTCTGCACTCCATCTGATAGGGTTCATGACATGTATAGTATTATTTAGATTGCTAGATTTGATTGCTTTGTAAAATGAAGCAACCAAGTAAATTGCTTTGTATTTTAAAACAAGTTAATCCACCACAAACCTCATAGTTTTTTATTGTGAGTAGTTTTAAACTGTTTTAAAACAGTTTCTCTGAGACTTTTAATGACTACACCCTCATCCTGGTTGACCCTCTTCATCTTCAGGTCCAGAGCATCATTCGTTCCCAGACCAGTATGGGCATGCGACACCGCGACCGCTCCACCACAGGAAACACCCTAAAGACAGCCGGCTGCAGCTCTGCGCTCACCACCTACTTCTTTGGAGAAGACCTGAAGGGAAAACTCACCATCGGCAGTTTTCTTGAGTTTCAGAGGAAGCTGCAGCATGATGTGCTCAAACTAGAGGTAATGGAAGAGGAAGGGGAATGAGTGGAGGAAGAGAGCGTTATTCATCTGGTTTACTCACAATCACAATGAATTCTTTTGAATGTTACAGCTTTGCTGAAATATGAAATATTAGCCTCCTCTGCACCTATTCAGGGACTACACAGGCAAATTGACAGCTTCTCAACTCAGAGGAGGTAAATTAGTCCCCTTGTAAACAAACAAATAAACCAAGAAATGTTCAAGAGCCAGGGGAGAAGCAAGGAGACAGTGACAGGTGAGCTTTATTCACTATACAACAGAAAGCACGGGCAGGAGATGACAAATGTGCTGCGTTGATTGTCTGTCAGCACCGGTCAGTGTCACTCTCTCAAAACTGTGACAGTGAAGTATAAAAGCCTTCCTCTGTCACTTCAGAGTGCCAGCAGGGCCCCTCCCCTACCTCCACAGTAACAGCAACTCACCAGTGTAGTTGAGCATATGCATATGGTTATTCTAATCTATTTAATCAGCTTGGGTAGTGCCAAACTGATACACTGAAGCCTAATGAAGTGCCATCATCTGAAGCTCCAAGAATAGGTCTCAAGTTGGAGCCGTTGCCAGAAAGAAAGCGCTGTCTGTCAGGTCTTAATGATACAGCAATGAAGGGAGGGAAATCATAGCAGCACAGACACGGCTGATGCTAACATTGGTAATCCAGTTCCTGAAGTATTACTGTCACATGCTGGCCCTCACTCCTCTCTTTATCTGCTGAGGTTGCAGCTCACCCTGGGCTATATGTCACCAACTGGAGCTGTTTTATCGGCAGTGCCAAACTCCTTTTCTCACTTACTTCCCTTATTCTTGTTTTTGTAACTCTTATTGTACCACTTGTTAATGAATTCCCCAGAAAAGGTGGAAAATACAGTCAGGGTTCAGAGCATAATATACAGGCCATACCATTTTCAAAACACAGGGATGGACAATTTTATTATCAAGCCTGTATGTCCAAGCATGATAACAGAAATGTCAGAATAACCAAATAATCGATATCTTTAGACTGATGTGTCACAGCTTTACTGAGCTTTATAGTTTAGCTGTCCAACCCACAAATTTACTGTTTTGGTTTGCTCTCACCGTCTCTTAGGGCTGTTTTTAGTAGCTACAGACAGCTGTTTTCAGCAGAAAAACCAACTGTGCCCTCCCTGCTCAGCACCAAATAGCAGACAAACACAGTTAGCGACTCACTGGTGGAGCACTAAAGAGCCCGATATTTCCCTCAGGCGTTGGTGGAGACCTAAAATAGAGCTAAAAGAGAGCGAATGTTGGATTTACACTCGTCAGGTGTCCAGAAACACCAGTTCGCCATATCAAGTGAAGAGATGCAATAATGTCAGTTTTGTGTTCACAGCTCGTTTCCACTGCCTACAATGGCCAAAAAAATCAGTTATTGCAGGTTTAATGTGACTTCACCTCACAAAAGGAAGATCCTCCGTGGGTGTATTGAGTGGTAAGGTCACCCCTGAAATATTCACTCCATTCGTATTTTGGCCTAGTCATGAGCTGCCTCTCGCAAGTGGAACAAATTAACATTTTGAGAGGTCGGTACATTCAGAGAGGAAGAAGGGAGGGGTGCCGTGTGGCTGTCAGGACAGTCTCAGACATAAATCGACTGGATTGACCTGACACAGCCAAGGCCCGCTGCTGTTAAGCTATGCTCCAGTGGGACATTGTAGTAAAAAAAAAAAAAACATGTAGATTTAATGTCACCAATGCCGACTCCAGGCATGATTCAACTTGGAGCCTGACACGCGTATTTACTGTTTCCCATCTCACCATGACCCCCTCCTCCTATTAATTTGTTTGTGCCTCTGCATAGCACTCAATCTTCATCATGTTTCTCTCCCCCTTCGCCCCTCCAGTTCGAGAGGAACGATCCTGTGAATGGCAGAATCAGTGAGAGACAGTTTGGGGGCATGCTGCTGGCATATAGTGGCGTCCAGTCTCGTAAACTCAAGCAGATGCAGAAGGGCCTGAAGAAGATGTTTAAGGATGCACAGGTAGATCTCTCTCTGTGTTCTTTTCCCTGCTTTCCTACAGCTCTGAGATAAGTGATGGGTGCTCTGTGGTCATGTGTGATGCATGATATGGTGATGTGAGTGTTTTAACTAATTGGCCTACATGCAAGGACGCATGACAGACGGTGTGTGCCTGAGGGAAAAGTGCTGACGGCGTGTGCCGGGACATTGAATGTGTGAGAGACGGGATGAGAGATAATACATCACTGGGAGAAGATAGTGCATTCGAAGGCTGACGTTACCCACCTGACCAACACTCCCTCTCGCTACCATCCACTATCTCTGTTTGTAGTGATCAAATACAGAGCAGCCAGTGCTCAGCTGCTGGGCGTACTTAGTCCTCTCTCTTTGAGCCTTTCAATAAACATAGAGACTTCATAGTCTCTGATTGTTTCAGGTTTTGTCCTCCTTGTTGGCTCTCGAATCAATCAACAGCTCCTTCAGTTTAGTTTTACCTCAGTTAGTACAACTCCATTGCAAGATTTCCTACAAAAAAGATTTCTGACTCTCCTTCACCTTGTTCGTCTTTCACCAACCACCACATGACTTTACACAAGCCAAATTTCTCCGCTGGGACAGACCAAACAGAGGAAGAATGGAAAAATATTCAAGATGCAGAGGGCTTGAAGCCAACTTCAGTATATACCTATTCCTTTCCTATTTCCAGTGAACCTTGCTTCCGTGCTGGTTCTGTCTCACTGTAATGAGCCCCATCAGTCAGTTGATTGAAGTTACACCCATACATATTCTATCCCCAGAGGTGTCGCAGCAAAATGCCTCCGTTTTCTTTTTTTTCTTCTTTTTTTTAAGTATGCGTCACATAATAGCTTGTTGGTGTATATTAAAGCACAGCAGATGCCAGACTGAACTATGATCAGGCAGGTTTGATGGTTAAATGCTGTGACTGTCAGAGAAAAGAAGCTGAAAGCAGGACGCTGCTGTTCCTCCCAGGCACGAGGAAAAAGAAATGAGGCTGGGTGCTGCCAGAGTTTTTTTATTTTCTTAAAGGAATTGAACTGCAGTAAGCATCTCTCTTTCGTTCTCTTTCCCTCTTTTACTGTTTACCCTCTCTTTCCCATCCCGCTCTCTGTCTCTCAGCATTGGCATAACCTGTAATGTAAATGCGAAAAGTGTTATTTACAGCCTAAGACCAGCTGCTCACTTTCTTTGCAAATGAGCTCATCAGCAGCGAGGCAGCTGTGTGTCTCTGCGTTTGTTGATATGTGTACACGTGCATGTGTGTCTTAGGCCGTCTGTTCTCCTTCCCATGCACCCATGTGTGTCGACTGCTTCTGCCCACTTTGTGTCACACTACTAAGCTGCTCCCAAAGTGTCATTGTGTAGTCGCAGCTCTTGTCATGACAATATGTGGTTGATTTTTCACAGGATTGCAGTGCTCCAATGGCTCAGGTGAAACTGCAGGAATGATTTGTTCGTGATTTGTCACTGGCTTTCTCACCCAGACTCTTTGTGTGTGTGTGTGTGTGTGTGTGTGTGTGTGTGTGTGTGTGTGTGTATTTTCCTGTCTTGTGCAGGGCATCACATTTGAGGAGGTGGAGAATTTCTTCACTTTCCTGAAGAACGTGAATGACGTTGACACAGCCCTGAGCTTCTACCACATGGCTGGAGCCTCCATAGACAAAGGTACTCCCACGTTTGCCCTTTTCTTCTCACAATCTCTCTTTCCTCCTAATTACTCCCCTTAAGACTTAACTCTTGTCACTTTCGTCCTCGGAGCTGTGAACACTCAGCCAGCCAGATGTGCTTCCCTCATCTCTTTTTGCCAGGCTTTTGTCCATCCATCCATTTATCTGCCTCCTCTTCCTGCGTGCTTAAAATCCAAGAACCATCCATCTGTACACGTATTTCAGTGACTGTAGAGTTTAACCAACACAAGCAAAGTACCCTAAATCAAGATGTTAAAATTGTAATTGAAAGGTTTTCTTTACAATAAAATCCACCTGTTGTTTAGCCAGTTTATCACTTTAATGTGAAGCAGCTGCAGTCGGACGCTCCGTTTGCCTTAGCAGTAACTGAACAAAACGTGTTCAGAGAGAGAACACTGAACTGAATGTAAATGCAGTAAATGGCCACTGCGGAAAAAATGCAGCCCATAATGAGTGTCGTAAATTGGGTTCATGAAATGTTAAGGATTATGATATCAGACACATAGTGGAGTGTGGTTGACCCTGCATTCTCACCCCTGAAGAACGGGTGTCCAATCAGTCATTTAATTAGTATGATGTCATTTATCTTTGTCAACATTCACTTTTTGTACCGGATTCATCTGCCTGTCTGACCCTAACAATGAAAGTCAATTGAATGTGAGAGCGGCACAGGCAATGAGGACCTGTAGCTTTTATAGTATGGCAATTGCTTGATGAGTCAATGTTTTCTTTATTTATGGCAGGGATTCAGCCCTTCAGTAGGCCTCCATATGTTATCTGTCAGCACATCCATTAGTTCTGACTCACTGATGAAACAGCAGCTGCTTCAAGGGAGCGTAAGGTCGACCCTTAGGTGCTTGTTTCCAGCAAATGGTTTCAGCTGCATGTCTACACCAACCGCCTAACAAGCCTGTGTGTGTGTGTGTGTGTGTGTGTGTGTGTGTGTGTGTGTGTGTGTGCGTGCTGTGGAGGGGTTTTGAAACGTCAGGCTGCTGTGTGTTCGTCGAGAGCTGCCAGGCAAACGTCCACAAATTATGTGCGTTGTCACAGTGAACCCGTCTCCCTACTCTTCAAACCTAAAGGAGCTCTCATATTTCTTTCTTGTCTTTTCCATCTTGGTTTCTCTTTTTCGTGTCTCTCATCTCACTCTCAAGTCTGATGTTTTCATACCCTTTTAGTACACTTTCTCATATGTGTGTGTGCTATCTGGAACCGCACAGTCTTTCTTAAAGGTAGGCAAGAGGGCCGCTAATGAGATTCTTGGTGGAGTGATTCAGCTGTTTTGTTTTGTTTTGTTTTGTTTTGTTTTGTTTTGTTTTGCCATTTGCAGTAAGATTTGGTCAGACATTGCTCTTTTCATCCCGGCCCTCTCCTCTGTCTCCTACACATCTGTTTCGCTTTGCTCCTCCACTTGTTTGCCCTTTGAAGTCTGATAATCAGTCAGTCTTGTTGTTCATTTTTCTTTTTTGTCCTCTCCTCAGTCCCTGTCTCCTTTTCTCTTAGTCTCCACACCTCCATCCCCTCCTGCCTTCCAATTTTTTTCTGATACCTCTCAGCCAGTCTCATTGTCAGCTGGATGTCCTCGGCCTCAGCCTCAGCCTCAGCCCCTTCTTTCTCTTTCTTATGTCCATCAGATAAGAGTCTCCCCGGTGAATGGGAGCCCTGCCTGCTATTGATCGCAAGCAGTTTGGCTCGCACACAATGTCCTCCACATGGGCCATTTATGAGCTGGCTTGTGAGAGTCGCACCTCTATTACTCTATCCCACACATGGTGAATCTCTCTATCTGCGCTTCCCTCCCTCTGTCTCTCAGCTACCATGAAGCAGGTGGCCCGCACCGTGGCCAAAGTGGAGCTGTCAGATCACGTGTGCGACGTGGTGTTCGCTCTGTTCGACTGTGACGGTGAGTACCTGGCTGGCTCGTCAACGCTCTTCTCTGGAAATCATCAATAAACACAAGCCTTCTCCTGCTCTTACTTACTCTTCCTCTACTATTTCATCATCTTTCCCCCTGTCCATCGCCCCTCTCTCCCCCCTCCTCTCCCTCCCTCTGTCTGTCTGTCTTCCTCAGGGAACGGCGAGCTGAGTAATAAAGAGTTCATAGCCATTATGAAGCAGCGGCTGATGCGTGGGCTGGAGAAACCCAAGGACATGGGCTTCACTCGGCTGGTGCGCGCCATGTGGAAGTGTGCCCAGGATACTGCATGGGACTTTGCCACACCAAAGACACAATAGAGAGCGGGAGAGAAAAGACGGCGTGTGAATAAAGCTACAACACCGGGAGCTTCAAAGATGCTCTCCTTCAACAGATGTTGAGAATTTAAATAGACAATTAATGCAACAGAGTCATTAGGACTGCAGTGCTGAGAGGCATCATCAATCATTAACGCATGTCGCCGCAGTTCAGTATAGTGACTGAAGCATGCTGACGCAGCGCCGTGTGTCCTGAAAGGCTTTGCTAGCGTGCCTGTGCAAGACATCATGGGTATTTGTGTATCTTCAAATATGCAAAGTTTGTATGTGTATTTTTGCCATATTCAATAGAGGAAAGCAGTGCCAGCAGGTGAGTGTGCGACCCGCGGTCAAACGCTAAAAACAACACTTTTGTATTCATATTAAACACGTTGTACTCCAAAAGGCAAGACAAGACGTGGAATAGATTTTATTTGACCTCCAGCTGTGTAAATGTTGCAGTATGTCTGTTCTATAGCGACAACAGACTCTGAGTTATTTCTTTGGTCGGGCAGAGAGCAGAAGTCTGTAATCTTGTTAGCATCTCTTCATTCAGTCTGCTAGCGAGCTGCGTCTTCACTCCAAACATTCTGTTTCCAGAAAAGACCAATGATGCTTGTCTTGCTCTGCGATGTACTGTTCAAAGTGTGTATCCTCATTATTGCTCACTGAAACACTTTATATATGTTAAAAGAAATGCTCTATTAAAGATGTTTTGAATAATGTAAAGCTGATGGAGCTCTGTGAGTGACTGTGTTCTGTTTGACTTGTAAGTGGGATTGTTGACCCATCGTGGTTTCATTTTTGCTCCTTGGCACAGCGGGGCACTAGCAAGACAAATCAAGGGCCACCAAAGAAGTCATTTGTCATGTGTAATGGAATGGGGCATAACATTTTTTGGCAAAAGTGGACAGCTGATTGTATGCAGGGCCTCTGAGTGTGTGCCAGAGGAAGAAAAGATGGTAATGTGTGTGGAAGAGCAGTCAGCAGTTTTGTCTAATTGAAATGGACGGGATGGCCAGTGCTCGGCCTCTGCTGCCCTTTCCTACACATTCATTGGCTTGCTCTCGTGCACACACTGTGACTGACAGACCGGAGTGGTACTCTGGAGTGATTGCTAGGCAGGAGATTAGGTTTCAGGGCCTCTCATCAGTATTCCTCAGCTGTGTTCTTTCCAGACCTTAAGTCTGGCATTAACAACCACATGCAACCTAAAATAATTTCAAAATGTGTGAAAACCATCCATCTCCAAAACACCGAGAGGAAAAACAAGCTTGTTTCATGCATGCGTTTTTCTACACTAATCAAATGTGGTTTTAAATGGTTTGTTAAGCTTAAGATGTTAGTTTTTCAGAAAAGTTCAAAATCACCAGAATTGAAGATAAGGCAACTAACAGTCATATTCATGCTCAATTAATCTGTTAATTGTTGATTTTCTGAGGAATTATTCACTGTATACAGTGTCATAATAGATTGTAATTGTGAAAAATACATTCAAGTTGCTTTTTATATCCAACCATCAGTCCAAAAACCAAAGAAAAGCAACGTAGGGTGATTTAAAATGCAGAAAAGCGGCAAATGAGACCAGTGAAGGCTTGAAATGTTTGCCTGATCCGTGACTTAAACGATTACTTTGTGATAAGAAATGCTCATTTTCTCGTAGATTCCAGTCTGCCGCCATGCAGCATGACCTCTCAACAACCGTCCTATCTGCACTGAGAACTTGCCCAGTCACAGCTCTAAAGTGGCTCTCAGTTCCCTGCTTGGTGAGCACTGAAGCAATGCTCACCTGTTAACAGGCATGGAAGGGGGCCCTCAGTGGCAGACTCGGGCTGTTTGTGGGGGGCAGGGGTGAAAGAAAACTAAAAGCGCACTAGCTGCATGCGATGGCACGCAGAGAGTCATGTTTGTTTAATTTTGTGACTCAGATTTAAAGTATGACTGCCACACAGGGAGCTATGAACTATCTAACTGTTTTGGGAGGCCAACTCATTTTGTGGCAAGTAGTGCAGCCTGTGAGCCTCATGAGTAGATTCTGACTGAATGAGTTTGGCATTAACATGCAGTCAGAAATGTTACAGTCAACTGTGTTGTGTACACTTCAGCTTTATCGGTGCTGACTGTGTGCTTATGGGCTTAATAACTTGATAGCAGTGTCAGTGTGTGCTTTCACACCGTACCAGCAACATATGTTGAAAGTAAAACATGAAAGAAATGCTTATTTGCCACTTGACTATTTTCTTTTTTTACTTCAAATACGTTGTACTTATTTGGAGTTGTTTATTTTTGACATCATTGGGAAACAATTCCACAATAATCTTTCAGCATATTGTAATTCAAGCGGACTGAGAGAGAACTGGGTTTCTGCACCTCCTCTTGGTTCTGCTTTTCAGGCTTTAGAAAAAGTAGCAGTCACTTCAGAGAGAGGGAGTTCCTGTTGGCTGTTCCACACACGCAGATGGCTGCGCACAGACCTTCAGATAGTCAAAGCCTAGTGTCACATAGCGAGACCTATCCTATCCCCACACCACGTTTTAGCCCTGGAGGAAGTGAAAGCTTCAGTTAATGGCGGAAAATCCTGCAGCTTGTGATGAATTTCAAACAACTCCTTTGCCTACAATGGTGCATAGTACAACACGTGTTTCGGGCTCACTATGGGGGCTGTGTAATAGCCTTTCATACTGCTGTTAGACGCTGTTGCAGCTGCCTCTGAAACCTGGGCCCTCTGCCCTGGGGCCACGAAACACTGCAGGGCTCTGAGAAGACCAGTTGCGGCTCGAGGGACCAGGGTCTTTCCAGGGCTCACGCCATGGTGAGCGGGCCCTATGAGGTGTGAGCAGCTGACTCCTGCTGCTGCTTAAACTTATGGGTTTGGTGGAAGTTTTTCAGTTGTGGCCTACTGCAGTTTTCATTGAGTATTATTACATTAAAGTATTAATACTTTCAATTCAGTATGCGACATGATGACTTTTCCAGAAAGTATAAACAGTTCATACATGATGAGGAGAAGCGGTCTAACAGATGTCTTTGATTTGACCTTCAGATGGACCTGTGCTACATGTGAACAGCTGGCCTCATCCTCTGTAGGATCTCAGCACCAACCTCCAGCAGCAGCTCCTCACCCCTCTGACACTCTGACACCCCTCTCTGGGTGAAGAACATGAGGCTTTTGAAGAAGAGACTAAATCAGTTTTGCAGCAGGTGGCGCAAGAGAGCTGCAGAAAGCGCTTCTGTTCTTGAACTTCAATTTGAATTCAGTTTTTGCTCCTTGAATTGAATTTCTTAGAACTTATTGAATTGAATGTATTGAATTTTATTTGAATTGAATGTGTTTGAATAGCTTTGAATTTCATTGATTTGTACTAAAATGATTTATATTGATTTGAATTGATTAGAACTTCATTGAACTGAATATTTCATGTCTAGTTGGACTAAAGGACCATGTTCTGATGAAAATTGTGTCCTTGCTGCTGCACCATGTCTCAGGCAGGGTGTCTACACAGAGTGAGTATGATCTGCAACATGTTACACCCTCCCAAAAAGGCAATTCAGGAGAAAATGATAACAATTACAATGTGTCTTAAGATTTCCTTTAAAGGTGTCTAAATAGATTTCGAGCCATCAGACCTTCAGAAGGCTGTTTCAGAGTTTTGGGCCATAATTAGCAAAGGCTGCCCCTCCAAACCTTTTAATTTTGCCCTCAGGAACAATCAAGAGGTTTGAGTCAGAGGATCTAACAGGCACATATGTCTTAACCATGTCGGACAGATAAGACAGAGCAAAGCCATTCAGTGATTTAAAAATCAATAAATTCATTTCGAAATGAATTCTGTGACAGACAGCTAACCAATGTAAAGATTTTAAGACTGGAGTAATGTGGGCTCCCACGAGGCACTTAGCAGCATTGTCTAAACCAGCGGCCCCAACCTTTTAGCACCACGGACCGGTTTCACATAAAGCAATGGTTTGACGGGCCGGCATAGAAATGAATAAAAACAGGTTACTGAAAATACAAGTCACCATTACCCTGAATGCAGTTGTTGTAGTTAGTGAGAGCCCTGCGCTTGTTTCTCTTCAACGAGAAGGCTTCATTGCTTCATTCGCGAGCCTGTCGCCGCATATTACGCACAGCGGGCTTGATGCGTGAGAATCACCTCAAGTGATAAACCCGTATTTTAAGCAGGACTGCTGATATTGTCTCTAAAATGCAGCTTTCTTTTTCTTGGAAATTGTAGGCTCTTCTCCTTCTGTCTCATCATTTGGCCTTTTCCCCTTTCCGAAGAAGCTCTCCAAAGACGTTTGTTTTTTACTCCTTTTTGCTAGTTTGTATGCTTACTTTGCGTGGACAGGTTAGTTTGCGTTCACCACCAACTCTGCCGGTTTACCGGTTTGCTTGATCTGCGCTGAGAAATTACCAAACAACAAAAAAGATGAAAGACGTTTTCTGAACAAGCACACTGCATTTGCTGAGAAGTATTCAAACGGAGGCGAGGGAAGGAGAGCGAGCTCGGAGTTGATGCGGAAAGCAGAGCACTTTCAAAAAACGGATCAACTCTCCAAACTCCACGACTGCTGCAAGTTTTGTGGCAGCTCGGGAGATCGCAAGGCGTGGAAAGCCGTTCACGGATGGGGATTGCATGAAGGAAACTTTCATTAAGATATCAGAGAATCTATTGTCAGACTTCAAAAATAAATTTGAGATTGTTCAGAAAATTAAAGATATGCCCCTGTCCACAAAGACCGTGAACGACAGGGCCTTAAAAATAGCCATCACCAGTCAGCAAATCGAGGACATCAAATCAGCTCCAGCATACTCAGTTGCCTGTGATGAGTCAAGTGACGTCAGCGGACCGGTACCGGTCCGTGGCCCGGTGGTTTGGGACCGCTGGTCTAAACCACCTGTAGGGGCCAAGCTAGAAAGTCTGAGCGAGAACTGTGACGAGGCCACAGGACGAACAACCAAGAATGCACGTGTCCCTCAAGGCTCCCTTTTTTATTCTTCATCTTTACTAAGTATCATTGTGTAACATCCAAAGTAGACATTTTATAGATTTCCAAATCCATTCCTTAAAAAAAATCTTGGATCTTGGAAATCTTGGATTTTTATTATGCTGGGAACTCTTGTAAACACTGAAGGAGAAGTACTAGCAGTGCTATATTTGGAGTCTGTTCTCAAGAATGAAGGCGTTACTTTGACCTCAGCGGCGGCAGTAAACACAGTGTAGTCTGGGTTTTTAAGACAATCCTGTTTGATCTGCTGGGCCTTGGAGCCAGTGAGCAGGGTGAAATGTGTGCTGAGGTGGGCTTTCTGCTTCCAAAAATGCATGAAATCCATGGAGAAAAAGTGTAAGACAGCAGACCCAGATGCTGTTAATCTGTGGACACTGGAGAACCACATAAGATTAAGGTCAGTGCCCATAGCCTGACATCCTCAAAGCTCTATGCACTCATGCATTTTCATCTTATTTTACATGATCTAGGACAGTGCTTGGAGTAAGTGTAGAGTTTGTCTGTGGTGGATCAGCCCTGGGCAGGACCATGTGCATGTTTCTTGAACAAATTCTGTAGGGCACTTGTTAAACATTTGCACATCTATAAAATGATAATTTGCTACCTCTGTAAACATGTCATGAGAGTCAATATCTAATTTTAAAGCCTTTATTAATTTAGGTAACACCATGCTCACATGCTGGATATTCCTAGTTAAGAGTGAACCTAATGGGAACTTTAAGGCAAGAGGACAGACGCGTCGAGCAGAGGGAAGAAGGTGGGGGCTGTTAAATTGTGGGAAGGCTGCATATAAAGCCACACTCATAAGGAGCCGTTCATATAAAGACTGACACCAAACATTACAGCAGACAGGTTGTATTTGGAGCGACTGCAGACTTCCCTCCTAAGTCAACAGCTTTTGATGTGCAGGCACAGGAACGTGCACGGCGTTTCCTCACTGTGGGCACATGAATGTATGGACAGTGTATATGCTGCTCGTTAAGTGTGCATACAAATGAAGCATTTTCTGCACAGTGAAGTGAGTGGATGCTTCATTAGGCCATGTGCCATCTGTCATGTAAAAATAATAAACTTATCTGCGGCCAGGCATGAACCTGGAGGGGATCATGCATTTGGTCATGTGTGTGCATGTGTGTGTGTGACCATGTGTGTATCCGTCCACAGCTAATCTGTCATACGACTGGACCCATCAGTCATCTAAAATAATTTCACATTTGCCTCTGCTGTGCTGTAAAATGATCTGAGACATCCACTGAATATCCCCAAGGCAAAGCTGGTTGGGCTGGCAAGCTTAGTGGGAAGCAAAGCTGAGACATCATTGATGTCAAACTGAAACAGAATTTTGAGATTGACCCATATCTCAGCCTCTGCTTCACTTTCTGTTTTCAATTTGTCTTGTCACATCTCCCAGTGTTATGGAAGTGCAAGCTAAATTGGCTGAGTAAAACGAGTGGCCTTTTGCCATCACTGCTCTACCTGCAACTCCTGACAGGCCTCTGCCTTCTTTATTGTGGAACAGAACATTTGTCTCAATGGGCGGCGTGCAAGGAAATGTCATTTACTGTGTTATGAGTTTTTCAATTACGACTGAGGGTCAGTCCGGGAGCAAAGGTACCTGACTGCCATCTAGTGGTTTGAATGAAAACTTTGCTCGGGTCATTGTCAAGCTCTGCTGTCAGTGAACAGTTCATTTGCAAATGACTGAATTCTGTTTTTATTTACATTTTACACAGCGTCCCAACTTTTATGGAATCACAGTTCTGTTGACAGTCTGTCTTGTCTACATGATGGATTCAACCTTTCCTGCACTATTACTCTATGACAGCAGACATGTTTGTGACAACAGATGGACAAAACAGCTTGGAATTTGTGGAAGCCTACTAAAAACGTTGACTTCCTCCCCATTTCTGTGAAACACTTCTGTCAACCGAGTGAACACAGCTCAGCTGGAAACTGCCCCTGCTCCATCAGATGACAAATTAGACGTGTCAATTTGTCGGGAATAGCTTACAACAAGCCCCAAAATGACTCCAGTCACACCAATATTTAATCTGTTAGGTCTTTAATTACCACTATGAGAATCAACAATAAAAAAAGAGGTACTCAAAAGGTCATACAGTAAATTCAAACAATGGAAACTAACATGGCTCTCAGTCACGTTTGTGAATAATAATTTTCATACCACTGATGAACAGATCAGGTTTGACAGGGCTGTCCTAACGTTAGAAGAAACAATAGTTTCGATGCAAAATGGATTGAGAATAACTGGAGATGGCTTGAAAGGTCCTAAAGGATGAAATGGAATAAAACTTAATAAATACACAGTATAAAACTCACTTTTACTCTCCAAATGTTCATGTAATGTAAAGACAGAAACCCCAGCACACACCCTCTCCACATTCAAATTCGGCCAAAGAAAAATCAACTAACAACCAAACAAACTTCAAGAATCCAAAAGAAAAAAAAAAAAAAAACAACAAAAAACCATCAGCCTTTTCCTAACATAAAGAACCTGCTGGGAGGTGTGGCTGTCATTAATACACAGAAATGAAAAATCTCTTGTACAAAGAAATGACAAGACATTGACATTAAAGCAAAGTTAAAGGGGGAGCGGCAGCAGCACGTTGGCTGGTTACCCATTACAGGTGGCCTGCAGCCACCTAGTGGCTATAAGTGGTAATGTCACATGGATGTCAACCTTACACCTGCAGTCACAGCTGGAACATGCCACTCCTGCTGTCACAGCTCCATAAACTGTAGCTTCAGATCAGAGATCAAACAAATGGTCTCATTACAAACGAAGGGTAACTAACTAATTGCAGGTGCCAGCTCAGCTCTGTGGGTCGCTTTCCTCTGTCAGTGTGCTGCTGCTGCAGCAGCTGGGTGGTGATGATGGAGGGACTGTTTAAAGTGGGAGGAAGCAGACAACTGATAGTCCTGATCACACAGCTAAAGCACAGTTCAGGTAGTAGAAAGATCCTCAGTCACTGTCAAACTTAATGGAGTTGACTGTGGTGGAGATGGCTCCGCCACGGTAGCTTCCCCTCTTCTTCTTCGTCTTTTCATGGCGGAATGACTTGCCTTTTGTGAATTTGAGCACATCGTTGGCTTTCTGGCCCCAGTCCCCCACAGCTCCACGCTGAAATAGCAAAGACAAGTTAACCCGTTGTTAAATTACTGGATCAACCTCAGCAATCTTAATGCGCGGTGCTGCCGCAGGAGTGATCGCACCTGTCCCTGAACTCACCTTTGCATCAAAGGAGTTGTCTAAGAGACGGGGATCCACAGCTACTTCTTCCTCTCTTATTCTACGGAATGGTACGGTGGAAGACTGAAAGACAAGTTATTTCTTATCAGATTATGGCTCTTTACCCTTCAGGAAAACAATCACCTTTATCCAGCGGCCATCAGTATGACATCTGACACTCACTGGCAACTCAGGCTTAAGACCAGCTTCCAGGTCTTACCTTCTTGTTGGCTTTAGGAAATGTCTGTGGTGTGGTTGTTGCTTTCTTATTTTTCGGTGTCTTGACTTCTGTCTCTTCCTCATCACTTTCCGATGAACTTTCATCTCTTTCTGCCTTTCCGTTGGTACCTGAATAAATCGGGGGAGAGAGTGATTTGTGCTCATGTTAGAAGAGAATAACTGTGTGCCAGTCACTACTATAAGTGCTCCATCAACCTAAGATGCATTCAATTACACTTGGAAAACCAATCAAGTTGGCAAAAAGCTCCAGTGGTCATGATTGGATATGAAAATAGGAACAACCTGCCAACCCTAAATGGCAGTGGGATCCAGTGTGCCGCTCACTCATGAATGTTAAATGGCTACATCCCGTTCAGTACTTGTTGGAGACTCACCATTTGTTGCAGGGGTGGTGGGTGCTGTGGCTGCTTTGCGTGGTGCTTCTTCCTCATCTGATGAACTGTCTGAGGAGCTGCTGCTCTCTTTAGCTTTAGCTGCTGAGCCTTTCTTGGCCGTTGCAGGTTTTCCACTACTTTTTGGGGGCTCTTTTTTCTCTTCGGAGCTGCTATCACTGGATGAGGACTCCGCTGGGGCCTTCACTGCTGGGGTGGCTGCCTTGCCGTTGGTGACAGCAGGCTTAGCAGGGGTGGATTTGGTCTCCGTCTCTGAATCAGAGCTGTCCGAGGAGTCTGAGCTGCTCTCCTCTGCCTTTTTTGTTGGAGCTGCGGGCTTGGGTACCGCCACTGCCTTCTTGGGTTCCTCCTCATCACTGGAGCTGTCATCACTGGTCTCTGCAGGGGCCTTGACGACAGCAGGAGCTGGTTTCTTGGCCACTGCTGCTGGAGTTTCTTTCTTGACTGCAGGTTTGGCTGCCTCATTCTCAGAATCTGAGCTGTCGCTGTCAGAGCTGCTGTCTGCTGCTGGCCCAGGCTTTGCTGCCGTTTTTGTTGTTGGGGTCGCTGGTTTAGGTGCTGCTGCTTGCTTTGCTTTCACGGGTTCTTCCTCGTCCTCTGAGGAGGTGTCAGAGTCAGAACTGGTCTCTGCTGCAGCAGCAGGCTTCGCTGCTGGAGTGGCAGTCCTTGAGGCTGGTGTAGCTGCTTTAACTGCTGCAGGTTTAGTCTTGACTGGTTCTTCATCTTCAGAAGAGGAGTCAGAATCTGAGCTGCTCTCTGCTGCAGCAGCAGGCTTTGAAGCCGTGGTAGCAGGCTTTGACGCCGGGGTAGCGGGTTTAGCTGCTGTTGGTTTTGCTTTAGTGGATTCTTCCTCCTCAGAGGTGGAGTCAGAGTCTGAGCTGCTCTCTGCTGCTGCAGGACGCTTTGCAACAGGGGTAGCAGGCTTTGAAGCTGGGGTAGCTGGTTTAGCTGCTTTAGGATTAGCTTTAGCTTTAGCTGGTTCTTCCTCATCCTCAGAGGAGGAGTCAGAGTCTGAGCTGCTCTCTGCCGCAGCAGGAGGCTTTGAAGCTGGGGCAGCCTGTTTAGACACTGGCTTGGCTTTCACTGGTTCTTCTTCCTCCTCCTCCTCAGAGGAGTCTTCTGAGTCAGAACTGCTCTCTGCTGCCTTGGCTGGAGGTTTAGAAGCAGCAGCAGGTTTGGCTGCAGTTTTGGTGGCAGGCTTTGCTGGAGCCTCATCTTCAGAGCTGCTATCTGAATCTGGGATGAAAAACAAAAAATACATACTTACAACATTTTGCAGGTAGACACATGAATGTACATGCAGTAGCCAGTTTATTAGGTACACCTAGTCCTGCAATAACTCATTGTGTCATGAAGCCTCTGGTGTTCAGAAGTGTTCATTCAACTGCAGTTTGTGGTGCTGTTGAATTGACTAAACTGGAAATGGAGTTTGTAACAAAGCAGGGATAAGAATAGAATACTAGCCTTGATCCCATCACAGACTGGTAGAACAGGCATCAAGATTCACAGGGATAGAGTAAATTCAAGGTCTAGCAAGAAATGATTCACTTTTACTTTTTTGATTCTAAGCTCACATGCTAAAAACCTAGTATGCCTTACCTGAGCTTGAAGACTCGTCTTTTTTAGCTGGGGTAGTCTTGGCAGGTGCAGGTTTAGCTGCGGGCGTCTTTGCCGTCTCCTCCTCATCCTCTGAACTGGAATCCTCCTCTGAGGATTCTTCTTTAGCAGGTGTAGCTTTAGCTGCAACAGGTTTAACTGGAGCAGCCTTAGCAGGAGTCACCTTTGCAGCAGGTGTCTTCACCTCCTCTTCCTCCTCTGAACTTGATGAGTCTGAGTCTGAGTCTTTAGCAGGTGCAGCCTTGGCTGGGGCTGGTTTGACTGGGGTGGGTTTAGCTGGGGTGGCTTTACCTGGGGTGCCTTTGGCTGCAGGCTGCTTTACCTCCTCTTCATCTGAACTTGAATCTGGAAAGACGTGGACATAAATAAAACCATCTGTCTCGTGTTTGGCGTCTGATCATGCTGGTATAGAACATGAGTGAATGGGATTGTGATGGTTACCTGAGCTCTCAGAGCTGGATTCTTGCTTCTTTGCAGCAAGTTTGGGAACACCAGGTTTGGCAGCAGTGGTCTTGACTGGTGCAGGTTTCGCTGTGAAGATTACAGAGCGGTTAGACATGCCATTGAAATCACTGACACTTCAATTTGAGGAAAGCGGGCACGTCTTACCAGCTACTTTCTTCTCCTCTTCTTCATCACTGCTGTCTGAAGAGTCGCTGTCATTGGCTTTGCTGGCTGCTGGTGCAGCCGGAGCTTTCTGGACTGAAGCAGGAGGTGGGACCGCGCTGTATGTTCCTTCCAACACAAAAGGAAACTAATTAGCATCATAACATACAACAGAGGCTTTTGACACAATTTCACAATATTTTAAGCACTCAGGACCAGGCAATCAGCAGTTGATGTCTTTGACTTCAGATAAAACACACAGGTCAGAGCCATGGATGGGAAATGACATTGGGAGGAATGAGCAGTGCTGAGAAGGAGGGACTATGATGTGTCAACATAATCATGGTCTCCAAGAAGTGTTTCTGAAAACATTATGACAGTGAAGTTGACCTTTGGGGTATATAAATGGCAATTTTATCCTATCCTATGTGTGTGACATTTTATCCTTATTAGTGTATGAATTCTTGAGTAATGACCAAAAATGTGTTCCATGAGGACACAGTGGCCTTTGACCACCAAATTCTAATCAGTTCATCTCTGAGTAAACATTTGGGCCAAATTTGAAAAGCTTCCCTTGAGACGGTCTTGAGATATTGCCTTCACAAGAACGGACAGAATAGCTTGTATCCAAACATTATCAGGGTATTATTGTATAGTGAGTGGAAACAAAAGAGTGGAGGCAGGTATAAAAGCACACCTGCTTTGGCTTTTTTGCTCGGCGGAGCCTCATCTTCAGATGACGAGTCTTCACTGGTTGATTCAGCAGCAGCTGCAGCAGCTTTTACCAGCGCAGGTTTGACTGGAGCCTATCGGGATAGGAGAACAGTAAGTCTGCTGTACACATTTAGTCAGGACAACTAAGCTCATTCTGCATTATTCTAAGCTATGGAATAAAGATGACCAAAAACATGTCATTACATTATGTTATGGCCAGATTCATACCTTGGCTGTTTCTTCATCTTCAGAATCAGAGGAACTATCTTCACTGGTGCTGTCCTGCTTCTTCTGCGCTGCACCTTTAGCAGGAACAGCTGGTTTGGGTGCTGCGGCTGCACCTGCCTTGGCTTCTATTATTCAGAGGTAAAGCAGATAAAACACATTTTGTTATGAACTCAATTCTAGTTCAAAATGAAAGATTTCCATTACACAGTAATAATGGCTGTAAGCTCACTGGATGCAGGGGCTTTGGCAGGCTGCTCATCCTCAGAATCAGATTCTTCACTGCTCGAGCTGCTGTCTTTCTTCCTTGCAGCAGGTGACTTTACAGGAGCCTACAATACCAAAATTTGATTTTAATAAGCGCATAAGCATCACAAACATACCTACAATGACTAGATCTGGGATGGATATGTAATTTGAAATTTCCTCCTACCTTTACAGGAGCCTTTGCAGGTGCTTTCTCCTCCTCAGAGTCACTGGAGTCTTCACTGGTGCTGGACGCAGCTTTAGCAGCTACTGCTGCTTTAACAGGCACCACCTTGGCTGTTGTAACAAACATTAAAGAGAAAGGTGATCTGATAATGCTGATGACGTTTCAGAATGACACATTACTGACAGAAGTCAACCAGATGTGTTACTTTACTGTGTCAAATATATGGATGCTACCTGCAGGGGCTGCCTTGGTCGGCTTTGCGGCAGCTTCCTCATCGTCGCTGCTCGAATCTTCGCTGCTGGAGCTCTCTGTGCTGGTTTTTGCTTTCTTGGCCGATGGACTGTTTGTATCTTCATTGTTGGGAGTTGCTTTTCGTTTCCTGGCTTCAGGAGACCTAGGAGGACCAAACAGTGATACTAAAAATGTAAAATTTGCCTTAAAATGTCATGTGTAAATCCTGGAGAATGGAAAAGCCTGATGATAACGGGACGGAGGCAGTGGTGATTTTACATACTCATTTATATCTAGAGGGAAAATGCAAAGTGATTGGCAACACTTTAACTGACTAGTTTTACTGTTGTCAAATGACCAGAAGTTAAATTGAAGTTTTAATTGGATGTGAGGATATTTTGTTTGGGCTTTGCGGATCAAATGTGTGTATAGCCAACAGTGCTAGCAGCCAACACTGTTAGCAGTGAGAGCATTTGATAGGAGAAAAAAATCCATAAAGTCGACTTGGCCGTCTTTGCAAAGTTTATTAATATTAGTAGAACCTACATGAACTTAAAGATTTAAAAAGGAACGAAAAAGACCGAAAAAGACTACAAGCGACTCACTTCACCCAGAAGTTGAAGATGTTCACGAGGCTTTCTTCATTTTGATCTTGTTGAGTCTGTAAAGAAACATAGTTATTATTTTAACTTTATAGAATTTAATAATCATTTGCAATTCCCTGCAATGCGCTGTGTAACTCCCGTTCACACTCCATTAATGGGAACATTAATTAGCTCTAGATAAACAGCAGCTGAAACACAACTTGCTCGAGCCCTGAATGTTACACGTGCAAGTTCACCGGCGCAAGTAGCTGTAGGTGAACGCAGTCCTCGTGCAGTCTGTCTTAACTTCACGAGACAGACAGCACGTCCAGCAGGTTGTCAACCACACAAGGTGACCTTCTTACCACTTTAGTCTGCTTCTGGAACTGCTGAGCCGCCTTGGTGAACTTGTTCTCCAGCAGAAATGAATACACGCATTTGAAGAGATCACTCGGTATCGACTTCGACGCCGCCATCTTCACCACGCTCCTTCTGGAAGGGAAGGAAGTGAAAGGGATCCCACTTGTGGGCATGTGCGGAGGCGCTCAATGATGACGCCACACTCGTCACAGTTAATCGCTAAAGAAATTCCCAAATAGCAACTGAGTCCACCGACTATTTTCTCTAAATGACGTTTGGTGTAAAGAAAAGTTACAGCTCTGATATTAGATAGATATTTGGGTTTGGTGTCACCAGAAATTCGTGGTAGAACTACTTTAGTTTCCTCTCGGGATTTAAACAAAAATGAAACGTTATTGTTCAGTCAGTATAGCAGTGTGCTGATTAAAGTAGACGTCCTTATTGGTTTAGCGCTACGTTTCCTACACCGCTCATCTCATTTTTAACATTTAATTATCCACCTATGTCGTTGTCAATATAGGCGCATGATTTCTGCGTCATCACGAAAGACCTTCCTGTCCCTCGTGTCATAACATGGTCGTCTTTGGACTGGGTAATCTGGCATTGACACGATCCCAGTGCCGGCTAAACTAAAACGTTTGAGCGGAGCATTTGTTCGTCGACGCCATGCCTCGTTACGAGCTGGCCCTGATCCTGAAGGCGATGCAGCGGCCGGAGACAGCGGCTGCTCTCCAGCGGACAGTGAGGACTCTGATGGAGCGGGGCGCGGTGGTGAGGGACCTGGAGAATCTGGGGGAGAAACAGCTTCCCTACAAGATAACTAAACACAATGAAAGGCACGTCCGAGGTGCTTACTTTCTGGTCGACTTCTACGCACCCCCCAGTATCGTCACAGGCTTACTGGATCACCTGCATCGAGATGTGGACGTGGTGAGGCCCACTGTGCTGAAGAAGGACGCCCAGGTTTCCGCCAGTAACTGCTGTGGCCTCCAACGGTGATTAAATGTAAGGATTGCTTGGTTTGGATGAAGCGAAGTGCACCTAGTCCCACTCACCGTGCATCTGCTGAGAGATGACACCCACAGCTTCTGTATGAACAGTAGTCCTGTTTTCACTCATGTTGGGATTCTTGTGTCTACACATGCAGCTGTTCCATGGATGGATTTGGGGCTTCAACTATAGATTATTTTCGTCATGTATTAATCTGCCTCATCGATCACTTCATCATTTCTTTTGTGTAAGAGCTCAGAGTGATTAATATTCAATGTATGACATAAAACCAAGGTTAAACAACTCATTACGCTTGTGAAATTGTGACATCCAACAGCGTAATTGGAGTTCAAAAATGTTTTTGTCAGGGGACGAACCAATTAATTGACTAATCATATCAATACATCCTGGGTTAATAAGAAGCAATGCACTGGAAGAATCCATCATGGATCCACTATGGATGATATCAGGCAGCAAGGCTGTCCATGAGGGCTGCCCCGCAATGCAGGTGTTTATTTACAGCCAAAGAGATTTATCACCAACAGTGTAGTGGATTTACTATGATGTAAAAATCTCTGAATTTTTTTAATTCCCAAGCAATGACATCCATTAAAGTGTTTGTTAACATGCTACAGCCAATAGGAGTGCAGTCCAAAACTACAAAAGCAGTTGTAAAATTTCCTTGTATATGACAACTATATAGGGGTGAATTTTTATATAACTCACTTTTTTAAATTAAATTGAATCAAGGGTCAAAGTTATGCATAATTATGGGCATGGCCACTGTGAGTGACAGTGAGCCACTTGGTTTCAGCAACCAGGCTTCATTCGGTCTGCCTCAGCTCCATCCATGCTCCACCTGTTCCCATTTTTGGATTAGCTGTTTGGCAGAATCAGGCGCTGCCAAGACGGTGATGGCCGGGGCCACTGTCACTGAGCTTCACAATGACCTATGGGTGACGGCTTGGAGACTGGAGTTCATGTTTTATACAGTTTATGGGCGCAACACTAACTCTAAAGTGGTTGCCAGGCCAGCAGCCAAGTATCGGCTTATTGTTGCCCAAACTGATAATATGTTTGTTGTATTTAGTCACCTGTTAGGTAATCAAGATTCTGTGCAGTTATACACGCTGTCCTCGCACTGCCTGCTCGTATTGCTTTGAGCTCCAGTTCTCTTTTATCCTTGTGCCATCCTATACGATGTGCCACCTTGAATTAGTGAACTAGATATGTCCCTTATTGAGGTGTGTGTTGCTCCCCCCCCCCCCCAATATTCATTTTCCTTTTAGTTTTTAGTTCAGGTTAACATTGTTTTTTTTCTTTTTGTCAGGTCATCAATTTGTACATTTGTTTGTGATGTTGATGCGTTATTCCAGGAAAAAAAGTGGTTGCCTGTTTCTCAGAATGGCTGCCAATGGCAACATGGCAGCAGTTAGTGTTGAGCCACTATCAGTACAGGCCAGTTCTCAAGTTGCCGTACAGAAATGGTACAGCTGTGTTTATAGTAATGTTGCTATTACCTAGTGTGTCCACCAGAGGGCACTGTTTATTTTTCAGCAGTAAGATTTCATTCAATTCTTTAAGAAACAACAGCAGCAGATCTTTAACAAAAGTGCTCATGCTATGTGTTTATAATGACAAGAAGAGCAGATACATCATTATTGGATTTTTTCAAATTCCTAAGCATTGATGTTGATATCGTCCTCAAAAAGTCAGTATCAGTCAAGCTCTAAAATGTCGTCGTGCAACCCTCCAAAGACTTGATGAAATGATGAAATGTGTTCATGCCGTCTCTGTTCTTTACCCTCTGTTATGGAGATCACAATGTGCTGACTGTGCTGTAACTTAACCCTGTGTAATGGCTGTCCCCTTTGTTTTACAGGTTTTCACAGCTCATATCCAGAAGATGTACAGTGTGATGCTTCCCTCTTTGACCTACGAGATATTTGTCAGCCTAAATTTGGATGTTATGTCATAATAAACAACATTTTTTTTCTGTCTTGGCTGCAAGTTTTTCTTGACTTATTTAAACATTTCAGACATCCTGCTCCACATGATGTTTGGTAATGTCATGGTGATTTCAGTTCCTGCTTTCATTTCAGACCTCAATGTGGTTTATGTAGTTTTGCATTTTTTAAGCGGTTGAGAAGTAGCCAGCCTGATCACTGTCCTCTGAGAAAATGCTGTTAGTATACACAACTATGGCACTGCCACTGAGCTTTTAAACTGAAGTGAGCTGTCCTCAGTGGAATGATAATTTCTAAGAGATCAGGGTCACCGATGTTTTTTCCACATGCTTGTTGATCTTTGTTAGTTGGCTGAATTGGCTTTTATATTGTGAAGGTCCAAACACAGTAATCACAGCATGCATTTATAGATGAGAGATCATTTAACAGTTTTAAGTGGGTATAAATGAGCACTGAATCTTGTCTCTCAAATGGCTTTTGATTTAGACACTTAGAAAACATGACATTACCTTGACATTAAACTTGATAAGCTAATCAAGTGTAATGTAAATATCTTGTTGTTCAGTGTGGAAACATAAAGCTGTAGAATAAATAACCCACAGCTCTCCTCCAATATTGCACGACGATAAAAAAAAATGCCACTCGTTTCACAGGCATGGTACTTAGATATAGGTGTATTTGAATGAAAATGTCGTTCGCTTTGAAAGACTCTTGAGTCAAAGGCGCTAATTGATCATCAGACACAGCAAGTCCGAGGCAGAGTCACATGTCTCGTTGAGGAGTCAGCTGACAGTGAGACATAAAGGCGTCAACAAGCGTCGTTGCCTGCATTGCAGTGCTCACCATTCTCCACTGAACTCCATCGGCCACCGAAGAACAGACAGACGAGCCCGGAAACAGCGGAGTCATGCTGCTTCTAGCCCTACTTTTCGTGTCTTCAGGTAGTGTCAACACGCAAGGAAAGAGCGAGTGGTGCTTTGTAATCCGACGGTGATACGATTCGCACATTTGTCAGCTCACACAGTAAAGGGTCATTGCTTGTGTAACTAAGTGCGTTTCAACATGGAAACGCGGAAGCGTTTAAAGGAGCGTTAGCTTTGGTAAACATTAAAAAGTCGGCTAACGTTAAGTTAAACAGGAAACGCTGGTGTGTACCAGCTATTATTCAGATGAGGACAGACTCTGGTTTTGTGTCTATAGATAAATTTACTAAAGTGGTAAAGAAGTTGTGATCCGTGAATCCTGACCGTTTGCTTTTGAGGCTTTATTGTTGGCCCGCTCGCCTCAGTTAGCAACGGCTCGGCTAACATTAGCCTGCCAGCTAATGCGAGTTGGCTAGTTAAATATTACGACAACGTTAGCCTGCAATTAAAATTTTGGCTGCATTGCATTAGTATTTGTTCTTGTAGCTATGTATGAACTGATATTGAAAGCATGTTACACGAGGAGCTAGCTAACTAACACTTTCACTTCGGTATAGCTTTGTGTTTTGTCATCAAAACAAATCTCTCAGATCCGCCCTAATTTACCTGTTACAGCCACCTAATGTATGTTACTGTAAGCGGTGATGTGTTGACTGCTGGTTTGGATGTACGATGAAGTTCAGATAAGATTTACAACCAGACACATTCATTTCAGCTTTTACGTAAAATGTCAGTTGTTCTCGTTTTTTGTTCCTCTGGATTTGAGTATTGATACCTGTTTCTGTCTTCATGCGCACTTGTGCCATAATTAGCCTAGCTAGCTTATCTTTATGGTCAGACAAAAGTGGGTCAGTGAATTCGACAGAAGATATTGCTGAAATGAGGTTATGCATAACTTACATCCAACAAGGCTTTTTATACGATTACATATTGGCTTGGCCTTGATGACATTGTGGAATGAATGACATTTTTTATTTCTTATCCGAGCACAGGCGGTGGTTTCTTGCAGTCTATTGACAAAACTCTTTTCTTACAGTATGTGTGTTTTGGGTATTTACTGCTTATCTTCAATTTGTCTTCTGGTTAAGGATTTTACATAACGTTCACCTTTGCACTTTCACATTCTTGCACGTGCTTGCTGCAGTCATTTCCAAATGGTTCCTATCACAAACTTTGAGCACAATCATTGCTCAACAAGTATGTATACTCTCTGCTAATCTGTAGCTGTTGAGTTAAACTGATGTGTAGCTTGCTACACTGAATGTGTTTCATAGGTCGCTTGCTGTTGTTGAACAATGTGATCTGAATCCTATTAACAGCCTCTTGGGCAGACGTGTGTCATGTGACGCTGATTCACTCACATTATCATGAGTTTTCTGTTTCAGAACCAGTCACAGAAAGTGA
This sequence comes from Chaetodon trifasciatus, assembly GCA_037975065.1. Classification (NCBI taxonomy): domain Eukaryota; kingdom Metazoa; phylum Chordata; class Actinopteri; order Chaetodontiformes; family Chaetodontidae; genus Chaetodon; species Chaetodon trifasciatus. The sequence goes on from JBBMOE010000013.1 coordinate 7,048,775, forward strand.
GCCACAGATAGGCCTATAGATGTTACAACCTTTTTTTGCTGACTTCTCCGAAAATAAAAATAAACTTGTATTCTTTAATGGATGACTGTTTTTTCTTTTTTGGATGATTACAGAAAGCCAATAGAAGTATATAGCAGATGTCATATGTGGCTGTGTACCACCTTGTTAGCTGTAAAGGCTTTACTACAGTGCTAAAATCTTGTGCAGAGATGTCCTCCTCATTGGTACATTGTGTCTCCTTGAGGACAGCTTGTTATTTTGTCTGACTGATCATGTGACTGAAGAGGAGGGTGGGAGTACCCTGCCTGCACCTAACTCTGTTGGAAAGAATGATAAGCAGGAGGGGTCTCACAGTGGTGTAACTGGGTGATATGAATGTTTGTCAGTGCAGCCTGATCCACAGTGCCAGCTCTTGATCGATTGTTATTGCCAGAGGCTACTCACTGGACTTGGGTGACCTCCCCCCCCCCCCCCCTTAAACAGGCTTTAAAGGAGTGGTCATGAAAGCAGGAAACAGTGCTACAAACCATTAGGTTGTTTTCCACTTCAATAAAAAGGAGAACTGTGAACAATTACCTCTTTTTTGCTTTTACCCAGAAGATAACATGTACACCAACATCTGCAACTATGATGCATGTGTAAATAATAAATTCCCCTGTGGTGGTTCGTCATGGTCTGTTGCTTTCTGATTTGTATGGACAGTCTGGTTTTGGGTGGTGGTGAATCATACCAGAGAGGCATATGCTAACGTAACTTAGCGATTTGAGCTGATAGGATTTAGGGTGTTTTCCTTTGGTGCAGTTATGAAACAGTCAAGAGTATTTATTTATCCATAGTGTTCAGTGTTTGAACAACTTCTAGCTTTGACAGGGGCAAGCCCCACTGATTTTTCTTGGCTTTCTCAACGACAGGACTCAGTAGTATTTGGTTTAGGGAAGGTGGAGTAGGGATGGCGTATACTGACAGGACAAATGATTGAATCTGTCTTATAGTGACCTTAATGCCAAATTTAAGAGTTCATGTTTATCAGACTTGGTAGCTCAGAGGTAAAAGTTCAATTTAAATAATAGAAACATCTTAAAGTTCAGTTGACTTTGTTTCGGTTGACCTTTTGGTTTTTTGTTTTTTTTTTTTATATAAATCTGCAGAACAGAGAGTGGTCATAGTTGAAAGTGACATTTTATCAACTTCCTCCTATGTCAATGTTTTGAGGAAGTGGGTCAGCCTTGAATTTCCCCATCTGGTCATCATTGACATTAGGTTTGATAAAACCATCGTGTCTACTCTGTTAAGAAATTCATTGTGATAAAATGTTACGTGCTCTGTGCTTATACAACCCAGATTCCAAAGAAAAGCTGGGACGCTGTGTGAAAAGCAAATAAAAGCACTCTGCAATCCTTTTTATACGAACTGTGTCTACTGACACAATGGTGAACCTCACTCCATCCTCGTTTGTGAGCAACTGAGCCTTTCCAGGATGCCCCTTTCATACCCAATCATAATACTATCACCTGTTACCAATGAACCTGTTTACCTGTGGAATGTTCCAAACAGGTGTTTTTGGAGCATTCCACAACTTTCTCAGTCTTCAGTTGCTCCTTTCCTAACTTGTTTGAAATGTGTTGCTGACATCAAACTCAAAATAAGCAGATATTTACAAAAATCAATGAAGTTGATGAGGTAAAACTTTGAATATATTGTCTTTGTACTGTTTTCAGTTGAGTATACAGTATTTCAAGAAGGATTTGCAAATGATCACATTCTGCTTTATTTAAATTTTACACAAGGTCTCAACTTTTTTTGGAATCCGGGTTGTAGATAATCTACAATCTGGATGACTTTCTAACATGTCTTTTCTAGATACCTCAAACAACAAGATGCAGTGCCTCCTAAAGGAAGAAACTGAACATTTAATCTGAAGAATGAGAGACCATTTCTGCTTTAACTGTATTTTCCTCTTGATGCAGTAATAACATATCCAGGAATGTGGTTTTGTCATGTGATTGTTTTCTGACCTCTGTAGTAAAGGTCTCTACAAAATGTGAAATTTGACTGTCTTCTTTGCAGCTGTAGCAACCCCTCTGCTCGGCACTGAGGAGTGTGCTCGTGGCCCCCCCTACTGGTGTCAGAATGTAAAGACTGCGTCTCTGTGTGGAGCTGTGACTCACTGCCAGCAGAACGTGTGGAACAAGCCCCAGATGGTGAGACGCTGCATTTTTTTCTTTTTAATACCAAAGTATCATTGAAATGTATAACTGACAGAAGACACATGCTTCTCTCTCTGTTTCACACATTTACTTGTGTTCTGGATATTCTGTACATTTAATAAGTGGAATTGTTTTTTTATATGCACACCCAATTGTCTGCTTTCAGAAATCAGTGCCATGTGACTTGTGCAAAGAGGTGTTGATTGTGGTGGAGCAGATACTGAAGGACAATGCCACCGAGGTAAGATTTAAAAAATAAAATAAATCTCTGAACATTGAGATAGCCAAATGAGTTGCTAGTAAATATAACAAGAATGTGGAAGACTCATACCTGTTTATCTCTGTGAGTGCAGGCTGAGGTTCTTGGGTACCTGGAGAAGGCCTGCCAGCTCATCCCTGATCAAGGTTTGACTGCAGAGTGCAAAGAGATGGTGGATAACTACTACCCCATCCTCATGGGAATTATTACTGGAGAACTGGTGAGCACAATCAACCTGTCAGTTCAAGTCTTGGCCTGTTGTCAGTTTAAATATAGATCAAAAACCTGTGGTGGAAGGTCCAGTGTCGTAATAGTCAACCACAATATCAGACCAGGCACATGACAAGTTGTTTCTTTTTAATGGTGCTTTACAAAGTTAACATTTAGTATCGTATTAAATGCTTTCAAATAAGTTGGAAATAAGTTTTGACAAAGATTTTATTCAAACTTAATGAAGTTCAGCTTCATCTAAGACTCTTTAGTAAATGGTTCATCTGCAACTCTGAGTCAAAAAAAAAGGCAAAAGAAGTGGCTGTGAGCAAAGTGCAATGAGCTGAATAAGGGCTATTGATGGGGAAGCCAGTCCAAGTCTAGTGGGAACAGAGTCGTCGTTGTGCAATACTGAACCTCATGACTTGGACCATTTGCTGTGGTTTTGTTTCAACTCTCACCTGCTACAGCCACTTTGGAAACAAAAGATGCAGTTGTTCACAGATCCTATCAATACACGTGACTTGTCCATGTATCATGTTCAAGCTGAATTTCTTTTTAAACGCATTTGACTGTGAGCCATCCAGGCTTTAAAGCAAGGAGTAATGTATTTACTTCAGGTTGCAGCTAACATGTACAAGACTTTTTAAATACAGCACTATAATGTGACTTTAAAAATGTGCCAGTTATTGAACTAATTTTAAATTGTGTTCGTTTTAGGAGGATCCCAGTGTGGTGTGTGGCGCTATGGGGCTGTGTCAGTCTCAGCAGGCAGCCCTGGCTAAGGCTCATGCCCAGGAGCAGCTCATGTCCAATGAAATCCCTCCGGTTGACCTTTCCCAGAGAGTGGTGGCTCCCTTCCTCCTCAATGTGCCTGAGCTCCTCTATCCTCAGAAGAGCCCCAAGCAGGAGCCCCCCAAACCAGAGTCTCCAAAGAAGGTACACTGCTTAACTTCCATCTGCTCCAGCAATATGCTTCTCACCTGCTGATGATGAATATCGCCTTCATTTGTCCCTGAATGTTACTTTTCCCGTAGGAAAATGACGATGTGTGTCAGGACTGCATCAAGTTCCTGACTGATGCCCAAGCTGAAGCAAAGGCCAACTCCTCATTTGTCAACTCTCTCATTGAGAATATTGAGAACCAGTGTGACCTACTGGGGCCAAGCTTGTCTGCAATGGTGAGAACCCCACACAGGTGGAGGAGCTTTGGTTAATGCATGTTTTTAGTATTGTACTTTTGATTAAATATCCCCCATCTGAAAATGCTGTGTATTAACCGTTCTTCTTTATTGTAGTGCAAGGAGTATGTCGGCCAGTACGGCGTCCTTGTTGTTGAGCAGCTCATGTCCATGGTGAGTGTTCTAACCTTCCCGCTTCTTATTTTTAAAAGTTCCACAAAGCCTTTTTATGTTTGCATATTTAAGCCATATTATAACATGAATGGCCATTATATTACTCTAATATTCGATAATGAGCTCAATGAACATCCAAACTAATAATTCCATGGTAATTTGTGCGCTTTGGTGGTGCTAAGCCCATATCCAGTCTTGCAGCACCACCTGGCCTGCTGACTTTAATTTATTCACACCTTTGAATCGCTTTCTGTCTCTGTAATTTTTTTTTTTTTTTACCTTACTTTCTGCTGTCTTTTTCGCCTGTGTTACGTTTCTCCCCTCCATTCATGTTGTCTTGCTCTGTTTTCTCCTGCTCTGGGTTTTGTGTGCCGCTCCCCAGGAACAGGTAGGTCTCTCTGTGTTCAGCCTGTAGCCTCTTAACCCTTAGCTCTCGCTTCTTGTGCTGTCCACTCCTAGCGCTACTCACCTGTCACTGTACAGACTCGTGTACATGATAATCTAATTAGAAGTGAGACTACTACACGAAACCTGAACACTCTAGTTCATCTGGCTAATGTTTTGACACTTATGTGCCTGTTGGATCACTACAGCGAAAGGCCACATTAAGATTCTCTCTCGTGCTCTCACATGTAAAGAAGGCTTGTGATTAAAGAAGGCAGCTCAGGGATGTACTCGTCTTCACCACCATTGAACAAAAAAGGCACCATCTTGATTGTGCTGTATGTGGCTGTTCTTTCTATAACAATGTGGCTGATCTTGTTGGATGCCTCATAGTCAGGACTGCACAAGTAAACGTGTTTTTTTGGCAGTATGGGTCTATGTTGCTGTGTGTTTGGTACTGGAAAAAAGGCTGCATTAGATGTTTTTGTTTGTTTGTTTGTTTTTCTCATAGAAACTTGTGCATATTGCATGGGTGGTAATGCTGTGGAATGGTATGCAGATTAGAAACACATGGTTTATGCTAACAGCATGCAATGTGGAAGGTTTTGCAGACGGTTGGCTGTGTATCCTGAAGTAATTGTCTGTTTCTGTTGTCAGGAGCCCAAGGATATCTGTGTCCATGCTGGCTTCTGTACCGCTATGAAGAAGTCCACTCCCATGCTGAAGCTGCAGCCTGCCAAGACCGTCGTACCTGCTGCCAAGACCGTACCTGCTGCCAAGACCGTACCTGCTGTCAAGCTTTTCCCTGCCACCAAGGTGGAGTCTGCCACTGACAAGTCTGCTAAGGTAAGTCATGGTGGGCACCATACTGTTTACTCTCATCAGCACTAGATAATGATGCAAGCTAAAAATCAGCTTTACAGCACAGTATTGTAAATGCACATGAGATTGGCCTCTTTGTGTTCCAGCCCATGGTGCGTGTCCGTGATTCCCCAATGTGTGCCATCTGTGAGTTTGTGATGAAGGAGCTGGAGGCTAGGTTGGAGGATCAGGCAACTGAGGTGGGATGTGCGCTACTAGCAGTATACAATATGGCCATGAAAATCCACAAAACCACTGCCACTTAGTTAGAGGTGCCTAGCTGATCCATTTGTCTTTGTCTCAGGAGGAGGTCATCCAAGCTGTGGAGAAGGTGTGCACATTTCTGCCCTCCTCTCTGAGTGGACAGTGTAAGGACCTGATTGAAACCTATGGCCAGGCCATCATTGAGCTGCTGTTGCAGCAGGCTGACCCCAAGACTGTCTGCACAGTGCTGGCACTCTGCAACGATGCCAGGCGCACATATGTCCGTAAGTAGCTTTGCTGACAGCAGAGATGCTTCAGAGATGTTGTGCAAAAATTATATGTAGAAGTGTTACAGTTCGCTCAAAATGCTCCATTAAGTGTGACATCTTAGTGTATTGAAGGGTTAGGAACAGAATTTCAGTTTGAAAATAAAACTGAATCCAAAATACCAAGAAATTGGTATCCATAAAAAATATGAACAGGAAAGACAGCAATGTTTCATTTATTTATTTTTCAAATAATATTGATATCAATATGTGGAATTGATGAAATTCAGAGGAAACCCCACCCTACTGTATGTGTGGTCTGTTATTTGCTGGTGAAGCTGAAGGTGTATGTCCACATATGGGTAACAACAGTGGTTTCTTTTCCAAACCTTTGCAGCTGCACTTGACCGTAGTCGCTTTAAGGTTGGTGGCTACTGCGAGGTGTGCAAGATGGCCATTACTTATGTCGATGAGATTTTGGAGAAGAATGCTACAGAGGCACAGATTGAGGAGGCTGTGAGGAAAGCCTGCAGCTTCCTGCCCGACGCTCTCCAGACCGAGGTGAGGAGTTGTCTTCTTACCTTGTGGAACTTTGACCTGTCCTCAGCCTTATTTTAACCCGTGCTTGTCTCCGTCAACAGTGTGATCAGCTGGTTGAACAGTATGAGCCGGTGCTTGTCCAGCTGCTGCTCCAGATGCTCGACCCAGACTTTGTGTGCATGGTAAGATTAATTCAGCGCTAAATAACAAGACAAGTAATGTGAACACTTTATCTACCTTACCCGTTTTTCCAGGAAACGTGATTACTCACTTTATCCACAACAATTAAAGTCATTCCTGACGTTACAGCTAATGTCAATGAACACTACAGTCCTGCAGCCGGTTTAGCATCTGAGCTGTGTGTGTGTGTGTACACAGAAAGTGGGAGCCTGTCCTGAAGCTGAGCACAGGCTGCTGGGAACGGAGCAGTGCAGCTGGGGACCTGCATTCTGGTGCAAGAACATGGAGACCGCAATTATGTGCAGTGTGAGTATTTTCATCATACACCCAAACACATGTCCGACTGCAGGCAGTTGAGGGTGACCAGGGGGAAATATGGAGTGAAACTAAGCTGGATGAATGTATTATAAAGAATGTGATTCTTTTCATGCCTTCACGCCAGCAGTGGTTTTTCAGATTGTCTGTCCCTCCATCCCATTTGCGTGAGAGAAATATCTTAGAAACTTCTTCAAATTTGGCGCAAACATCCACTTGGACTCGAGGCAAACTGATTAGAATTTGGTGGTCTACGGTCAATGTGACCGCCAGGAATTCAAGAATTCATACCCTGATTATGAAGTTTCACACAAATGTCTCCGCAGATTGTTATCATATGTCACATTTGGTCAGTTACTGAAGTGGAGACACTAATCTTGGCTGTCCACCTTGAAACTGTAGAGCGTGGCCTTTTTTCAGTTTCTGAAAAGGAATGTCAGAGACTAATGCTGCCCAATAGATGATTCTCTTGTAGCTGATTGGATATCACAACTGATTCCTTAAACTGATTAACTGATTTTGTAAACTTTTTTTTTCCCCACACAAGTTTGCTTTGAGACACCCGTCTAACCACTTGTTTCTGTCTTTCAGGCTGTGGCTCACTGCAAAGACCATGTGTGGGTATAGAGGACGAGGAGCACAAAATGACCTGTAGGGAATTAAAAAATACTGTAGTGCTGCTTCCCACTTTTAATTTTTGTCCTGTTTTTCTTTTTTAATGGACTTGTGCGACTGCAATTTATGTTTAAATTCCTTGTGATATTTTTGATGATGTCATGGTGGAAAGGGACTGGACTTCTGTTTTTTTTTTTTTTTTGTTTTTTTGGGGGGGGTATAGGGGAGGAGTGATTGTGTATGGTGGCCTGGAGCTTGGCCTGTTACTACTTCACAGAGCAGACATCCCAAAGCTTCACTGTAGAGCTTATCAGTTTTGCATCATTTGGGTTTTACTTGCTTACATTGCTTTCTGGGTGAGGTGTGTTAGAACACTTTCGAGTTGTTGTATAATGTTGACACAGCACCAAATGGCTGCTGTTCTTGAGTGGTTTTCAGAACCCCCACCCCCCCGCTAGAGACGAGATGGCTCAGTGTGTGAAGAATGACTGGCATTACTTTTAGCAGTATGATCCTTAAAGCAAAATTTGTATTTTGTAGAAACTGTTTGTGTTCTTGTTTTAAGGAGCTGATATGGAGGTTATTATTCAGAGTGCACCTCCCACTCGCCTCCCATTGTTTGCACTCTTCCTACTGTTTGTAAATCACTGCGTTTCTAACGTGCAGAAAGCATCACAAATTCGATTGTCTGCTTCCAATCCTGAGTCGACTGTCAGGTGATCTGTAAATTTTTAACAATTAAAACAATCCCAATTCACCGTTTCGTTTTCTTCTTTCACTGTCATCTGGTTTCAGATCAGTATTCTTATCAATCAGGTCATATAAACCTAACTAGTTCCCTGTTTATTACAGGTTGATCATTTCTGCAGTCGTATTTAGGTCATTTTAAAGAACTCAACACTGTGCTTAAACTTTGATATTCAGTGCTTTTGTAACAAAACTGTTTTAGCCTATAATCTGCAGATTGCATAAATTACTGCTACCATCTTTCCAAATGACTGCACACAATAAATCTCTAGATTAATTTCTCCAAGGCATTTGCATCCATCTTGCTACAAGAGGATAATCAGTTTATGGAGGTTTAAAAAGTTGCCTCAGATGGCTGCTAGCCATTTTTTACATTATTTATTGCTTCTGAGAAGTAAAAAAAAAAAAAAAAGTGCTACTTTCAGGCCAAGTTGCAAAGATGCTATACAACAAAAAATCTAAATATTGAAAATGCAGACAAAGGTGTATAGTTTGTGTCGAAGTTTTTTTCTTTTAAACATTAAATATTTACAAAGATACAATGGCTACATCACTTCCAATGGACTGCAGCTCTAACGCACATTTGAAAATGACAGTAGTTACTGGAAATATTCGAGTTATAAAGTCTGCTCAAGCTTGGGTAAAAAGTTTTTAGACGTATCAACCACAACAATTACCAAAAAGTAGCCATGTTTTTCTGACTACATATCAATCAGGAGTGCTGCTTCTTTGCCATCTGCATCGATAAAGTTGAACTAAAACAACATTCACCCTCTACACATCAACTTATTGTATTCCACAATTTTTCACCCCTTAAACCAAATAAATTTGTGCAAAATGTGTTTTTATGTAAGGAAAAAAATTAAAGCTTTGTTGTTAAATCAAGTGTCCCTTTTGGACTGCGCTGATCGCTAACATGTAGAAACCAAGACAGACACAGCCCTGAGGCTCACACCTTAAGCCCACATCAGTGTAAACATAACACATTAATGTGAGGTATGAAGGAGTTAAGACTCTATGGTTAAGAGCACCATTTTCTCTCATGGCAGATAACTGGATTACTGATGAGGTTCTGGTATTCACCATTGTCCAGCTATTGTCTGCTGTATAGCTTGACTTCACCACTTTAAATGACCAGGTTACTGCTTAACTGGCTGCTTAGATGAGGTGCACGATAAGCACGGAGAAGGCCGATCCCACTGTCAGTCCCAGAATGAGGAAGAAGGACATGACCACTCCTGTGGCCTCTGCCAGCTCCCGAGGTACCACCTTAGGACCATAGATCATTGGCAGAGTGCCTAGGTAGCCATTAGTGAGGCCTAACAGGCAGTTAAAGACCACGGGGTACACGTCATGGGTGAAAAGCACAGTGTGGATGTGGTTCCTTGGCTGGTAGTTACACAATATGAGGAGTGGCACCATGACAGAGCGACACAACACCAGTACAGGCAAGACTCGGCTGGTGGGGCCGGGAACCTGCAGCCAAGCTGTGGCCTGCCTCCCGCAGAAGTCTGCCATGTTGTACAGGAGGAAAGTGGTGAGGGGCACAAAGTAAGTGGTGGTCCATGGGCTGCCGCTGTCTTTTTGGACAGACAGGATCCCTGAGGATACTGCAGGGAACACCATGATAGATACGCAGAAGACGTAGAAGACACTCAGGCCGAGCACCCACGTCTTCCTGAGGATGGGCTGCAGTGGTGGGACAGACGTGGTGCTCCCTGTGCCTCCTGCTGCTCCCCCCTCGCTCATCACCTGTGGATTTGCCAGCATGTAGTGTCTAGAGAGAAGCAGAATGCACTTTCAAATGACTTTTTCAATTTCACCAGTCCAACTGTGTTAAAGACAGAAGTAAATATTACATGTAAAAACTACAATAGTGATTACTTTAAAAAAGTGCACTGCTACTGAGCCGAATCAAACAGCAACTGTGTATTTAAAATGCAAAAACAAAATAACTGGAACAGGTAAGTTTAGAATCTTTATTCCAATGACTCTGATGTAATCTGGCACCATCTGGTGGCACAAAATGCACACTGTTCAACTCCATCATCTATAATATCCAGAATCAGAAGAAGTACATTTTACAAGACACAAGGATGTTACCAGCATGGATGTTGCCAGCACCTCCATTTGTAAATGAAAACAATAGGTGAGCCAGTTTCTATATAGGAAGCAGAACATATATGGCTGCTACTGACCGCGAATATCCCAGCCTGGGCAGCAGCAGATACATGATGATGCAGAGCAGGATGAAGATGTCAGCTGTCAGGAAGTAGGCCAGAGCACTGTCTGTCACATCCTTTGCCAATGCAAGGTCCGTTATTGATGCTACTGCACTCAACGTGCCTCCCATGGCCTGGCCTGAGACAAAAAAAGACAAAAGACCTCAGCTTATGAACTGTGCAGTCTGCTAGTAAGAGATCCTTAAGCTTCCTTGTGTCCCACCATAATTAACTCTATATATGAAATTTAACTATACATCCATCTTTTTTTGCCTTTCATGGAGAGTACAGTAGACAGCTGACAGGAAATGAGGGACTGAGGGAGACGACATGAAACAAACTTACCCAACTTGTGTTTAAGGCATTATTCAAAGAACTTTATTTATCCGTTAGGAACTTCACATGTGGAGGAGCAGCAGGGTGTGTCCACACCCAACAGTACATACAATGAGTAAACAAACACACAAACAGCCATACAACATACACACACACAAACCACCAGCACCACATCAGACATATGGCAGATAAAAAAAAAAAACAAAGGTCAGCTAAGCCTGTTAAATAAATAGTACCTCCATAACGGAGGAGCAATAAATAATGGTTAAAATAAGTCCAAGTGTTAAAAAGACAGTTCATAAGAGCGTTAAGTATTTTGAGCAACTTCACTGTTTATTCATTAAAATGCAAATATATGCTACAAGGTCCTCCAAAATGCAGTCCTCCATCTGTGCTATAGGGGGAAGCTACGTTCTCACCAGAGTGTGTCCACACACACAGATGCCATGACAACAGTATGTCCCACACATCTTTTACAGTATGAATAGTGAAGATAAGTTATTTTGTCACTAAACCCTTGATGAAGCAGCTAAATAGTTCATATTGCATGGATTTCAAGACAGCGGAAAAGGTATCTGTATGATGGTACACTGTATAAGAGCTACAAACACCGAAGTATAGACAAGATGACCTTCCTGACCTGGATGAGGACTGTACCTGATATAAGGGCCTGAGAAATCCTCATGGGGAAATGGCCACTGATCCCGAACATGCTGCCAGAGAAGAGGTTGGAGGCTCCGCTGATGACAGCCACACTGGCCAGCGTGCCGATAAAGAACTCCACCCTGCAGCCCGACACGTCCACCTTGACCAGCACTGTGGTCACCACAAATATCAACAGGATGACAGAAAGAGACGACAGGATCCGCACGTTTGGGGACAACCTACAGGCAATGCAGATGTACTGGGATTAGGTGGGAGTTTATCAAACAAACAAAAAGAAGCAGTGCTGTAGGAACAAGTAAGAAACTGTTCACTGACTACAGTCTGTTTACAACACAAATGTGTGACAATAAGGTATTAATTATCCATGTAAACGACAAATATAAAATGCACTCTGCTCGACAGGAGATGTACAAAATAACAAAACATCCCCTTTGCTCCGTGTTATCTCAGTCAAGCACTGATTGACCAAAGTCCAGAGAGAACTGAAAGAGAAGCAGAGCATTTCAGTTCACAGAGTAAATTAGTATATGCCAATGGAAAATCCAAACATCTAGAGATAAAACAAAAGACAGAAAACTACTAAAGACACTTTATATTGTAAGTACATTATGGGGAGCAGCATAAGAGACTCAACAAAGACAAAAACCTGAGAGGAATGTCCTGTGTGTGCATGCATATGTGTGTGTGTGTGTGTGTGTGAGGAATCAACCTGTTAACTAGGAGATAGTTCAGTATCAGACACAGCACAGAGGGCACCGTGGAGGCAACGACCAGATAACTTTCAAAGTAGTCCTGTGAAGTTGCAGAAAAGACAAAACATTTAAATTTGCTTGAATATGGAAGACACACTCACATAGTGTGTCAAACAAAGTAAGAGGAAGTGGGAGAGGAGAAACACAAAAACAAAGTCTTCCTTTCCTTTTCTTTGCCTTGGATACTAAATCAAATCAAGCATTAATCTCAGAATATCAGACATCTTCAGAATTCAGCTGGACCATTTCATGGAAATATCAGCTGTGTGTCTGAAACAACAGCCTGGCAGTAATTGTAAAATTCATGCAAAAACAGGCCAAAGTTGCAAAAAGACTTTCTTTTGCTCAACTATCATGAATCCATTACATCTCCTCTGCAAAGGCAAGCTTTACGAGGTGTGAGTACAGGTAGAGGCAGAAAGGCTGACTATAACTTAGAAAACAAAGAATTCATCTTTCAGATGTGAATGTGTTTTTTTATGATTTTTCACTTTTTCCTGATGCTGTGAGGTTCTTTCTGCTGACATCATCAGGAGCGTCTGCCTCCTCTTTGAAAAAAGTAAATAAATTCCACATATTTTGGAAGCATATCTACTTGACCAGCCTGACTCTAACTCCCTCAACAAGCCTTTTGGCCTGTCTAATTGCAAACTTGTGCTGCAAGGGATCGCTGTCAGATGTGAAAGGACGCTCAGTCCTCACATCAGGATCATCATAGTAACACGACAAGCATGCACAAATGTGCCTCTGCCTGCGTAGACAACACAACAATAAACATAGAACAGAGGTATTTAGTATCCTTCTCACTCACACTGAGGTCTGAATGTTGCTCCACACTGCTACTGCCATGAGTGTTGTTACTCAGTTTGTAGAGCCAGTAGTGTTTGGCTGTTATGAAGAAATTCCAGGGCAGCAAGGAGCCGATGCCCATCAGAAAGAAGATGATATACACTAAACAGTAAGAGTCCTCTGGACAGTAGCGCACAGCCAGAGGCACAGAGGACTGTTTGGGCAGGAGCGATGCAGAGGGATTCTGGTCCTCTGTGTCCTCATCCTCAGATACTTGGTGGCTGTCAAGAGCAGACGGGATGTAGGAGGAGTTGAGGCTGGGCTGCACTGGCTCTGTGTCGTCCATTTTCACAGACAGAATACAGGACGCTCACAAAGTGAAGACGAGAGAAGAAAAAGGGGAAGGTCGAGGCAGCAGAAGAACAATAAGACAGGAAGTGTTGAAAAGAAAGCTGTGAAGAAGAAGGAGAAGAAGAAGAAGAGGAAGAAAATCATGAGAAAATCACTGCAAAATGATTTTTGGAATAAGTGGCGTTTGCATGATGCTTACGTTTACTTGTGCTTGTCCAGAAAGGAAAAAACAGACTGTGTTTGTTGCAGAGCCATAGTCTGGAAAGACGTCTGAGCTGTCGCTGGTAGAGACCTGTCCAAATGTACAGAGAATTATCAGTAAATCCTGGACATACCAGCAGGTATTTTGCAAATGTATTGCTTTATACATACATACAGGTAAAATAATGTAAGACGCAAAATGGAGAATCTGCACTCTGTTCATGTGTAACATAAAACAGGAAAAACAAACTGCTTCCTCAATGGGGACAAAAAGGTAGACAATTAAACAATATGATCATGATTCAGATGTGGAATGTGAAGTTGTTTTCTCAGAGTACCAACAATATCAATGGGGATGCTGGAATCGTTAGTATTTGTCAGCAGTGTGTGGATGTGAACCCTCTGCTCTCCCACAGCAGGAATCAGCCTCCTGAATGAAGAAACTGCAGGCTTGGCTACTCCCACACACGGTGGGATTCTTCTAAATGCTCCATCAGATAAAGCCACTCGGCATTTACCACACTTACTCTCTTGAGGCATGTGATTGTTTGACACATTACACTGACTTTCAGCAATAAAACATTTCTCACGTCTGAAAGTGTTGCTCACATGTAGTGAAGTAAATGATGCATGGAGGAACAGTCACGAGATACAGAGCTGCGGTCCCCAGTCCTATTTCTGCCGCTGACAGAAATAAGCTTGCATTAGCAGAGGTTGCTTGCACAATTTGAGGCTATTACTTCAACTCTTCACTGCGACACGTCCGTACAAAGCTGACCTTGCATCCTAAAGCATCATGTGTGCCACTAATGGGGAACCAGTATTCACATGATGCTTACCCAAGGAGAAGCAATTAACGTAACACACACTGGAGCTTCAGGCGTGTCTCCTACCACTGCAAACAGCTGCTTCAAGTTCTTGTCTCTATTCGTGGCAAACATATTCTGCTCTTTATTCCGTGGTCTTCATTATTACGGTCTTAAGGAGAATAAGCATTGCACAATTTATTTGTTTAATACCAACATAAATAAACATAACATATAAGCTAACGTCAACTAATATTAAAGGCTAGCTAAGTGGCTATAGCAGCATTGTATAAAGGAGCTAATTTAGCTAACATACTCAACATGTGCCAAATGTTGAGCCTGTTACATAAAATCAGAAACATACCTCAGTGTTGGAGACTCACTGGCGGTTGCGTCTGTGTCTCTTCCACTAGCACTAAACTCCATTTCACAGCAAACTTCATTTCTGGTCAGCTGACAAACAAGTTTTTACAGCCTGTGATCCAGCAGCCCCAACAACAAGAACACTTCCGGCACGGATCCTTCAGAATAAAATTACTATATATCGATGCAATTCTAAACCACACTGACTGAAAAAAACAATGCAATGCATGCACTCAGTATTTCTTCAAGTCCAAGCCCGAACAAAATGTAAGCATTTTAAAAATCAAAATGAAATCTTGATAGGTAAAAATAATCCTACTCAGATCGGGAAATGGCTAACCAACCCATTCACCAGAAGTCTTAATTTTATTGACGGAATAAATGACAGCCTATTTCCTTTACGGCAGCGGTCCTCAACCTTACATAATATAAACCCGTATTTTAAGTAGGGTTGCTGATATTGTCTCTTGCGACTTTCTTTTTTTTTTGGAAGTTGTTGACTCTTTCCGAAGAAGCTCTCCAAAGACGTTTGTTTTTTTACTCATTTTTGCTAGTTTGTAGGCTTACTTTTTCTAACTACCGTATCACGTGACGGAGACATGCGTACATGCACATGTGTACAGAGGCACAGGCGGATGCACCTGATTTTCAAAATAAAACTTCTTTCAGACTCTGATGGTCAATAAAATATTTTTTGTTCAGTCTCTCTGTGCGGCCCGGTACCAAATGGCCCATGGACCGGTACCTGGATGGGGACCGCTGCTTTACGGTACAACTTTTCTAAAATAACAGCACGTATTGATAAGTGAAACACATTAAATTGCTAATAACTTACAAACAACAAACAAACAAACAAACAAACAAACAGAAATAACGCAAACAAATTAGTTGCAATGTGGAAATCTACTTCAAAATGGAGATAGCAAAACTAGTTGTACTTGCATGTTCTGGCAAACATTCAAGAAATTTATTTACCACATTCAGATGTACAGATGTAAATGATGAAAAAACTTCACTGAACGTCAAACAGAGCTTTCTGCCTTTTCAGAGAAAATAGTTGAATTTTAAATACTTCTACTTTTAAATTTTATCTATGGTATCAGACTCTATAAACCACAAATATTGAACTTTCAAATCCTAAAATTTGTAGCACACCCTTAAACCCATTAGAAACACTCCCTGAATACAGGATGTTACATGTTAATTGTTTTGTGTTGAGATTTCATTGGATTTTGATCTGATATCTCTACGTTTGGTTTGTAAGATATGAACACATCTGACTACATAGGGCAAACTGGCAAGCATTAGTTCAGAACAAAATGGAGGATATCGTGTTTTTGGAGATAAACTACAAATATTTCCGAGTAATGTCCAGTGCTGAAATCAACAAATGATGATAAAACTAGTGTAGTGTAAGAAATGCCTGAGTAATGACACTAATATTTATAGTGTTTCCTTGATCAACTATCAGAAATCACATGTAAATCATACACCACCAAGAGACTACTTTGAGGTATTAGTGCTACAAAATTTTGTTTGTTGACAGGGAATGAATGTATCTGCAAATTTCCCTTGTCATTGTTTTCTTCAAAAAAAGGACACAGAATAGTAAAAGTTGCTCAATAATTTATCAAAACTAATAAGTATGTAAAATTTCCACCATATTGTAAATGATTTCTGTTTATTTAAAAGACGCCACAATCAGTTTTGTTTACATTGTACCATACTGTATCCTGACATTTGTTTAAGAGTGGGTAACCCATCATATTTACCAGGAGAGGGCACCATAGGACAGCATGTCTCGCAGTGTCTTACTGCGCCTCTCTGAAATATGAAAACGATGAAATACCTGCAAGAACAGAAATAAATAAATAAATAAATGAATAAATCCTCTTTACAGTCAAACAAACAGTCTTTGACTGGAGTGAGTCTGCACTCCATTGGTTCTCTGTGACACATGAGTCACTGGACTAAACATATCATTAACATATGAACCATTGTCCAAATGTGAAAGCTATGCAACTCACAGCTGCTGTTTCCCCCTTTCACCAACAAGTCTAATTTTGCAGGACCAATCTGCACAACCAGTATCCTCCATAATTCATGTTTTGTTTCTGTGAGCCTAAAATCAAATACATGCTTCTTGTACTTATTCTGCAGATTATAATTCAAAGCACCGATTGGACTCCCATTTTGTCCCTTTCTCTTTGTGTACCATACAAATCCACACGCATTCTTTTTCACAGGGTGCACAGATTCGTATGGCACACATACGCATTGCGGTGTAAACCTTAGATACTGTACGTCTCAATGCACATGGTCACATATTTATTTTCATTTTTGTTCAGTGAACTCAAAAACTGCACTCATCCTTTCATAATGCAAAGGAAGACTATGGGTTGTAAATGCTGTTTATCATACATGTGCAATGCAAAGCATGTACTGGCATCATATGCAGTATGTTTCTCAAAATAGGTTTTACACACCCTCAAAATAATTTTATTCTCACTGCTGATTTATTCATTAAAGAGTAACAAAAATGTCCTGAGTAGAAGTGAGGGGTTGGGTTGAAGCTGCAATCAGCGTCTATACTATACTGCCACTTTATTTATTATAAAAGGTTCAGTTAACTCATGCACTGAAGTGTGGCATATCAGTCCTCAATTAGCAGTACACTTAATGAAACAGGTGCAAAGTGTTGCCTGCCATTAAGACCATACTGCACTGCATACTCACCACAGATGACTCACTGGGATATTTGCTCTTGATATAAGAGCCTAATCTGACGAATCCCCACATATCAAGCTCTCGTAAAAAAACAAAAAACCTGAGGTTAGATTGCTTGATCTAAGAGCCCAGAGTCAGTCCTTGAAGGCCACTTTTATTGTCTCTAAAACCTTGTTAATTTGAAGGCCAGACAGCCTGCCAGTTAAAAGCTTTCTAAGTTAAATGGACCTAAAGGGAATTTTCCAATGAGGTGTGAGGAAAAGAGGGACAGGTTGAGTAGTTCTGCATTTTCTGTGAAAATGGGGTGTAATTGATAAAAACACAGATGCCATTTAACAGTGATTTTTGTCCTGTGAAGGAGCTCCAAAGAAGCCTGCAATTTGGACTATGGATTTTATGCAAAGTGCACATACAACACATTTTAATCCAATAACAACAAAACACACACTATTATTAAACTAAGAAATATAATTTATTGCATAAAAATTATATTTAGTTACAGGTAAGAAGGCTAGACCATTTATTTACAATTGGTACTTTACAGAGATAAAATAATGTCACTGAATCCATTTTGTTTTTTTTAAAAATGTCCGTCTTCTTGAACAAAGGCTAAATTCTTCTCTTTCGTGGGAGCAAGGAGGAATCCAGTACAGCTCCAGCAGAAATGATCCAGAGCTATGGCCAAAGATCCAACAGATACGTGAGAAATCTGGACGAATAAACACTGTATTCTACAGCTAACCAGTCTCTGTAACAAGATTTGAGAAAAGAAAACAGTCCTGCAGTGTTCAGGGATCCAAAGTACTGAACTAATCGTGTTCAGATATTTCCTCACGGTCAAAGACCTGCAGGGCACGAGTTCATGATGTTAGTCACAACTTGTCTTGTAGCCATTGCACCACACTTTGTTTTGTTCTCCCATATGTGCTTTTTCAGTTTTAGCTTCTGTGGTCAGTCATCCAATTCTTCTGATCCAGATGGAGAATACCGTCACCAAGAATGCTGAACCACTCTTAAACCACTTTAGGATACAAAATCAAAACCCTGTCAATGTCCTGATCTGAAAAAATAGAGTTACTCTTCCAGGAAACAAAAGAAGTCAAAATGCTTCGCTTTTCTTTTGTACTTGCATAGCACTTACAAAGAGAAATGACAGATCTTTAGCGTGTGCATATACTGCTTGTGCACACCCACCTGCCCAAACACACTCATTCACTTGACACACTCACACACACACGTTCACACATTTTCAGTTCATTCACGCAAAACAGTGACACGACTCACTGCTGAAGAGGAGGGATACTGCCTGTGTTTTGGTTTTTGTGGATTCAAAGATATGAACACTTTTTTTTTTTGCTTTGAGGGAGAAAAAGACTCAATAACACACAGAACTTAAGTAATGACGTTACAGATGACAGCATTTCAATTCCTGTCCAACAATAACTGACAGAACAGCAGTGATAATGCAAACAGCTTGAGGACCCTGACCACAAAGCAGGTGGCTTAGTAAAAAGGTTAACAACGTGCTATCAAAATGAGAAAGGGAGACAAAGTGAGTTGATGGATGGACAGATAGACACATAGATAAGTGGTGGACAGAGAATAGATCAAAACATAACGCAGTTAGTGTTGAGGTAAATTTGATGGTCCCTTGCTGCCTAATTATTCAAGGCAAGGCTAATCTATTCTGTAATATTCATCTCTGAACAGCAGAAACTGCCCTCAGTCACAGCAAAGCAAAATGCCTACAGTATATTCACCTGCACATTTGACCACCGCTAATCATGTTTTACAGGTTATACTTTACATTTTGAATAGATACACAGTATTAAAAATAACAAATACACATGGTGTTATTATTCACAACTGAGACATCCACTGTGTACCTAACTCTCCCATTTGGCCTGCTCTACTAGAATCAAAAATAAAACACAGCAGCTCCGTAGCCTAAATAAGCACACAGGATAGAACAGGTTCTATATGATCATTAACAGCACTGACAATGAAAAAGAAAAATACAAACAAACAAAAATCCACAAATATGGATAATAACTTAAAGAGCGTTCCCCAAAGGAAACTTTTATGGGATGACCAGAAAGCTCTCCTGCAGTTTGTTCTCAACAGATCGGAGGAGTGTGGCGGAGCGATAGAGGAATGCGAGGAGAGATGAAAGAGAAACACCCCTGTGAGTCGGAATGATATGCCAAGGCTTTGAGGCATTTGTTGGTACAATATAAAGAGTCAGTCAGTCTAGTTATCCGCCAATTCTTAAACAAACTTCAGAATTCACCCTCCTACCACAAAGAAGAGGCAGCTTTTATTTTCAGCACAAAGCATACGCTCAAGCCCTCAAACCTTGAGGGTTCGGTCCTCATATGATTTGTCGACAGTTGAAGCAGTTAGACAAGAAATCCTAGCCTGTGTGATTCAGAGCCGGTTAATGATCAGTTTGTCCGCTCGTGTGAGTGTGTGCGTGTTGCAGTGTGCCTGTAGCCTGAGGAGGTTGCAGACAGGTCGGTGCTGCCTGTCATTCACTGCACACACAGAAGGATGATGGAGAAAACAAAAGCCCCTGCCATGAGGTGAGACGGTGTTAAATCATGCACTTTCATGCTGCTGCTGAAACATGGGTAATCCCCGTGTTAGGGTGTGTGTGTGTGCGCGCCTTTGTGTGCTGAATACATGGATTTTTTTTGTTTGTCCCAAAGCTTTGTATATACAAGAATAGCATCGTTTCAATCTCTGAAGAAGACAGTCAACATCACATACGACAGATTACTTAACACCCATTTTACGCCTTTGTACCCTTAAATTGGTTTCACATCTTGCAGATGCAACATTGCTTTGGCGGATTCAAGCAGAATCAGGTTCGTAGTTATCATGGGATGGCCCGTGTGGGAATGGGTTATGGTGAGTATGTAGCTACCGTGGCTGATGTAAAGGAGGATGAGGCAGAGGTAATACAGTACATGTGAAGGAACCAAAATGCTCTGTGGGCTTGTGATTTGTGCATATTCATAGGCAGGTATTCTTATTTTCATCACGACGGTCGGAAAAAAAAAGAATGTCTTGCTTGCTCTCTCCTTTTCTTGACCAATCAACAATCTCCATCTGTTGTCATGACAACTAACACCTCACTTTTGCCCATCTCTTCCAGCGCGGTCGCCAGAGAGACCAGGTCTGCGTCAGCTTGGTGACAAGCTTCCCATAAGTCCAGTAGAACACCTGTGGGGCTGGGCTTTGTTGCAAAGTAGTTCAAGTACCTGAGGGGAAGAAAGACAGGGCAAGAAGTAAGAAGACAAGGACAGAGTACTCAAGCAAGCGCTCCATTATTGATTCCAAACATTCAGTCAGTAATACTGTATGTTGCAAATGCTGCTGGTACCACTTTTTATGGAAGTCTAATATGGATGCACAGCTAACTAACATATTTCAAAAAGCAGGATAATAGCTCGTTAGCGAGATGAATTATCTTGTAAAGGAATGCATGGCTGAATCATAATCCTGAAGTTAATATTCAATTCATGCTTTCCACATTGAAATCAGTGTGGCCAGGATTAAACAGAATGTTGTACTTTTTTTGCATGTTAACCTAACAAGTGCTAATTTCATAAAAAAAACTTCGCCAAAGAAAAGAGGACACAAAATATTGCAGACTGTTTCGATGCCGGTTCCTGTGCTGCGCACTCCATATCAGGACAGCACACAATAAGCACAATCAACTATTCTACAGAAAGCAAGACATCTCTTCAGCTATTCCAAGGCCTCATTGTCTCTCTTCTAATAAAGCAATGCCTTAGTTTTTTTCAGCCTCATTGTGATGAAAATGGGCCCAAATGTCATCCAGTTTCTTTCTCCAAAGCCCTGCTGGTGTCATTGTTAACTTTACATCAAACTTAGACCAGACGCTTTCTGCAAATCTGCATTCTTAATCATCCAACCTGTGGTTTCAGGTCATAACCTGCATACATCCGCCCTCACACAGTGAATATCTACATGCCCCATGTTACACTATTCTGAGTTATCACTTGACAGCGACAGGCAGATCTGACCTGTCAAAGCCCAGACTGCGTGCCAGTAGTCTCCAGTCACATCCTCGAGCACTGGGTGCATCCAAACTGGCACAGATCTTCTGGCGGATGGAGTCAGGCAAGCGAAAGGCATAGGGTCCCACCTGAGAGGAGGGCAGGCAGGTGCCTCCTGAGGGGAGTGGCGAGTGTGGCGGTAGAGTCTGGATTGACAAAAGGAAGGAAAGAAGGCAACGTTTTTTGGCATAGCTGTGCGGCTTTCATAGCAGCTTTATCTGTGTAATTTTCAGTTGTCACCCTTACCTCCTGAATATCCGTGTGCAGCTGGAATATCTGTCCCTCCCCTTCTACCTGTCGGACACAGATCTTGCAGGTGAGCTGTGACACCGCCAGGCTGCCCCTCTCCAGGCTGAAGGTGCAGTGCAGGGGTCTCTGACTGCCGCTCCAGATGTGATAGAAAGGTATCTCCTGTTAACAAAGCAAAAGGTTAGGAGGGAAAGCTGAAGAGAAAAATGTTCTCTGCACTATTAAAGCTTTGTCCTGAGCAGCACAATCAGGATGGATCTAGACCATTCAAGGAGAGTGCAATGTGCTTTATTTTGATATTGAGTATTTCCACCAACTGGGTATCTGTGTGTCAGAGGACAATTTGTTTTTAAAGCACATGGTCTATAAATTAGGACCACTATCAGATTTCCTGTTTGTTTATTAAGAGAGGGTTCAGACTGCAATCTTGCTGCTGCTGCCAAGAGAATGAAGCAGATGGTTGGATGTTTACAACACCAGTGAATAGTATAAAGTCCACTCGCTGTATTTTCTGAGAAAACTGCTGTTCTACTGAAGTGAAATCAAGAGTTTGTCAAGAGACAGTTTTTACTCAGGAGTTACTGCCTCTTAGTTTTTACGTTTGGCTGAAAATTCATCAGTGGATTTATTCATCTACATTATTAAAGCTGCTGATGATTTGTGCTCTGTAGACATGAACATCTACGGGCTGTTTTCTACTATCTGCTGCATCTGGTGCATCTCACCTGATACTTTGCCAGTAGTTTGCTTCTCCAGTGAGTGTGAGGAATGTCGTGGATGGACAGGCGCAGGTTGTGGTAGCTGTCTTTGAAGAGCAGCGGCTTGGGATCCTCCAACAAAACTCCACCTAGACTCCTCTCCAGATCCAGCACCTCCTGCACAGAGGAGAGGGGGAGAGAGAGAGACTGGCCTTAGGGACTCATTTATTTGATCAGTTTTATTATGGGCTTATCATTTCAAAACATGCGTTCAAAAATGTCTAATTAAAGCGCATCGTGCATTCTCCAAGTTGGTGTCTCCAAGAGGAAATGTGTGAGAGCTAACAGTCTGAAAGCTGTTTGAACTTTAGCAGCCAGAAATCATGTAATGTGATGCCAGCAAACCGCACGCAGCACGCTCATGTTTACTACCCCGGCTGCTCTGTGAACACTTCATACAAAAGGGACTGGGAAAGGGAAAATATTTAACGTCAGCGGGTCCAACTGTGTCTGGATGGAGTGCTAGCTTGCTGTTGAGTAGAGAGTTTGTATTGTGCTGTACTATTTTGAGTCGTTGCTTCGACCGGGCAAAGAAGATTCAATATGTGATACCAGAATTGGAATTTTTGTGGGTACGGTGGATCTGCAGGGCCTCAGTTTAGAGTGGATAGGACTCCTCTATTGGCCAAGACAACCATGGAAATAAAGTTATTCTCCTGTGAAACGCTTCATATTTCATTATTTCATAGTGTAGTTTTTGTTTTTGTCTTTGGACAAGTGTGTTATGTGCATGTTGTTTATGACCAATTCCAGCTGTATTTTAGCTGTACTTTGCAACTGAGGCTGACATGATGGATGCACTTATTCTTGTCTTCGCAACTTCAAGTTAATTACTTGTTAACATTTACACAATAACTATTGTATTGCCAGATTGACTCACACAAGAAGCAATCTATTTCACAAGAAACAGAAGAAGAAAGGTGAAAGGTACGCAGACATGTTTACATAGAGAGCGGCAAACACACAAGCAGCACCTTGAGTGCATGTGGGGTGTCATGGATGCAGTAGATACGGAGGCTGTAGTCCAGGGAGAGGCAGGGAGCTCGGGGGGCAAACAGGGCCAGCTGAAGGCGTTTGCAGGCAGGCTGTGGAGGGCAGGACTGGCCCACCAGGCCGTATGTTCCCAGCTGCTCCATGAGAACATGGCAACACTCCTCCTCCAGCTGCAGGTAGCACGGAGACGACAAAGTCTCCTCTCCTACTGTCAGCACCTCCTGCAAATAAGATAAAAGTTCATTGATGCCACATCAGCTCAACAAGATATCTATTGTTTGGTAAAAGTCAGAGGCTATCTCACCTCCCAAGCCCCCTGGTGTGTCTGTGTCTTGAGTGTGAGGGTCCAGTCGGGAGTAGGTGTGTCTAGCTGGGCACAGTGGGGCAAAGTAAGAACCACTGGGCGATTCAGCAGCATGCCGGATGGGCCACAGCTCACTACAGGACTTAGTACAGTCTGACTGCCTTCAGAGGGTAGCCTGTAAATGTCACACACACCCATACACCCACCCACACATACACACACCCAGACAGACGGAGAACACTGGGTATTTGCAACAGTTGCCAAAACATCACACTTCATTTATAAAAGAACATCATGGCCATGACACGCTTTGGAACATGCTGGTATTGATGTATTTGATGCCCACTGAATATCAAACTTCCAGAAAATTGGCAAGAAATTAATCCAGTCCAATTTTAGTGTAGAAGCTGAGACAAGATTATCCATTTTTTATCCTCAGAAAAAGTGATAGAACTTCCAAATAAACTTCAAGTGGTTCGCAGTAGGTGAGCCTTGCATGCAAAAACTTCTGATTGAGGTGAGGATGAGGTCTATGCGGCCTTGTGGTTGCAAAACAGAGGAGTGAAAAAGAGGAATAAAGATGAAGGGCACTCACGTAGTTTTGTCCCACTTGTTGATAATGAGGTACATCTCATAGAACTTCCCCTGGGGGATTGTGCCTGGGGGGACCAGCAGACTCACACCTGATGGGGGAAGGTGTCATGACTTATCTTGTCTTATGTGTGATTAACTGATCGCACTGGTGAACATGAATTTTGGGTTCATTTGCACGTGAAAAGACAGCTGCTTGTGTTACCTGTATTGGGGATTGTAAGGCGTCCTCCAAGGTTACCCAGTGTGGCGCTGGTGCTCAGCCCAGGCTCTCTGGACAGGGTGTGGCTGTGGTAGTCTCGCTCTCTTCCGACAGTACCCACCGACTTCAGGCTGAGGATCTCCCCGTCGGAGCAAATGTCCGCAGGGAGCTCCAGGGAGGAAAGAGTGGAGGAGTTATACACCTTGATTTTGAGACTGGGCAACGGGTCGAGCAGGGGAGAGGTGGTCATGGGGATTTTGTGGGGGCTGTCGTTGACCCCATGCTGCAGGGAGAAGAGCGGCCCGCGGAACGCCCCAGCCGTGGCTGTCAGATCCGGAGGAGCCGAGGGATGCAGAGGGTGGGGGTTATCTGTGAACAGGGGAGAAGAGAGGAGCTGTTCTCTTATCACCAGAAATGACACTGGCAAGGCTGAGAGTGCTAAAAGTGATGCCAGTGAAATGGATTAATGTTGCTAATTAATATTTGATGGCAAGAACAAGAGAAGGAATACCATGACAAATGTTTCAAGTGTAATGCAGTAAAGAATGGAGAATGGACTAAACGACAAGAGATAATGGTTTGAAGAGAATTAATTTATGGGATGATATAAATAGCAGTGTGGTAATGAAATGAATTGTGAAGTGCTTCTGTGACGATGAGTGAAAATAAGAAAAGTTGTGAAAATAAACACAATGATTAATTGGGTGTGAATGTGTCCTGACTGATGTGTGTGTGTGAACCTACCCTGTCTGGGAGGTTTGTAGTTGCCAGGGTGGAAGGCAGCGGTGAGAGCAGACGAGGAATCGGTGATGTCTCCGTGGAGATGGCGGCATCTGCGGCGATATGCAAGCACTCCCACGCACAACACCAGTATTACACACAGCAGCAGGGCCCCCACCAGACCGGCGTAGACTGCTACATCCATACCTGGAGCCAGCGCTGAAAGAGGGACAGAAGTCAGGTGGTCAAGACATCATGAAGAGTAATTAGTTATTGCAGTCTAAGAAATGATTCGTCGATTAAATGAATGTTGATCACCTGAATATTACATTACACCAGAACATTTGCTGGTATCCGCTCGTTAAATGTGAACATTTGCTATTTTCCTCTCTTTTATACCAATGGAAATTTAGTATTTTCACAGGCTTGATTTGAAGACCTCACCTTGGGCTCTGGGAGAGTACATGATTAAATGAAATTTCAATAGATGAATCAATAATTAAAATAGTCAGTGGCTGCAGCCCTTTTTTGGACAGCAACACTTTTAATTCAAGTCTATCTTAGAACAGCACTGACTTGACCATATGTACACTGAATGAGTCATCGGTCACTGTAATTGTTCCTCCTGTCCACACCGATCAGATCCTTCCCTAACATGACTCCAGTGATCCTGCTCAGCTGAAGCTAATGTGAGGCTTCAGCAGCCCCACATTCCGTTTGATTCTAGCTGTGGTTAAAAAAGATCATTCAGGAAAGCAACGTTAACAAACAGCTTCTCCCAGTCTGCAGGGGGCATATCTAACAACAGAAGTAGGCCATAACTTCACCTGCTGCCTGCTGGGCTGGGCTGTGGGGTGATTGATTGTGACTGGTCAGCAGTCCCACCGCAGCCTGCTTTAGCCCTGACTCCCAAATATTAGCAGAGCCATACCCAGCACTGACACATGAGCAAGTGACACCACAGGAGAAAAGAGAAGACAAGGAGCAAGGGAGACAATGAAGTGCAAAATAGAGGGACTAGACAGGCTGGATAAACAGAGGAGGTGAGAGCTGGAAGAGAGGCAATTTGGCAAAAGGAATAGGAGGGAGTTAGATAAGGTTGTGATTTGTTGAGAGGACAGACGGATTATAAGTGTGGTGAGGAGGAGAGAGGAGATAAGGATAGCTGTGCTTGAGGAAAAGAGCAGCAGAGAGTGGGGAAGAAGTTGGGAGGAAACCACAGACACTACAGAGCAGCAGTGAGAATAGAAGTAAGAGCGGAGAAGAGGAAAGCCGGAGGCAGACGGGCTGGCAGAGTAGAGCTCCCATGCTCACGTGGCGCGATGGAACCGAATCCGACAGCCGTCCGCACTTATTACCACAAACGGAACAATAGCGAATTAGGTGCATTACCGCGACTGCTCTCCCATGAGCCCCCGTCACATTGAGCTAGAGGAATTACCATCACTTCAAAATGTAAACTACTGTATATCACAGATTAAGTGAAAGTCAGACAGAAATCAACTGTTTTTCTCCAGTCCGTGCTGTACTTCCACCTCATAGCCTATGGATCAAAGAGGCTCAGCTTACAGGCCTGTCATTTTGCTGCCTTCACAGCAAAGCTTGCAGATTTTTTTTCCCCTTCTGACATGTTGGATTAGAGGCAGTTTTTGGGGAAGTTTGTTTAATTACACCAACATCTATTAATCCCTTTGTTGTATCTGTAGCTTCTCATTTTTTCTGATCTAAGGCTGCAGCAAGCTGTTATGTAAAAGCTGCAAAGCGCTAACGTGGAGTCAGTACAGAAACCTATGTTACGCTTAGTCAACATGGGAGACAAGATGGAATAACAACACTCATAAGCAGGCTGGACAAGAAGGTGAGGCGCATCTTCACTGAACGCGATCGGAGATGACAACAGAGTGTGGACAGACAGGCTAAACGCACAACGCCGCATTCAGCTCCACATGCTACCACAGATGTTAGGACTCCCAGTCTGTATGAGTGCGCGTGCACGCACACACACACACACACACACACACACACACACAAACAAACACACACATGCATAGCACAAACACAAAGAGTGTGAAGCAGTGAAAGAGTGAAGTCATGGGAAGGTGAACTTACGATGGCTTGCATGTTCAATAGAAACCTTTTTATCTGTATGAGCAGGAGAAAAAACAAGAGAAGAAAAAAGAAAAAAAACACAGAGCAACATAAAAATGGATGGACTGGTCATTATGCAAATGAAAGATACAATAACAATACAAAGCAGAAATGGGAGAGCAAACAATAGCTCATCAATATGAAAACAGAAATGTAAACATAAAAGGCACAAGCGAGAAAACAGACTTTTCTTCTAATAATAACTTTGTCTAGAAATGTGTGGCACTGTGAGATGAAGTTCAGCATAATTGTTTACATAATGCAAAAGGACTAAAAGAACCATTAGAAATGACTGTGACTGTGTCATTGGGACGAAAGTGGCAAAGGTAAAGACAGTATTGAAAATGAACAAGGACGCTGGTGTCGTGCGAGGGAGACAATGTATGAAACCATCACTTTATACACCCCATAGGGTACGTTACCACCTTCATCCTACGAAAAAAAAACACCATCTCTATCCTGACAGGAACAATCATTTGCAAGATAACGCCAACGTGAATCATCCCTGAGTGGTTTGATGAATATCAAAGCCATCTTTCAGAAGCGCGTCACTTACTATATCTCAAACCAAATAACCTTCTCTCCGAAGCATCATCAAAACACCAAATGGATTCCCCGACTTTCACTTTCATACAGCGGCAATTAGACTCTACTCGGAGGCAGTGAAGATGATGGTTTGTGGTGTCTCAAAGCATTCTACATTTATGATGGGGGTATTTACCCGATCCTCAGAGGGATTAACAATGACTGAGATATTACAGTCAGCTTCTATTGTTTGATTGTCTGAAGCATGTTAGGAACACAAATGCCATCAGGACAATTTGTCTGCAGAACAGTCAATAAGGCAGTCAGTAACCTGTAGTTTGCCAAGTGACACATTCACAGATTTCTGCAGCACAGTGCTTCCTATCTTCCCCCTCTACCAGAGCCACTTGAGTACATGTTTTCCTGACAGCCCCCTGAGAATGCTCCGCTCTGTACAGCCAAATCAGACAGTGTATTTGTCTAATCTGGCTGCTCTGTGGAAGCCTGTTTATGTCAGGACTCGCGTGTATGCCTGATAGAGTTGAAGCACGGCGTTGTGTGAGTGTGCGTATGATCCCCCATTGCACGTGCATTTTACAAGGTTTGCATGCATTGGGTGCGTTGGTTAGTGAGCTTATGTGTATGTGTTTTTAAGTGTGTGCTTGAATGTGTCTCACTGCCTCTGTGGATGTGCGTCTCTAAGATTCTAATGCGCTGTCAGCTGGATTCCTCCCAGCTCATCACGGGCTGCACATTGGGTGTCAGTGTGAGTCTGACTCACTCTCATATGCTCTTCCCTGTGCTAATTTCTCAACTTGGCCGTGTCATGCTTGCTTCCCACTCCATGCGTTCCCTTAGCTTGCATTTGCTCTCTTTCTCACTCTCTCTCTTTCACTCTCTTTCCATCTGTGCTCTTTAGATGTGGATCACTTACCTTCTCTCGTTGTGAACCTAAATTTTGCCTCATGAAACATCTGCCTGCGATTTAGCTGTTTTGCCTTTCATCTCTCTCTACATCATACGCGCTCTCACTATGCTGCCATGGCTAAACACCTTGGGAATACAGTTCTATTCAAAATAGCTTTGAAATGCAATACACCTAATAAAACTGTGAACTATGAGCAAAAGAAATCACCGCCTGCAAGACGTGCTGTTA
>JBBMOE010000013.1:7082861-7087861 GCA_037975065.1 Chaetodon trifasciatus
TTGTTAAATTGTGTTTAAAAAGCTACTATAAGTCAGCAGGTGGCAGAGATGTTCTTTCTCTTTTTATGCAATGTCTTAACGCCATCTACTTTCAAACTCCCATCATCACTGTCTAACTTTCCCTTTCAGGTAATCCAGGTTCTGATAAATTGTTAATGGGTCTGACCTTCCAATTGAAAACTTTGTTCTGCTTATGAAAATGATCTAAATTCAATAAGCATTAAATGGAAGACTGGAGCGGACTGACAGAGTCGGCTCCAGCCAGGAGATGCAAAAAACGGTATGGGCCTATGCAGTGCAGTGCACTTTCCTTGACACACACAAACATACACACAGGCATAGGTAATTGTGCTTTTCTTACACAGCACTCTCACTGCACTACAGTTTTAAATCTCTTTCTCTTCATTCAGTGGATAAAGAAAGACAGTTGAGGGCAGATGCACCCGCTTTTCCACAATGAGACTTGACCCTAACCCAGACAAATCTGCATTGTTCAGTTTTCAAAATGTATCGAGCCCAACCGGATCAGTTATTCCACAACCAGGGAACAAGAGAAACCACTTAGAAAGATACCGTCTCCTATTTTAGGAACGTGAGCACTTCCCCTCCCTCATCCCACTGTTCCCCCTTGACAGTCTAAGACATTAAGGGAAAGCAAAGAGGAACAAGCAAGAAGGAAGTGGGAGAGAAAGTTGTGGCACGATTCAATCTGAGGCCAGCAGGGATTCAGGAGGACTACACCATCTTCAGATACAGGGATGGAACAAACTTTTGACCCAACTCTCCCATCCAAAAACAGGCTGAGGCAGCGCTGCCTGCAGCTCAGAGCCTGGCAGTGCTGTGGCCACAGGACAGGCAGAAAGGGCAACAGCTGCTCCAGGCCCAACAGCCATCCAGGATGGACCCGTCATCCTTCATCTGTCTCTGCATCTCTCCAGCCCGTCTCTACCGCAAACATGTCCTCATTCTTCTCCAGTGACTTCCTCTTTAAAGCCACCTCCACCAACCTTTATTCTCTAACCCGTAACCCCAAAGTGAACCCTCAGCACTGCACGCATTTACACTTTACTCCACTTAGACACCAGCGCTGTGCAGTGAAAGCAGAAATGCTTATTCTGAGATCACACATTTAAAAATCATAAGTATTAGAAAAGAAAATCATTTTTCTTGCACTGAAACGTTCACTTCTTCAGTGTGGCAACAATAATAGTGCTCAATGATTTAGAAGATTTATGTACAGCCTAAAAATTAAAGCTGCAAAATTTTCATTTAGTTGGTTAAAAAGCCAACCACCAATCAAAATGGTGAAATAAAATGATGACATGTTTTCATGACATGACCTTTTGACATTTTTCATTGACCAAATGTACTCTTTTTTACTTCTCAGTCTCTTTTTCAAAGATGATGTACACAACGTTTCACCATTTTTAATCCCGCCAGAGCTGCTGGCTTTTCCACCTCTACCAGTGTTCAGGTCTCTCACTGAATATTGTGCATTTACAGGTCAGGATTAGCTGCTCAGCAAAAAGAAATGAGCTGATTTGGTTGCCGTAGCCTGAGCGGGTTTCAAAGAAATCCCTCTTAAATGTCGATGGACAGAAACACAAACAGGACATGGTGTTGGATGAACGTGGCCACACCCTAATTCAAACCTAAATCTCACTTCAGTGAAACATCCAAATTCTAATACCACCTGTACGCCATGACATGTAAGGTGGCTCTCACAAGCACAGAGTAGTGCAGGAGAACAACAACAAACACACAAACGTGCACACATATCCATCCACGCAAGGCACATGCACAGGCTGCACCCTACCAGGGGTCCACTCTTTATGTCACTTGTAAACACTCAATTAAGCAAGTACAATACCGCAAGTAGGTACACACGCAGGTAAACACAAATCAATAGGATTAACACATTTCAAAATGATGTTTAACCATGAACATGAATCATTCATCATTCATCGTCGTGCCTATCCCCCAACCCTCTCCTCTCTGTCTGTTTTCTCTCCTCATATCCTCTTGCTCTCCTCTTACTAAGCTGTCGCCTCCACTCTTTCAGACTTTGAATTCACTGTCAATAACCAATTGTGTTGCCCCTCCCCACCCCTCACCCCCGCTCTTTCCCTTTGTCCGGCATTGATCGCTCGGTGTTCAAACATCGGCTGAAAACACAGCCTGTCACTCTTCAGGCACGATGAGAGGGGGCATGGAGAGAGAGAAAAGAGGAAGGCAGAGAATGGCAGCAGAGACAGACAAACGGAGAGAAAGACGGAGGTTCACATGGAGACAGAATGGGAGGAAGAGCATTTGGAATAAACCTCTCTCTCTCTCTGTGTAGTGTATGTGTGTGTGTTCATGTGTGTGTGTGTGTGTGTGTGAGTGTATGTGTGTGTTCTGGGCCTGCAGAGTCGCACAGTTTAATTAAAACACTTTTGGATGACAGAGGTAGGAGACAGACAGACAGCTTCTCTCTCTCTCTCCCCCTGTGTCTCTCTGGGATAATGGAGCTGGGGGTTTTAAGTAGAACCTGTGTTTTTGGGCCAGCATACAAACATCCATCAGAGCTCAGCAGCCGGCAATTTGTGCGGAATGGAGGAACCTTAAAGACAATAACTCCTCGCCGTGCAGCACAGCAAGTCTTTTATTACTCTAATGACAGACAGCAGACAGCTAGAAAGCAAACACAGGCTTCTGGGTATTCTTTTCTAGAGCACACGATCGCACGAACACACACACGTAGACCCAGACACTAGATGACAACCTCTGCTTTCTCACCCACTCTCATGTATGCTAAACTCAAATGGTGTAAGTGAAGGAGTCCCCTCCTTCGGTGACTGTGTGGCGGAGTGCAGCGCTTCAGTACAGTGTAACCGAGTCGGAGTGACAGTGGTGGAGCGAGGCCGCAACTAGAAGGCGGGAGAGAGATAGAGCGAATCTGGACAGAGGTGACAAGATGGGAAGACGGGGAGGCTGGCCAAAGACAGGTCAGGAGACACTAATAGACAAGTGGCGAGGAGAGAGATGATGGAGTACACACAAAGTGCACGCACACACACACACGCACAATACCAGACTGCCATAATAGCTGGCGAGGAAAATGAATCATGGCAATGTCTGTCTTTGTCTCTGTCTGACTGCGAAACTCTCTCTGGTGTTCTCTCTGCCCTCTGTCTTTCTCCACCCTCTCTTTTCTCTCGCCTCTCATTCTCACACACATGGACGACTGTAATTTTCTTAGCCCCTGTGCCTCTAGCCAGAGTGGAGTCTAAAGCGTCTGTACTTTATCATTACCTTTACAGAGTTAGTCATTACTGTCCCCTCCAGTGCCCTCACTATCCCAACACTGCACTCAGAAGTGGGGGAAGAGAGAGCGAAAGAGAATAAAGCATAGGAAGGAGAAAATCCAAACAAAAGGGAAACACTATAAATAACATAGAGGTCAGGTTGTGTTTGGCCAGATCAGGAATCTTTTTTTTTCTTAGACATCCTATGAGGTCAAAAACAAACAAACAGCAGCACAGCGTCCCACCTCCTCCCCTCTGCCTTCCAGTTTGGTGGCTGACATGGCAGTGCTTTTCTTCTTCTGGCCCTCCCCTGACTCCGCTCCTCTTTCCCTCCAGCTTGCTGGATTCAAAGCACTTTGTGCAGCACCAGTAGACTTCAAATGACATCCTACAACCTTAAACAGAAACACACGCGCATAGAGAAAGAACTATGGCCCACAGCTATGAAGATCAACCAGTTCGTTGAGCCCACTAAGAACAAACAGCTGTGTGGACAGACAGTCAACAGCACTGCTGGTGACAGAGGAAACAAGGCCAATAAATAGAGTGATCGGCAGGCATTGTGCAACATTGACTGGCTGACCATATCCATCATCCTCACTCAATCTACATCATTATCATCATTCTTGTGAGGAAGCCCCGAGGTAGAGTCACGCACGGCACGCACACACACACAGAGGCAGGTCGAAAGAGACAGAGATGGATAGCGGGAGACAGTCTCTCCTTGCCTTCCTTAAAGGACAATTATGGTGAGTGATTGATATTCAGACTGACCTCATCCTCATCAGCCTGCAAACAACTCGCTACAGGAGGAAAGAGAAGAAACCAGCGAGGAAAAAGAAGAGACATGAAGGCTGGAAAAAGCAAGTGTTGAGATGTAGATGACAGATTTGATGGAAAAATCGCTGAATGTGTGAGAGGGACAGTCTCACTGTGTGTCTGTGTGTTAGCATGTATGTGTGTGTTGGCATGAGGCAGGGCATGAGTGCAGGTTGGAGCAACACAGCATCACTTCTCACATCAACAATGCCAGACGGGGTGTGAGGAGTCATGCAGTTCACCCATCTGACTTAACACACACACACACACGCAGGCACAAACACTTACAGTATAGGCAGCTCTTTTGAGACACAGATGGGGGGGAAAATTGGTCATCTTTTAATAGGAAATGTTGTTAATTCACCAGTGACTAACAGACACACCATTATTTTCATTTCATCATGGTAGCTGTGAGGCGACAGGGAGGCAGGAAGCACAATTTGATGTCCTGTGAAGAGCGTCACAGATCCATCCGTGTGCTTTCTCGTAAAGTCTGCAACACGTTGGCCTTGAAAGTTCTTGTTTGGATATTTTGATACTACCACCTAGACGTGTACCTGCGGCGGCTCCACATGGCTCTGGAGCCTGTTTATTTGTACTCACCATGGTGGCTCTCTGACTTCATCTCTCACACAGGCAGGCACAAGTTTTTTCCCCCTCTAACAAGCAAAGTTTCTTTTTTTTTATATATAAAAAGACCCAACAGTCTGATATTTGAGAAATACTGCTTGCCATTTTGCCTGGAGTCACATTTGTGTGTACAGCACTGCAACTAAGATGTGTTTTAGCCTAGCTTAAAACAAACAATGGAAAATAGAGAAAGGAGCTAGGCTAGCTCCATCCTTCAAGCAACTTACACATTGTATCTACAGTAATTAACAGCTATACATTTGA
>JBBMOE010000013.1:7092861-7315271 GCA_037975065.1 Chaetodon trifasciatus
CATTCTCTCAAAATAAATTCCCCTCTCTGCCGCAACTCGGACACACTTGCTCAAATCAGGCCAAAGGAGAAAGAAGACATTTCCATCCGAACCTCATGTTTCAGCGAGCCAAATCTGGATCTACTCGGCAAGTTTGTTATCCCATTTTGATTTTAAGTCACTATGACTTACACTTTCAAAAACATGTTGCAATTTTCTCATACTTATTGTGGTACTCTTTGTTTATCCAATCCAGCAGCAGGCAAAGAAAAAGAAAATCGAAACCCAGGGGAAGTCAAATGTCGGAAGGAAATGTGCAGTTCAAGAAAGGATGTGAAAAACACACAATTCTGTTTGACTGCCACGTAATCTCAGTGCACTGCTGCGCCAAAATATAAACTAATAACTAAACCACAAGAAACTCACAGACTATCACTTTAGGCAAGGCCAACTTTTCCATATCTGGCAATCTCAGCTGCTAACAGATTATGAAACAGTGAGAACTGATAATGCTGCATTGCACAAAGGGACTGGCAGCAATGCTGCAAAGTTATCTGCACCCTGGCCTGTGTGCATCTCCACTCTACAAATGTAAATCTTGTTATGTTTTAGGTCAAAATATTGGCTTCTTTCTCCAGTGTGATGAGTCAGCAATCTGCGCATCAATCATTCATGAGGCTTTGGTTCCTGCCTGATGTCAAAGTTTTTTGCTGCTCTTCACTGCAACTACGGGAACGTGTCCTTGACCCGGGGACAGGATGGGGACCGGGCTGGAATGGAAAAGAGGACATCCCACGGCCTCGAGCTGGAACCAGTATGACTGGACTGGCAGGAATGGCGGTGATGGAGAGCAGTGATGAAGAGAGCATGACGAAAATCCCCTTGGCGTAGACAAATAAAATAGGCGGCTGCGAATGAGAGAGAAAACGTGCATGTGTATGTGGGTATGAGCTGAAATGGGGAGAGATGGATGGATGGAAGGAGAGGCGGAGTGTCACCCGCCAGACGCCCAGGGCCAACACAGACTGATGGTGACACTGAGTGGCCAGAGTGTGTGACACTGTGACAATAATGATGAGAGACTCTTTCCCGATCTCTCTCAGGCTTCTTCTTCTCGTCTCCCCCTCTCCTCCCTGTGTTACCCCCTGCAGCAGCCTGGCGCTTTGATCCACACCCTGACTGTGTTTCCTCCTCTGGCCTGGGTCAAATCGCATCGCCAAGCAAAGTCTCATGATCCTCCAAACCCCACTCATGTGGAACTCCTCAGAAGACTGAAAAAAACTCCCAAAAGTTTTTCCATTGAAACAACATGTGAGATATTGTAGGATGTTTTTTGGGCTTGTGGTGAAGCAAAGGTGAGATACATCCATGTTGTGAGAAGACTGCCAGAAACAGAA
Source organism: Chaetodon trifasciatus (assembly GCA_037975065.1). Taxonomy (NCBI): domain Eukaryota; kingdom Metazoa; phylum Chordata; class Actinopteri; order Chaetodontiformes; family Chaetodontidae; genus Chaetodon; species Chaetodon trifasciatus. The sequence continues at coordinate 7,094,238 of JBBMOE010000013.1, forward strand.
GAAGTGCAAGCAAGTTCCAGCACATTATCATTTATTCAACAAGACTAAGAGTCTACAGCCATGCTTGTGACTCTCTGAAACTATACTGAGGCACAGCAGTGCTTTGAGCTAAATCAGCATGCTAACCTGCACACAATGACAATGCAAACATGCTGATGCTGAGCAGATAAAATGTTTACCACCTTCACCATCTTAGCATGCCAGTACTTTAGCATTTGCTCATAATCACTAACAGCACAGTGCATTAGTTTTGCAGGTATTAGGTCATAAACTATTGGACACATTAAACATTTGAGCTGATGACAGGCCTAGATGTAAAAGTAGGGGGATCACCAAAGTTATTACAGTACCAAATTTCATAGAAATCCATCTAATGGCTATCAACACATTTCATTAAAAAATATACATCTTGGTGCCACTACAGGAAAAGTCAATGGATCTCCAGTGTAAGTCAATTCCATAGTTTCTGAAATATGTCAGTCTGAACAAAGGGGCGGACCAACCAACTGGGCTTCGATATCAAATTGATTGGCATGATCAAAAGTATAATTTGACATATTTCTGTCCCTTCACTCTGGATGTATGCCAGTGGAGAAGGGGGGCACATGGCTGTGGCTCCAGTGGACAGCAGGACATTAACTCTCTGTCCCAGATCCTAATGGCACTGGCCCACTGAACCTCTCAGCCCAGAGTCACGACTCCTCTGCGCTGCCTCCCAACAGCATTGTTTTGTTTACACTGTACATTTTTCTGACCTGTGCACTTGTGTATGTTTTCAGTGTGGTCCTTGGTGTGTGTGGCCCAGCTAGTCACTCAGGGCTCTCTCTCTCAGTCTCTCTCTTTGGCTTCACCCAGCAGAAGCCATGGCAGCAGTGCTGGTTAAGAGGTTTGTGTATCCCATTAGGATGATGAAGAGGCCTTTCATCAGTATACTCCCTCCGGCCAGGCGCTGACAGGAGCTTTACCTCGACAAGCCTCTCAAACACACCGCTCGACATGAGACAGCACCCAGCAAAGAGGTCCGCAGGCGGTACACATACTCACTGACAAACACTCACTGCTTCTCCCACAAAACACACACACACACACACACACACACACACACACACACACACACACAGACTGTGAGCATAGAAAAAAAGGAGGACTGGGACCTTTTGCTGCTAACTTTTCACTTTCAATCTTATATCCATTTCTAACATTAGCCAATAGAGCTCAGTGTACAAGGAGGGGAGACAAGAGGAGACTGGAGAGGAAGAAAAGTCTTGACTAATTCTGACTCGGTACTCTGATCTATTTTTAATCAGTGCCACAAGAGGACTAATAGTGTAATGGCCGTGCAGCGCTCTGTCCAGATGGGCAAAGTAATTTTTCAGGTGGGGGGAGAGCGGGAGGAGGAAGACAGACTGTGAGGACAGAAGAGGAAAAAAGAGACAGGAATAGAGAGGAAGACGACAAAGATGAAGAGAGAGTACAAGCGAAAGAGGAAAAGAGGGAGTGAGAGAGACAGAGATTGATAAAGACAGAGCGGCAGAGAGAAGTGGAGACAGGGAAGCCACGGGAGCCAAGATGACCTGGATTCATAGGACCAGTATTGATTACTTGAGGATGAAAAGCTGAAGAAAGCATTCTGCTTAGAGACTAGATAAATTAAGTCACACGCAGAGACCTGGAAAGACAGAACTGGGTGAACAAACAAAAAGTACACATCCTGAGTTTTTCATGTCTAACTATTGTAGCTGCTTTGCCTTAAATCTGACAAGGTGGAAGCAAGTCAGCTGCTAAATCCATTGCAACGCTGGATAATACAATCTGACAGATAAAGCAGTGTGACAAGTGCGGGTCCAAACTGCCTGTGTGTAGATTGAATGTACACACAAACAGCCTTAACAAGAGTACGTATATAGCATATGGGAGACTACATGATCTTATTAGATTTTCCTGTGCGTGGGATTTATGGGGCAATCTATGGAATGTGTATAGATGATGGATGGGGGTTTGAAACCACACAGACAAACAACACTTAGGCCCATCTCCTATTTGTAGTCTGGATTACTCTGCTTCATGTAGATTAACTTTGTATAATCGCTTTGAAAATTCTGAGCTTAAAGCGCCGACGACACCCAAAGATGCACCATGAAAGACTCACAGCACAATAAAATGAAGCACAGGTAGCACACATACTCCTGCCAACCAGAACGCTCTCCTCAGCTCCACAAACACAAGCTTTCATACACAGAGCCCGACAGTACCAGCGCTTACGTGTCTATCCATTTCAATCTGCAGAGGCAATAGCTGCACTGGGAAATTAAGAAAATTTCAAAAGGCGGAAGTTGTGAGAAACCATACCTAGTGCCGTAAGGCCGTCAGTAAATCACCATAATGACCCACAGCAATTAATGTTCAGTGAACAAAATGATTTTCACACAAAACTTGCATTAACAGATTTTTTGGGTCATTTGGGGGCAGTGGAAAGCTGAAAGCACAACACTGACATGTCATCACCCTTTAAGTTGATATGGCACATTTAGCATACACTGAGCAACATTAGCTTTATTTGGAGTCACTTCTGTGTCAACCTGACCATTTTAAGTTGAATATTCACTCTATTTTACACACATGGTTTATTACACAGAAACATCTTGGAAGATGTCAACGGATATTGTTTGTCTGTCTATCACAGGCTGATTTCAACCATCAAATGAGCAAACGACAGGACTTAGTAGGAGAGCAAAATTCTCACTGAAGCCAGTCAGGAGAAGAAATACTCTCCAGTTCTGATATAGCATTGTTGTTTTTGAATGACCGGTCGTTTCTCTGATTGTCACCACACCTAAACCACACCTGTAGCTGCCAGTATTTCCTCCTGGGATGCTGACTGATCTAGTCAAATTCTCATCATGTGATTTTTACTGTTTACTGCTTTACACAACACAAAACTAAAGACGGTTTAGTTTAGTTTTTGTCAATGCAACTTTATTTTTGTTTTTGTTATCCATTTTTAATTCTCATGTCTTCTAAGCATGTTGAGACTGCAGCTGTCACCATCTTGTCGTGTACAGTTACCATAGTTACAGGTGTTATTCTCTTATTATTCTGATTATCCTCGATACTTCTTGTAAGGCTAGTTGAAAAGGCCCTGTTTACTTGTTCGCACACACAGTGTCCATGTCACTCTGCTCTGCAGTAACACAACAGCCTGACTCCTCAGCAAACCCAGTTGTAATTTTCAAACTCTCTGATGCTCCTGCTGCTCACCCTCCATTAGCATTAGCATTACTGCAACTACCAGTGCTCTCCACTGCAGAGCAGTCATTCAGAAGTTGTATTTACTCACTGCTTCACTAAAATGCTGTTCATTGTCTGGGTTTAGTTCAAGAGCAAAAGCTAATGGATAACACGGTGATGTTCCTAGATATTCCTAGAGGAAGGCCATAATCCTGCAACTTAAGGTTATTAGATCCTCTTGAGTAACATAAATCATAGCTGACTGAAAAAAATGTTACATCCACAGCACAGGTTTACATTAGCTTAACTTTTCAGAAATGCTGGTGTGCTGCCTTTTTGTAAAATTAGTGACCAATTAACACTTGGAACTATGAGTGACCCCTTTAGACACTGTCATTTGTTTGATTGTTTATCCAAAAAAAAAGAAAAAAAGAGTTCAAAGTGTGCAGGTGCTGTTACCTGAGATGTCTTTTCCTAATACTGATGGCTCACAGAACAACAGCAGTGCAGGCCTTGAGTGGCCACACTGTGCTGGAAGCCATAAGAATTGAACTGCTTGACCCTCATATGGCTGCAGTCACTAAGGTCATTTGTGAAGCACAATGGCAGGCTGCAGACATAAAGGTGTTCATATCTTTCCAACAATTTACAATCTATTCAGCATGACTGACTTCACAACTTCCATTTTCCACAACAAAAAAGAACCAGCTTTTAGTGCAGGTGTGAGTGTGCACAGCGAGTGTAGAGGATGTGTTGGAGAACACATAGGTGAGTGGTGTTTGTGTCCGACCAGATTACAGAAACTATGTGAGATACACAATGCTACTTTGCTGTGTACTGTGTATAACTACATCATATGCACAACAATACTGACTGGGGCTCTTTTGAATAGTTAACATGCTAGCGCCAGAGCAAAAAGCAAACAGCAAATGATTGATGTGAATGAAATGAGACTCTGTGTGTGCAGCTTCTCTGCAAATACACAAAATTTATGCCAGACACCACAGCTTTATCAACTCTTCAGCACACTGACGTTAGTTAATAACATTCGGTATTCATGTTGAGGTTTCTGTCATTTCTCACACTAGTGTCCTCATAACATCAACATTTAAGGTCACAAATTATCCATTATCCACTACACTGATAAAAGAAGCACAGCTATGAGGGCTGAATGCACATGCCTATGAAATGTCTCTCAGTATTTGCCACAGTCCCACCTTTATGTGACTGTTAACCTCACCTCTCACCCAGCACACCAATTCTGCGTACACGTGTAGAAAAACAGCAGATCACAATCTCAATTTAATTACCCAACACAGAGGCTCGCTACTGTGTTTTCTCCCCATGAAATATTATAGCTTGCATAACCAAACTATCAAAGTACTAAAAGTACAAGCGCTTAATATACAATACACCGTCTCCAATCATTTTAATGGCTGTGGAGACAGTAAAAGCGATCAGTGAAGCGAATAAAAAAGAAGGAAAGCAGGACAGAAAGAAACAGGGAAGCAAAGTGGACGGGGTGAAGTGAAGCTACCTGTGTACTTAATGGGTGTGAAGATGAAAAACAGAGAAAGTTAGCTGAGCAGAGGAGGCAATTTTGGATGGTGTGAAATTCATCACGCCATCTTGTCTTAGACTCATCATGTTCTGAGGTGGCCTATATAACAAGGTGTGGCGATCAATAGCATTCATTTACTGAAGTACAGCTCATCTAATCATCTGGCGCTCTGCTGCCCACAGAAGGAGCTGCGACACACACCTGGGCCTCTGGAGGAGAGCAGAGTAATGAAATGTACACTGCAGGCCTGGTCTATCTTCAAGTTTCCAACAGCTAGCACAAACATGGCCCCCAGGCCTCGCCTCTCACTTCCTTCATCTCCTCCACCTCCACATATGAACAATAAAGCCAAGCTTCACCTCCTCTATCCTGCTTCTCGCCATATTACGCACAAGCATGGCCCCATACGTTTGGCTAAAGTTGCATATCGTATGGTCCATTAGGAATCTGAGGAGTGTGAAGCACAGAGACCAAAATATCCACAGCACTCTGTTTCTCTCTCCAACTCATTGACTGAGTGCCTCAGGGTAACATCACAATGAACACTCCTTGTCCCTGCTCCCCAATGCAATTCTATAATTCATCTTAATTGAGAAAAACAAGCAAGCAAAGGGGAGGACTGGAAGGATGTAAAGTGCAGGTCATGTATTTCTGGGACTGAGGGACTAACTGTATGTTTAGTGTCTGTGAAAGGTGAATGTAGGTGCTTACCATTGCAAAAATGCATTCACCTTTCTCCTCTTCCTCTAATGAGGTTTAAAACAAAGCAGTGACAAATCATGCGAGGAAGAACAACATTTACAAAAAGAGTAGACTTAATGTTCACTTGGCACAAATGCCACAACAGCTAAATAAATTGATGCTATTGATATGGGGCAATAAGAGAATTTGGTAAGAAAATGGAGAGAGAAACACTGAAAATTAAACCCTCTGTGCTACAAACATAATGGAGGACAGGGGATGTATTTTTATTTTCTGCACTCATTGTGTTTTTACACATATACTGTAATTTATTCAGGGGTTGTCTGGTTCACATTCCAGAGCTTAGAGACAGAGGTAAAAGGCAGATGGTGTTTAAACACTATCTTGAAAATGCAGAGTAAACATGAGAGCTGAATATCAAATTGCTGAGAAACTTTCAGGCCAAGATGGCATCTCCAACACAGATGGAACCCCAGCTTTAGCTGCACGCATGCAGACGCATACAGACGTTCGCTTCAGGTAATTAGCAGAGAATTCAGTCTTTTTCTTTTCTTTGTGGTCGTTGGAAGTTAAAAGCGAGCTCTAACTGGTTGGCAGAGGAAAATCTTGTGTTTCAGTATACAGTTTAACATTTATGAATAAGAATATCCCTGTGGTTCTAATGTAAGATCAGCGCAGGATAAATGCATGAAAGTGGGATTTTTACTTCGGCTGCCACTATGCTAAATGTGGAGTCCCACAGTTCTATTTGAGAGTACATGTTTTTGGAATATGCAGTACTGTATCATTTGTGTTTGCTTTCACTTTTTCATCCACTTCCCAGAGCCTGTGCTATCTAGGGCAGTGGTCAGCAGTTTTAATCAATTTTCCAAACGCAGGAGCGCAACGGCAGGCAGGAAATCCCAGCAGGACAGTAGGGAATGGACATAGCAATAATAATAACACAAAATCTAATCTGAATTATGCTCTAAAGAGATTAGGTCAGAATAATCCCCAGAATAAACACAAATGGGGAGGAGGGGAAGGCTGCTTGTGATCAAATGCAGGGAGGGGAGCAGTGTTGTCTGCACGAAGATGTTTTTATTCCTGATGGTGGGATTTGTGTAAAGTTGTGTTTGATTTTGGGTGTAAAAGTGATGAGGGTGTTTATTTTGGGAAATGAGAGTATGTCTGAGGCTCAGAGAGCTGCTATTATTAAAGCAGAATAAAGCGCTTCCTATTGCCTCGTCAAACAGAGAGAAGCCCTCAGTGTGATGGATTCCTGAACATCTTCAGTCCCAAAGCCAAAGAGAGTAGCTTCATTTCCAAGTGGGATCCAGGTTTCAGCCCAGTAAGACAAAGACCCATTAAACCCATTCTCCATTTTGTGTGTAAATGAAGTTTTAACAGTGCAAACATCTTGCGTTCCACAAGCCTGATTCAAAAAAGAAAGATGTGAAAGAAGACGGAGTGAATTATAAGGCAGCGTGTCTGTGATATTGGTTCACCTATTTTTACTTGGAGACAGTAACAATTTTCTGAATGCACAGCCAAACTAACTACAAATTAACTAAATAACTACCTTAACATCACTGATTTCAGTATGGTTAGAAGGGCAGAGTTTTTGGCAATGCAGCAGTGTCACACTTATTCCCGTCGAAGAGCATCCCGAACTTTGTTAAGTAACAATTAAATCAATTGTTTAGTTTAATTTTGGTGCCTGTGACGAGTCCAGGAAGTCACCGCGTCTGACCAAGAAATTCAGCTCTAGCACACACACCCCTCATTAAACCACATCTTTTTCTTTCTGTATGGATAAAACAAACAAGATATAGCATGTTAATTCCTACAATTTAGAGATACCGGTAGATGGATTTTTTAAACTTTAGACAGAGCCAGACTCGCTGTTCCCCTGATCTTCCAGTGTTCCAGCTTACAGATATGAGAGTGGTATTGGCTTCCTCATCTAATTCTTTGCAAGAAAGTGAATAAATGTATTCTCAAAAGTGTTCCTTGTATGCTAGCCACTAGAACCTAAATTGTACAGAATAAACATGTTTACAGCTTTTTTTTGTTGATTTGCCTGAATTACTGCAGGGTCTCTGCTGTGGCTCTCCCAGTGCTGACTCTGTGTGCTGAGGGTTCAGGGATCAGAGTGGACGGGGCCGGGTCAGACCTCGAGGTCACTGGCTGCCTTTCTGCTGAGCAGGCTATTGTCCAGCAGCTGCATGGCAGCACCACTCCAGGTCTATTCAGAGTCTATTCAGCAGCTTCAGCTAAGTGCAATAGAAGACCCCGGTCTATTGTCTGACGCCAAGTCTGTTTGAGCTGCACCAGAATGCTCACTTCATCTCCCAGTGAGTTCAGAGAAACAGCTAAGTCTCAACGAATGGGGGCGGATTTATACAAGTAAAAAGACACGTTAAACACATTCAGCCCGACTCCAGCTCTCAAACAGAGAGCTGCTTGACCTCATGTGACCTTTGCGGAGTATCAAACCACACTGTATGACTTCTGCTTGGTTTCCTCAACACAACACTCACACACACACACACACACACAGGCATTAGATACAAACAGAGAAGAGAAACTGAAGGATGAGGGGAAAAAAGAAAAATCTCTTATTTCATACACTTGCCCACTAGATACATGACAAACCTCCTGAATGTCAACACCTATTTTTTTATTTGGTAAGCATGTTATATTAGCTAGCTTTATTTGCATTTCTCTTCTGTTGTGCGTATGAAATAAGAAGCCATAAAAACATTATAATGCAAAAATGAATAACAAGAGACCGGTGGCATTGCTAGCAAGTTAGCTATTCCCAAAGCACTGGCTAAGTGTATGATCATGCACACAAAATGGCCATATCACACTCAGTAAAAAAGCCATCTGGAAGCATCAGCACTTCTATGAGCAGAATTAAGTCAGAGTGCAATGACTTTCTCGTTTAAAGTGCCTCCAAAGAGCCCCATTATTACCTTCCCAGAATGCAAATGTGCTTTGGGCCAATTAGAGGTTGAGCCAATACCAATGTAAGCCCATAAAAACCCGCCCTTCCATAATCATTCAGCAATATGACTCATGGGTAAGATTGGAACACCGGCCTGTAAATGTGTCATGATTATGACTCTGTGCTTAAAATGAATGGAGGAGCCGTGTATTTCATTCCCACGGTGCTGGAGCTGAGCCATGCATATGTTAGTGTCAGAGCACCTAATGAAATAAATAGACTTGTGATGGTACTTATTAGGCCTCCATAAGTGGCAGGTAAAGACAAGGGCCCAGTGGTGGATCAAAGGCAGTTAAATGTCTCTTTTTAGATCTCCACCTATCAAGAGGTATTTAGGGAGAGAGGGGGTTGCTTTTTTGTTTGTGGAGACAGACGCCCTCATCCAGGATCTCTCTGTGTAATTACACGCCACAGAAGACCTTCATTCCTCTCCTCTTCACAGAGAGAGATGAAAGACGAGAGAGACAGGGGCATGTAATCGCTCCTCTGACTGAAAGAGGGGGAGAAGAGGTGAGGGACACAGAGAATAGAAGGACAAAAGGATGGTGAGTGGTGGTGGGGTTTTAATAAACCTCCTCTGTCTCTTGTTTACAGAGTCACTCCTACCGCTCCTGATTTCTCTCTCTCTCTCTATCACACACACACACACACACACACACACACACACACACACACACACACACACACCATCTTTGACTGAGGCTTTCATTATTCTCAGAGTTGCCTGTTCTTTGCCTCAAGACAGATGTGTAAATTGTTGTGCTAATGTAAGGCCCACTGCTGAGAGCTTTAGAGAGAAGGAGATTTACACACTCCACACCACTGTATAACTGTCACTCACAAACTCACACTCACAAGAGCATAAAGGAGGATGCCGTGAGCGACAGCATCTCCACACACACACTCAGCAGACCCTGCGTGCATATGCAGGCGTGCATGCACACACATAGACGGACACGCCGGTACTGACAGAGGCGTGGGTGGACGTTGACATGCACACGTAAATGTTCTATTTTCTTCTGCCATTCATACTCTCCAAGTCTAACAAAGGACTCCCTCACCTCATCACAAAGGGCTTAAGAGCAGCAGTGAAGTTCCAATCTGTCGCTGTTCCACTGTAAAACTCCAATATTTTTCCATTACAGGCTTTATTTACTCCAAAGGGCACATGGGGCAAAACACTAGAAAGGCACCTGTTAATGATCTCACTTTGCTTCTGAGGTTAAGCCGAGGTGGTAATCTGAGGGATCTTTGTATTGTTTTTTTTAAATTTTGGCAGCATCTGCTGTTCGGAAACAGAAGGGAACTCATCACAAAATTGGAATTGATGCGAGAAAATGATAGGTGACAAGTGTCATCAGGCAGGAAACAAACGCATGATGCAACAGTTCAGTCATTAATTTAGCATTTAAAGGAACAACTTGGGGAATACATGTATCAAGCCTTCTCGCCAAGAGTGAGATGAACAGATTAATACCACTCTCATATCTGCATGCTAAATGTGGAGCTACAGCAAGCATTTGGGTAGCTTAGTTTATCAGAAATAGCCAGAACAGACCAGAAATAGCTAGCCTGGCTCTGTCCAACAGCAACAAGAACAATTAGTAGACCACATTACTAATCCTAATGATAATCAAGAGATTAATTCGTACTGTTTTGAACTTTTTTCCCCTGAGTTTTCTAACTGCAGGTCACAACTCTGCCAAGTCTGCATGACACTGGGTGACTGACTACTCCTCTGTCTGTCTGTCTGATGGCACCTCTGAGGGGTTCCAAATAACCCATCTGCCCAGGAATCTGCCAGTCCTTCTGTCTGTCTGTCTGGCTCTCCACAGGTATGTCTATCTGTCCCTGCGTGATCCATGTTTCTTTTATTAAGCTGTGGAAGAGGAGGGCAGGGGCTGGCTGCAGCGTGAAGGTTGAAGCTATAGACAGAGAGACACCACTCAGAGTTTAATGACCCACTATAACTATACCTATTCATCTCCCCCTGCAGAAGTGCCATGGAAATGGTCCTCTGCTGAAGGTATTGCATCATGCTAAATCATAAGTCTTGAGCCGGCGCAGGTGTGATTACATGAAACACGTTCCTCCTGCTGCTTTTCATGTGACACAGATGACACAAGGAATATTTCAACACAAATTAACATGGAGGCAATTTGACAATATGACGTCAGAAAGCACATAAACCAAAAAGCGTCAGCTGCTGCAACACTTCCACGTAAACCAATCAAGCAGAAACTTCGATCAAGAGACATCTATACGGCTTTCCTCTGCTAGAGTGAGGTGCTTTCTCTACCTGCTGTACCTCCACACACACACACACACACACACAGAAACACACACACCACATCTTGTTGCTGAGAGGATTGGAGGCAAGTGAAGGTGAGCAACAGCAGCGGCAGAGCAGAGACACCCAGAGTTAATGAACCCTCACCAGTCAGCATGGCTGTCCATCTGCTTTCATAATCCCCATAAACAGCAGGCCATGGGTGCTGCCCAACCAGCTACACACACACACACACACACACACACAGAGCATAGTATCATTCTAAATATCCTACATGAATGAGGGCTGCACGTGTGCTTTGTGTGTGCATGTGTGTATGCAGGATTGGGTGTTGCAGGGGGAGGAGGGTGGGGAGGGAGCGCTGATGTGTCCATTATAATGCCTGTGAGCCTTAGTTCAGCTCACCAGCTAATCTAAGCGGAGTGGCGGGGAGAGGTGAGCGTGAGGTCGGCTGCTGAGCCCATCTGGTCAGCAGCAGGTAAGAGGCTTGAAACACACACGCCCGCTGACACACTTGATGCGCGTGTGAGCTCATACACTTAAATCTAACCTTAATTACATGCAGGTACATCTGCCACATTAGGCCAGACCTCGTCCCACTACTTCACACATGGCACTCATTTAAAACGATTCCTAACTCTTCAGCGACGGATGCCTGGTGGCATTTTGTAGCGTACGCCACATACACCTGGCATTGTGAAGGAACCAGGAGGATAAACCAGGTTTCCTCCTGTGCAATCAGAACTGCTGCCAGAGCGAGAGAGATGGGTGTGTGCGCGAGCTGTGTGCTGATTGAGACTGGGAGTGTGACCCCACTGTGACCCATGCAGAAAAGGGAGTAATACCTAAGTAATACAGCTGGCTTCCCATCAGCGCGCACCCATCCCACATACACACACTCACGCCAAACACGCAAACCGGGCCAACAGGAGGCTGTCAGCCCTTGATTAAGACCTGCATCCAAGATGAGAACAGAATCTTTTCTGTGTGTTTGGAAGCTCCCAGTCAAAGTCTCAAGAGGAGTAGTACGACTTAAGTCCTGGAGCTGAAGACGGGTGGAGGAATTAAAGGATGGATGAGGGCAGATCTCATTCTTTTCCTCTACTCTTTGCTATGGTTGTGCTCCAAGAGGGTCTGAGTAGAAACAGGGATTATTGCCCCTACTGTGCGTGTTTGTACATGTCTGCATATGTTTTGGGGATGAAGCCAGAAACTGCCTATAGCTGACATTTTCCTTTAGCACAATCTTTAAAGCTCCAAAATGAGGAGAGGAGAGGGGAGGAGAGGGGAGAAGAGGACACACCGGGGAAGAAAAGGAAAGGAGACACAGGGAAAGGAAAGGAATGGAAAGGAAAGGAAGGAGGAGGAAAGGGGAAAAGAGACGAGTGACAAGGATACGAAAAGAACAGAAAGTAAAAGACAGGAAAGGTCTGGATGTGCCCCTATTGACCTCTGAATAAGTGCCAATCACCACTCCATTACTGACAGGGCCAATGAGCTTAAGAGACAAACATGGCGCTTTAACTCCATGTCAGTCACTACATTAAATAACACAGCAGCGCACTGTTGACATGCAGCCAATCACACAAAACCCACCAAGCCCTCCCTCCTCCCCCGCCCCTCACCCCCACAAACACTCCGTGAGCATCGTTTGCCTTGATTTAAAACACAAGGGAGGAAAAAAAAATGTAAGTTGTTTGAAAGTCCTGCTGTTGCCTAGCTGCCTGCCATGCAGACAGAAGGACGCAGGATCATTTCCGTTCCCTCTTTCAGCCGGAGATATGCGCACGAACGCTCAATACGCCCGTCTCTCCAGGGAGGTCTGTGTGTCATTCCCCTACTTTAGACACACCAGCTGCTCGGTGTGTGCGCCGCAGTGTTAAGAGCCCCTTCCCACCTTGCACAAGCCCCCAGTGGCACCCACATCCACTTATACACAGGCATGACAAAGCTCCCCTCGCTCCCCTCCTTTACCTACCCCATGACAACCCAAACACCCCCCACATTCATAAGTACCCTGAGGGCAGATGGGACCCTAATAAGCGTTACACTCATAGAAATGGGATTCTTCACAGTGCCTTCTAAAGAGCAATTCCCAAAGTCTGCCAGAGAGCTGGCTGGAAAAAAAATGATGGAGTGAGAGAGATATTGATGACAGAGGTTGGTATATGTGAGACTATAAAGCTATAAATACGCCTGATGAGACTATCAAGAGACTGAAGGAAGAGGAAGGGGAAATGGGGACAAGTGAAGGCAATTTATTAATGTGGATGTAGGGGAATGTAGCTTTGTATGGCAAATTCATAAAAGGAAGTCAGAATAACACTAACTGCCACTGCCTTCTCTAATGCAGCACATTTCCTCTCCTGATGGAAAGTGTATTATTTAACACTCTTTAAGCTGAATTTTCCTCCAAGTTCGCCAAGCCCACATGGCATGCTCAAATACAAACAGACACAAACACAAGCATTACAGACTGGCTGTGGTCTAAGCTCTGAGTGGACTTGGCTCAACTGGCTTCTGAAGACAAAAAAGCCTCTGCTAAGAAGATGAGGGGAATGTACGTTGCCTGAAAAACCTCCCTTTTTTAGATGAGGACACATGCAGAGCGCTGGACCACAGCACAGCCAATCAAGCGCTGACGCTGCCTCTGATCTATGGACCTCAGTGCAGTCACTTTTATCAAGTGTGTGTATGTGTGTGTGTCTATCTTAGGGTAAGGGGTTGCTCAGGATCTGGCATAACCCCCCGTAGAGAATCCTGATCCTATTGGTCACGATGCTCAGAGTGCTGCTGAGATCTTAAATGAAAATTCCTGCACTCACTCACTCACTCCTCCCAAGTGACCCAGCAGGTCTTCTGCCATTTTACACATAAATGCTACCTCTTCATCAGAGGATATGGCTCCATTTTGCATATGTGTGTGTGTGTGTGTGTGTGTGTGTGTGTGTGGGTGGCTGGGTGGGTGGGTGCTGTACTTTTAATGTCAGATGTCACCGAGCATGTCTTAGCATATCAATCGTCGAAAAAATCAGAGAATTTTTTAAGCTGAAACCAGCAGGTGTGATGTTTACCTGTGCATGACTGGTTATGCAACAGCTACATACTCTAAAGAGACATGAGCACACACACACACACGCACCCACACGCAAGTATAGCTCCTGTTGAAGTTGTGAATGAGTTCTAAGTGTGTGTGTGTCCTGCTGCTGCCCCCCTTTACCCCACACAAAGGGGCAGAAAAGGCTCTCTGGAGTCTCCTATTCATCTAAAGCACAATGGAACCCCACAGAGGTTTTCTTCCTGTTTCCCTGTCTGCCCCACCCATCTCCCCCCACAGGGCAGGATGGAGGGGTAGGGGGTACCCTGTCCTGCCGGCCCAGCGGCAACTCAGCTCCCATCTGCCACCGAAACTCTTCCTCCTCCACCCCCGATCCATCCATCCATCCATCCATCCCCCTCTCTCACTCCCGCCTCAACTTGTTTAACTCCACTTGCTGGCTTTTTAAAGACCTGTGCCAACGTCTTCGTGTTTTATTTAGTATAAAAATCACCTTCAAAAGTCACCGACAGAGTGAAATGAATTTTGTGATAACTATGAAAAAAAACTGTTTGACCTTGGGAAAAGAACAGCTCGGTTAAAAACGTCCTCAAATTTCAAACATCAGTGGCTTTAAATGTTTGGATGAAACTGAATCATTTTTGCGTTTCAGTCGTGCTTTATGTGAAAGCACACAGGTAGCACAGACCATCTGGTGAGAGATAAACATTTTTAACCAGAATCCAAGCTCTCCATAAAATATTTAAATAACTTCACGTGATGATAATTACCAACAATATTTTGGTCCACTTTTTAAATAACACAGAGTTTGAAAAACTTGGCAGGCTCAGCCATATTGATTAAATCTTTATAACCTCAGATCCTAAATACTTTGAGAGCATATTGTCTTTGCAGGGGAAAATAATGGCATGTGCTTAAAACTAGATTCATCTCAAGTCTGCCGATCTCTGCTCGAAACTTTCTTCTGCTGCTAATTCCTCTTTCCATTCTTTATAGTCAGCTCCCTCTTCCATTTACCTCGTTGTTTTCCCCTCCGACAGAGCCCTTGCTGTTTGCTGCAGATTTATGGTCCAGTCTAACATGCACAATATTGGCAAAGCATTAAACATGTCTACTCTTAATACTGTGAGCTCTCTCCATCGATAAGAGCCTTAATAAAAACATCCCCCTAGTGGATTTGTGTGTCTCTTTTTCACTTTCCACCCTCCGCCTCCCTCCTCAACGATATCCTTCTCTCTTAACCACTGTTTCTTTTGCTGCTTTGCTAGCTTTAACCTGGTTCTGCTGCACATCACTCGCCTTCCTCTCATTCTTTTCCACCTATTTCACCCCCAACTCACCGCCTCATTCTCTGGCCTGTGCCAGAGGTTTAATGATGCTTGAATGCCACTGCTATGGAGTTTTCTTCTTTGCTCTTTTCTCATAAAGGATATTTAAAAGCCATGCCCTGAGATCAATCTATCTCAATGTGTCTCTCACGGATTCATTTCTCTTCCATCTCCTCTCTGTTTTTTCCTCCTCCCTGTCAGATGGATGGCATTACCCTGCGTAACCCCTCTTGTTTCGTTTGCACACATTCCCCTGCAACAACCACAGGCTGCAATTGGCACGTTCGCTCAAACTGACACTCTTTTATCTAGTCTATAAATGCCTATTGGTACCCTAAAAACCTCCACTACCCCCTGCAGCCATCCGGGTCAGTTACGCCTATGAGAGCCAAGCAGCTGTTCCCCTCCCACTTCTTTCTCCTTTGCTGTCTCTGATGTCAAGAATTTGAGCATCATAAGCACATTTTAAATATTAACAAAGACCACTTTGCACGTATGAATAATACAGCAGAGAGGGCAGTGGCTAGCCAACGATCCCATCCCCTGCCGCCTGACGGCCATAAAACTAATGCACTGCTCCGGGACAGAATGTGGCCTGGTCTGGTCTGCCAGCAGGACTTGCCTGAGGAACTAGTTTGGCCCATGGCCTGGCCCAAAGAGAGCTGTCTGTCTGTTTATTTATCACAGTGCCCAACCACCTGTCCAAATCTCTGCAGATGCAACAGCCTGGCAGCACTTTTGTTATGACTACATGTTTCAGAGACACTTTAATCTAATCTGACATCTCAATCTGTTGAGCGTCTTTGAAGCCAAATCTGCTTTGGTGTTTGTTTGAGGTTAGCTTTGTTGTCACATTCTTTTCTTTTCATGCATCTAAAATTCATACTTTTAGCTGTCGGGAAATTACAGAGCTCTTCAGACCAAACCGATAGTTCAGCAGTCTTTTAACTCGCTCAAATATCATATTAAAGAATGGGAGTCTTCTTGGAGACTGTTATTCGGGAGCAAGAGGATTCCCACACTAAACACCAATGAGACTGCACATCCAAGACGAGTGTCACGATTCATCCAGCTCTCTATGGGAGTGTCTGACATGCTACGCTCCCTAACTCTGAACACTCGACTGCTCCTTTGCTACCCTCACCCTCGTTCTCCTCCTGTCTTGACCTCCCAGTCTGGACACTGGTCTAAAGTCCCTCCCCCGAAAGCTTGATGTGTCACAAATAATGTGAAAACACACTTCCCGTATGTCGGTTTTCTAATTCTGATGAAGTCATGAATAATGACAGAGAGAGAGAGAGAGAGAGGGAGTGGACAGCAGGGTAGTTACTCCAGACAAGTGTTCCAGGCAGTCTGGGTAATTAATGTGTATGT
Source organism: Chaetodon trifasciatus (assembly GCA_037975065.1). Classification (NCBI taxonomy): domain Eukaryota; kingdom Metazoa; phylum Chordata; class Actinopteri; order Chaetodontiformes; family Chaetodontidae; genus Chaetodon; species Chaetodon trifasciatus. The sequence goes on from JBBMOE010000013.1 coordinate 7,110,771, forward strand.
CAACACAGAAAAGAGGAGCACCGTAGCAGAAATGTGAGCTCAGCACATCGACAATGCAGGCAGAGACTGATACAGGAGGGATCTGAGGGGAGGCAGCGGAGGGAAGGTATACACACAATGGGAGAGAAGATAAATGCAATCTGTCCGTCCCATCATGCATTCTCTAAATATATCTCTGCCTCACTCTCTCCCAGACAGAAACTTTACTGGGGCACACTGAGCCACTGTCCCCTGGTGTCCCCCTCCTCCCGGCCCTTCTCCCCTTCCAGGACCTCACTTCAATCCTCAACTGTTTATATCAACCTTTCTCATTTCTCATGCAAGGATTTCAGAGTGGTCCACAATTTTAATAAACGTAAGCTGCTTTTCTGCTCCGCCTGTTCAGGGAATAATACACACACAAGGACCTTGGGAGGATGTATGGCAGGGGGTTCTTACTGGCATTCAAAGAAATGGCCACGAACCTGGACAGACAGTCAGCGTGGCCTCCACAAGATTACTGCTTTCATTAAGTAGTAGCTAAAAAATGGACTTCTTCACCACAGATTTATTTCTTGGAGTGGTCTTTTAGAAAAGCTTGTGCATATTCTGTACTCATTGTTGTCCGCATTGTTCTTTTTTTCCCAGACCGTAAACTGAGCTTAATCCACAATCCACTAAACCCTCAGATTTCTGCCTTGTATTTCAATTTGATCAGGCAAAGGCAGGCATGGAAAAGGTCCAGGCTTGCCTTCCACTAGGCCACACTGAGTGAAACTGTTCATCTAACACTGGAGGTGGGCAGTGTCACCTTGGTGCCCAGGCCCTGTCCCTTCACCTCACCCACAATGACCTGCCCTGTGAACCCAGTGATTTCATCTCCAGAAGAGCTGCTGCAGTCTTTGACGGCATTAACTCTGGCCAATCCACTGATCAAAGCCTGCTCTGTTCACACTGAAATACTGTCTAATGAAGTAATGATTAGAAGCGCAGAAATGTTTTATGATCAACTGGGTGTATTCGGTATTTCAAAAGCAACCCGTACATCCAAGCAAGTGTCACTTAATTTAGACGCTGTATCTCGCAATGAGAACAATAATTACAAGAATATTTTCCCCGAAGCACTTCAACTGCTCTATCTTACTTTTGACAAGGTTTTTCATCTTTCGTTTCGGAGAGGCCAAGAAAGCATGGAGCAAAACCTTAATTACTCCCTGCGCACCGGGGGAGTTTGATTTTTCCGCTCCAAGTAGAAAAGAGAGTTGTGAGCTCGAGTGAACTGTGAGGTTGCAGTTTGATGTGAGTAAAAAAAAAAGTGCTGGTCAGCAGGCGACAACAGACCCCTGAACCGTTACAGGTGTACTATTAAATCCAAGGCATCTATTTTAAATTGGGCCAAAAGTGAGGATGGGCACTTTTAGTAAAAAGCCTGAATTCAAAATAAAAACAAACAAACAAAAAACAAGCTGTGTATGCGTGTGCGCACGTGTGCGATTTGTAAATGTTGCAACGTGTCACATGTGTACAATATTTCCATACTTAGCTTTAATATCAACTTACCAGTGCCAGACACGACACTTCCCCCGACCAGGAGGAGAAGAACCAGAGGAGCGACTCCTTGGTCGCGCTGCATGCGAACACAGAGCATCTTTTCCGGCTACGCCGTTGCGAAACGTCCCGGTTGTCCACGCAGCGTAAGCTGCGGTGCTTTTGACACACCTAAGTGGCTTTTGTCCAGCAAAGTCTATACCCCTGAAATATATCTCAGGAAAGAGTGAAATACCAGCCAGTCTAGTAATAAATGTTAAATGTCGTTGTTGTGGTAAATAGTTCTTGACTGTTGACGCAAACAGACTGCAACGCTCAAAACACATCCATCACCGAGTCGCTTGTGAATGGCAGAGAAAAAACTGAGAGGGTGTTATTTCCGTCCGTAATCAAAGTTTGAAGAGGTCCGTAGAGATCACACCCTGTGGACATAAAGGAACAATTTGCCGGGATTACTCCTGGTAGATTTCATTTCCAGCAGCACTTGAATCCCGCTTGACCATGAGCCCTGCGCGCGGAGGTGCCACAAAAGTCACCAAAAAGTTTGATGCATTTCTGCTCTGAATGGACAGAAGAAGTTGGATGAGAGAGTCCGGTTTCCAGCACAGAGAAACTTGCTTTGCGACCGTACCAAACAAGTACCACGGGGAGAGATACTGTCAAGACAGCCGCGTCCGCCGCAGACTGGACTGCCGCGTCTGTTCCGGGCCCCTGGGTGTCTTCTCTCGTCCCCGTCCGCAAGGTATAAACAAGAACACGGGGATCAACACTAGAGCACAATGCCAGCCTCCGGACTACCAGTCCCCGCCTGGCCAATCATATACCATCCTCCTCCTCTCAGAATGAAGGCTGAATAAGTGACGGTAAACTAGTGGCAAGCGAGGAGGAAATAGATGGGAGGGGAGAGATAGAAAACCCGGACCCTACAGCGCACAACCCAGCTCTGGATTCAGCAAGCGCTGATGTCTTTCTGCAGAGAAGTGAGGATGAGTTTGTGAATTTATTTTATTCGAATCTATCTATCTATCTATCTATCTATCTATCTATCTATCTATCTATCTATCTATCTATCTATCTATCTATCTATCTTGTGTATTTTNTCTATCTATCTATCTATCTATCTATCTATCTATCTATCTATCTATCTTGTGTATTTTATTTTCAAATCTAATTTTAAATGCAATAACGTAGACAATCACTTGTCTTTGCTGGCCCCCAACCTAATATGAATAATCTGCGGACAGCTATCCGGAGTCTATAAAAGAAGTCCAGCAGCACCGGTCTTGGTTTATGAGAGCATATTATTGCCTGTCAATCCATCTCTGGGTCCTATTTTACTCCCGGTGGCCACAAGAGAGCACCCTTTCATAAATGAGCCAATGAGGACGACACCTGACTGGCTCCTCAGCGCAACTCTTCATTAACAGCGCCGTTTCCTGTGTGACTGGATGGCGCTGATAGGGTTTGATTGGGGAGTGGACACCACAGGAGCCATAATGAAGAGGTGAGCTTGGCTGCTTATTTTCGAAGCAGTTGGAAGTACGACTCAGTTCAGCTTCCTGTCACAAATTAAAGAGGGGGTGTTTTATTTTGAATATTGGCTACATCTTTCCACTTCTTTATTTATTGATTTTTCTGTACATGTATTTTAAAGTTTTTGATGTCACCTATCAGTGATAACAGCGGCAACTTCTTTGAAGTTTGAGTTTTTTTCGGTGGTCTTCTCTCCTTCGTCTGTTCGCTATTAAGACTGACGACTTTGTCAGTTTATTCCAAAGACATCGCTATTGCCTGAGAGGTCTGCGCCTATATTCACAGAATCTGGAGTTATGGCGCATAACTAACGTTTCTCCTGGATCACTTATCACTTATGCGCACTCACAGGTTTTCTGTGGGATGGCTATGCATTGTTTGATTTGGGATCAGCAAATTGCTTTCATTAGCTGGTATGTGATGCTCAAATGGGTGACAAATCAAAGATCTGAATACATTAAAGGGGACATTACAAGTGCAAGCATACAGTGGGATGGTTTGATGAGTATGAAAATGATGCGAGCCATATGTTATGGTCTTCAGCAGTGTCAACCCTATTGGGAGATTTTGAACATTGTGCCGGACATCTCTCTCCAACACCACCATCAAAACACCAAATGACGGAATATTATTTAGAGGAATGCTGTTCCTCCTTCCAGCAGACATCCAGAGAGTCTAGAAGCACTGAGCATTGTTCTGGAAACCTTATGTTGTTTTTTCCTTCAATTTGTCACCCAGCTGCTATGTGATTTGGTGATGAAGAGCATAAGAACATAATTTATTTCTATGAAAATGTCACTTCCTGCCTTCCTCTAGCATTAGTCTCTATGGGCAGTATCGCTCTCTGGCTCATACTGAGCGTAACATTCATTCCTTCTGTTGCTGAGTCACATTGATGAGTGAGGGGAAGGCTTATCCTTGCATGACTTTTACCTTGAGATTGCATTAACACTGTAGTATAAAATGCTCAAGATGGAATTAGATGCTTCAGAGTAAAACAGAGCAAAGCCCAGAGTTTTAGGCAGAGGGTGAGGCAGACAGAGAGCTGGTATGTACAGTAGGCACGCATGCCGCTGAGCCTAAAGCGAGGCCCTCTCCTAAGACGTGACAGTATCTGGCAACAGAACAGCATTGCCGTACTTTGCTCAAATTCAACTTCAAAGGTTATAATTCGCGCGGACAAGTGATGACTCCTACTGCCCCCCTCCTCCGATGACAATTATGCTGTTTCCTGGAGCACAGAGTACACTGTGGATTATTTATTTATTCCCTAAGTCTTTATTGTGACTGGTGAGGGAGCGAGAGTGAGAGAGGTAAGAGGAGAGTGACAGGGACGTGGACAGAGAGGGAGAGAGAGAGACACTGACGAGACGGTGAGAGCGAGAGAGGTTCAGCATGAAATGGAGTTCGCAGGTTGTGTTTGAGACAGATTTGCCTCGTGGAGCTGCAAATGCATTTTCTGTTTACATGCCTGTGCATGCCGTCATTTCTGATTGTGTTTCTGTGCCACTTTTACTGGTCTGTTCTTTCATATAAAAGCTCGGTGCTCTGCATAACGAGCACATACTTACATGACATTATGTGCAATCTTTTTCCAATCTCGTCACTTAGTGATTCTTGCTGTGTGTGTGTGGAGCCCTTTGCGGTGCGGAGCTCGTTCAACAGATTTTATGTGACTGACTTTGGTGAGACATCTCCTGCCTTGATGAGGTCACGCAGGATGTTAACACATTGCAAGTTCTCAATTTGCCCTCTCTTCCTTCTCTCTCCAACACATATCCCCAGTTATTACTGAGGCGATGACGATGTTGAACTTGCCATAAGTTATTATTTTGTTCTGGCCTTTGCTAAGACTAATTGAAGATATTAGTCAAGGGCATCCAATGGAAAACTGGGGAGGAAAGCTGGGGGAAAGGAGAGCCATAATCGAGTGGGATGGAGCTCATATGTGGTGCACCATACAGAGGAAGAGACAATGAGAAAGCTCGGGCTATTATTAAGGCATAATAGGTTATCCGCCGAGGACTGTTTAGCACCGCTGACTCTCCATTGCTTTGTGTTGCAGGCTTGACATAAAAAGGATCAAACTGCCTATCTCTGTAAAACAGAGGGGGTCTAAAAATAGGAGACATGCTCTAGAAGTTGCTGTGGAGATAATTGAATATTATTTTCAGGAATGATTAAGTTGACCTATCCAGTAGACTAATTATTTCTTGCAGGCCAGAGGAGAACTTGTTTAATAGATTTTGGTTGCAGTGAATAAAGCAAAATAAAGCGGCCAATCTGCAGGCTTTCTGCTAACCAAGAAAACATCATCTGTGGCAAAATGAGTAATACCCATCATTAGAGTTTGGCTTGGGAGATGTTCACAGATGTATCTGGCCGTACTTCAGAGTGGGGTCCTCTGACATTGTCTTTGGATGTGTTTAAAGTTTTAGGTCATCCAAAGCTGAACATGATTGGCAGACAAGAGGCAGAGCAAATTCAACCAAGAGAACCAGTCAAAAACAAAGCTCAATGCTTGGACTTGGCACTGTTCAGTGAATGTTCAGTGAGCCTGTCTGCATGTAGGCTGTGTTCAGAATCGCACAACATGTACTAATACTAAGTTTGTACTCATACTAAAACAGAGATTGAGTATGAAAACTAGATTACCAAGAATTTTTTAGTAATCAACCACCCCAAAAATGCATTGCATCTCTTCAGATTGTCCAGTGGTGGACTGTAAGTAGACGGCTCTAGCACCACACTGTATTTTATTTCTTAACAATTGTTGTGTGCTTCACTTCTGAGATTTTTTTGATGAGATATCAGTTTTGGAGATTTCAAATATTTGCAATTTTTACAGAAACTAATGGTGAATCGAAAATGTGCACCAACGTCGAAGTTGAGAAGCTCCACAAGCGCCAGCTGGTGGGCCGGTCATGCTCACAGACCCTCCTGGCCCCACAGTCACCCAGACCACCACAGCCAACACCACCTCAGCAACATTTCTATCTACTGTACCGTATTCAGTGCTCAACTCAGCAGCCTCCTCTTCGGCTTCTCCATAAATCCATCTCTGATCTTTATAGTTGTTTTACCTTGTTTCTTTACTCTAAATCAAACATGAACCAAACACTTATTCTTTAATTTCCTTCAAATAATACTGAAAAATATAGCATGAAGTGGAAGAGGTACTGTTGATTTACATTTGTGATCAACAATTTTCATTCACTGCAATCACGCACTGCTGGAGTATACTTCAATGTGTATACTAAAGTATACTAAATGAATGATAATTGTTAGTCCGTGATTTCAAACACAGTAGTAGAGACAGTTCCTTGTAAGCCATCCTACCCTTGATGGTGTTGCACTCAAATCTGTCCCAATGGCTTTGCTGACACACTTTGTCTGGAAATATGCCAAAAGAAGGATTCTGCACAGTAAAAAGATACGTTATGTTCTACATTGAAGCTTTTTACAGAAAATAATGCATTTGGATGTTATTCCTTAGTTGTAGATCCCAATTTAAGGGATTTAAAATGTTTTTAATTATTTATCTTTAAATGTTGGTGTACCAAAACATCTAATTTACGGTCATTTTGTGTTATTCTATGTAAATTTAACGGTTTTTACGATAGTATGTAAACACAAATAAAATGCAGTATAAAACACAGACTTTTGTTTGTGGTTGAGTTTGAGTGAGAAAACAGTGAATGAATTTTGAAAGATGTGGTCACTGAATAGATTTTGTGTCAATTACAGCAATGAGCACACTGACGTCTGTTGTGCTGAGTGTGTGAATAGTTTGGAAAAACTGAACTCCATGTAAAACAACATGTAAAACATATGATCATGGTAGAAAATAGGATACGTGATATGGATTCACCTTGACTTAAACATCATGCTGTTTTCTAACAACAATCCAGTAATGTAATATTTCTTGCGACAATAAAAACACTACTGCATAAAAGTACTTTTATTTCAGATTAAGTGTACTTTGCTGCCTGATAATACTGTTCTACTTTTGCTTTAAGTAAGATTTTGAATACAAGACTTGTATTTACTTTTACTTGAACGTCATTATTTTCACTATTATTAAACCTTTATTTAACTAGGTAAATCCTTTGAGACCACAGAATCTCTTTTACACAGGAGCCCTGGCCAAGATTTCATCATTACAGCGTTTCAAGCTGCATACATACAAACATTAAAAACACACAAAACAAAACAAACAGTATCAACTGACAGACAGACAGACAGACAGACAGACAGACAGACAGACAGGAGGGACAGCGTCTAGCTCAGGAAGCAGTTGTAGTTTACATAGTGGTATTTCTCTTTTTACTAAACAAAGGGTCTGAACGCTTCTTGCAGTACTGCTTTGGATAATCTACAGACCTAAATATGAGCAGTTTTCACTGGACCTACTTCCTTTTAAATATATTTCCCACTGTTTAGCTCTATACTGCATTTATTATATAAAATCTTTTTTATTTTTATTTTTCTCCTTGAGTTAACACTTAAAAACTGTCCCATATTGGTTATGCTGATGATCGTTGGTGTTTCTGTGTGTAGGCCTGTCATTGGTGTGTGTGTGTGTGTGTGTGTGTGTGTGTGTGTGTGTGTGTGTGTGTGTGTCCCTGTCAGCGGGCATTGACTTCACCTGTCCTCCGCCGTTGTAATCCCTGGGTACACCTGGGCCTTTGGGCTTCAGGGCTTTTAGCAGATTGCATGTGTCAGACTTAGGACAATTACACTGATTGTTGTCCTAGAAACTCTGCTCTCCCTCTGCTTCTGGGGGTGAACAAAGTTAATAAAATCAAAGGTGACAGAACAACGTGAAAATGAGAGAAATCTGTCTGCAAGCTGCTTTTAATACGCATCTAACCTCCACCACGCTGTACAGAAACATCACCTTGATAAACAGATTGTAATGGTTTTCATAAAGATCAGAAAGATCAGTTACTGGCAGGTGAATTCAAAACTTTGGACCAAAGTTTATTTAAACTTAATAGAGCTGATCTGAATGCAGACCTGTTCTCTCATCCTCACATGAAGCCATAAAAGCGTATTTTTAAGTCGAGAATTCATCAGCCACAAGCATCATACCGTGGTCGATGTGATTGCTCTGTTGGATTTACCTTCATACCCAGATTGTATTTGTTGATATTCAGGAAAGATAGGAAGCATAATGCTCATCTTATTCTCTAATGGCCACGATCAGACTGAGCTCTCCTCTCAGCCATACATAGACATCATTAGTAAACAGCAGAGCGAAGAGCAACATGCTAGTCATTTGTGCTGAATACTTGGGCGAGAGCGTAGAAAGAGAGAGACCAGTCCCCGAGGAGACCACACCTGCTTCACGTCTCCGCTCTGTTAAGATGAGGCCTATGCATGTGATGTGCACAGCTGAGGATTCCTGCTGTAGAAAGTGAGTGATGCACGCTGAGAAGCATGACTCATTGGGACACGAGACTCAGCTGTGCTCACCCAGTGGTGGAAGAAGTATTCAGATCCTCTAAGTAAGTAAAAGCACCAATAGCACATTGTAAAAATACTCTACTACAAGTAAGTCCTGCTTTCAAGATCCTTTAAAGGTAAAACTACTGAGGTATTATCAGCTAAATGTACTTAAAGTAAGAGAAGAGAAGAAAATCTGCTCCTGTGACTGAGACTATATATTATTACCTGTGACATTATTAGTTTGTTAATACTGTTGCAGCAGTGCGTAAGTAATATTTTACAGTTGTGACAGGTTGAGTTGGAGCTTAGTTTAACTACTTTCCATACAGTTACTGGAGCTAGTTTAATTCAGAGGTTAGCAAACAGGGGCTTGGGCCCCATCCAAAGAATCACAAGATTAATCCGAGGCGATCGTGAGATGATTAATGTTGTAAGAAAGGAAAGTTCTGCCACATAAATTTAGATTCATTTCTCATTCTTTTTTGCCATTTTTGTGGACTGTTGGAGAGTTTTATCTCTCTGGCTGCGAGCAGTTATTTAAATGAGACCATGTGAGTAGTGTAGAGGGGAAATTTCTCTTTGATGGAACTACTTAGAACTCATCGGCTTCAGGAATGTGACAAGGAGCCCCAACTAAACACTGCTTTCTTGTGAGAGTTCACAAACCAAAAAGACTGAGAACTGCTGGTTTAATTATGAACAATGCTTTGCAATTTTATTAGCTCATCATGTGTTTTTAATGAAGAATATGAATCTAAAAAGTAAGTACAGCTGTCAAATAAATGTAGAAGAGCAACAGCTAGAATGTAAGTCTAAACTAGCATGAAATGGAAATATTCAAGTAAAGTACAAGTGCCTCAAAGTAGTACAATATTTGAGTAAATGTACTTTGTTACTTTGCACCACTGATCTCACAGCCACAGATGAGGTGTGTGTGTGTGTGTGTGTGTGTGTGTGTGTGTGTGTGTGTGTGTGCGTGTTATTGTGCACATTATAGCTGTCTTATTAAGACACACAAAAGGGAAAAGAGTGTTTGAAATACTGAAAGTGTTTACACACTATGAGTTGTTAGAGACAGAGAGAGGGAGAGACGCGTGTAAATGAAAGTGCTGTGAGGTGGTGAGACTCAGAGCTGCAGTGTGTGGGTGTGAGCACTAATTAAACACAACATCTGTTGAAAGTACAGACACTGGCAGCGATGAAGCTTACAATCAAATCGGCAGCTATTAGAAACCACAATGTTACTGTCATTTCATATCAAACAAAATACACTTAGTTGATTGATTGGAGGGGGGAAAACACATCCTGCACGCTGAATCATGCCTCCAGTAAGCTTCACATGTGGGAGGTTCCTACCCACTGTGGGCCTTTGTCAGGTAATCTCTCAGTTTATTAGTCCTGATATGAACTATAAACCCAAATTTTTGTTTATGATGAGGGACGTCAGGGCATTGTTGAGTGATGATATTTCATGAGGGAAGCATTATGTACACTTCATAATATTGGCTGCTCAGCACATTCGCCATGCTAGTCCAGTCCAGACTTGTTTTTTATGGTAGCAAAGGGCTTTAGGACACTGTAAGTCAGGGCTTCATCTGTGAGGGCACCATTATAGCTTCTGTATGGACTTGTGTGTGTGTGTGAGTATGAGTGTGTGTTTACGTGTCTAGATTAATGACCACTGGCATAAGAAATGCCACCGACTAGCGCTTTACACAAACAACTTCTAGTTTTGTGACGATGTAGGGAAACGCCTTGGGGTGGAAACATGACTTTTACTGTCCTCTGTTACTCCCTCCATCCCTCCCTCTCTTCATCATCCATTGCTCCCATTCACCTGCGCCACCTCACTAATGATTGCTCAGCGGCTGTGAGTCTACCATGCATCATTTACCAGGGGCTCCAGAGAGGCCGCAAGAGAGAGAAGCAAGGAGAGAAAGGGGAGCAAAAGAAAGAAATTCTCTATTCATGCAGGTGGGAAGGCTGAAAGGGAGCCACAGCGATATCCAGAAGGAGAGAATGAGAATAAGGAGGGAAACTGACAAAGGTGCAGACACGAGGAGACAAGCATGTGCTGCAAAGGCAGTGTAAATGGAGAAGGTGAGAATAGGCTGCAGGGGACCGGGAGGCCCATTTTATTAATCACAGCCTTGATCTGGTGGGAAACGCTGACAGATCTGGATGGAAATAATGCTCAAGAGCTGCCGCCACTGCACTTCTGCTTGCCACTGAGAACAGGTGGAGACCGAGGCAAGACATTTCCCTAAACACAAAATAACTGTGTTGGCTTGATATGTGTGTTATTTGTGACTAACATAATTGCAGAAACAGATTATTGTTATTGAGACAGAGACAGAGCAGAATATAGTTACCGTACAGACTGCTCAATATTTAGAGGTGTGAAAATTGCACAAATGATGGTTTTATTTGATATGTCACACTGGTGTCACGACTTAATACATTTTCGATATAGCAGGAGTAAGGATTGCCTAACAGTACAGTTCTAGTTTCAATAAAATTCAGATTCATCAAGCTGTTTCTAAAACAGTTGAGGTTTGCATGACACGTTTGAGTGGTTTCTCAGCAGCTATAAAAAACAAAACAGGAGCAGTGATTCACACTCTGGGAGAAAAATATGACGTGTTGACAAAAGCAGGAAATATTGCCAATGCTCAAATATCACAGCAATGAATTGTTCATATTTTTCTACCAAATGCATGGTGAATTGTTTGATTGACCACATATGGGGCTAGCCTTGACAAAATTCAGTGACATCCCATGATGCAACACAGCACTGCAGGGTTTCATCATGGCTTGCAGCCCACTATCAGCCAGGCAAAATGATTCAATATTTTAATTTACCTTTTCAGGCACAAAAACATTGAAAAGTCAAGAAAACAGAGTGACAATTTTTCCACATCCCTCACACGAGCTGAATGGACTCTATTATTAGCTGTCTGACTGGATGGCTAATCAAGGTTGGATTTCTACAGGCACGGATGGATAGCTCAGGAGCTGACCCTGCAGTACAGCCAGCTAGCAGTCAACTTATTAGCCTATAAAAAGCTCATGTGTGGGTGTGCTTTGTTTGCCAGGACACGGTCTCCCATCATACCAGTATCACCTCATTTCTGGAGGTGGGAGCCAACACTGACACGAAAGGGGAGCTGAGGAGAGAGGTGAGGAGGAGGAGGGAAAAAGATGGAAATTACTTGGTGTGGAAATAGCATTTTTCCAGCACTAAATGACTGTGTGTAGCATCTCTGATGAATTACACTCAATTACACTCGACGATGATAATACGTACCAAGTTTGTTATTAAATGAAATTAAATGTAGATTCCATAGCTTTGAACAGAAGCTCTCCATAATAATGGAGCACTATGAGCACAGTGGCCTTTCCACAAATTGCACTGGACATCTGTAAATGAGGATAATCAATATTATTGGCAAGTTGTTGGAGTAACCAGAGGCTAGAAGAACAATCACGAGTTTATCTTGTTTCCATGTGCTAGTTTTTATCTATGACCTTTGCACTCCGGCAGTTGAGGGGCTTTTTCTTTTAAAAGGGATGCAAATCCATCTGTGGTTACAAGTCAAATACATGCAAAGCAGTCAGTTGAGGGTGAATCCACAGAAGCCTCAAACCAGGAAGTAGAGCTTGTGCTTCAAGGAATAAGGTCACGTTGTTTCTATGATAAGTTATAAAAAGCCAGAGGGGGTAAAAAAGATGGATGCAAAGTTGTTGTTTTTTTTTTTAACCAGTGATTAAAGTGGCTTAAAGCTTTGGTTTTGCAGTAGCTGATGTAAATGACAAAGAGCAACAAAGTAGGAGTTTAAACAAAAGGATTAAACCGCATAGTGCAGATACAGACACAGACTTTTATTGACAAATGAGCATCAAAATAAAAGCATTGAAATATGAGCCACTTGTCGTGCAACATGGAGAGAATCACAGAGAGAAGATGCTCTAGCACAAAGAAGTGGGACATGATATATTGTCTCAAAAAATGACAGAAAATTGATTTTTAAAGTCTAGTTTTGTGTCTTTTTCAATGAGAAAAAATCAACCCAAAAGAAATGGTGTAGGAGACAGACGAGAGAACAAATAGGGCACCACTGTACTGTGAGGCAGGTCATAACCCGAGATGGAATTAATGAGCAAGTATCACACCTGCTTACAAGAAACAGCCAGGGGCCAAAAAGGTGAACATCTGATGCTGGAGACACACCTGTCCTCTCATCTTCTATATGATTGTTATTTGAAGGATCACAGGGCGGTAGGTGTTAGTTGGACAAAAACTCAATTTCTGTGAATTCTGACCTGCTTTGTTGTGCGATCTTACAAAGTTCAAAGATGCCTATAAAAGTAATCCCACAATGTGTCGAGCAGCATGGATGTGAACTCGAAACATCAGAGCTGCAGTCCCTGTCCTGTCACGTTTCCTGTGTTCAGGCTTTAAAACAGCTCCTTCTGCGACTAAAAGAGACAAAGAAACAATCAGACGCTGTGAGTAAGCGTGCTCCCGGGCTCCCACATTCCCTTTGGAGGGCACACCGCAGCCTTTCATCTCTGCTCCCCTCTCTGTATCTATCCTCTCATCTCTCTGCTTTATGTTCTGCTTTCTGAGCAGAGTTCAAACACTGGGGACCAGTTTAAATACTGGAGGTTCCCACTGCAGTGCTCCAGTGAACTAGAGCATATAGTGAAACATAAAAAGCTCAGGCTTTTGCTTTCCGCCCCCTTTTAGATTGTTAGCCTCACATTTATATGAATAGTCTCCCCCTTCTTTTAATTAAAGCATAATAACGACATTGTTGTCACACTGAACGTTAAGCTTTAAGATGAAGCTATTAAAGCCCCGAAAAGTCGTGGATGGATGCGAAAGGACACAAATGGTCAAACTAATAACATGATATTTCAGCACTGTGTGGTGCAGCTTTCCAAATACGCAGATGTACGAATCAATACATGAAAAAAAGCTAAATAAATGAAATGAAGGAAGGTGCACCTGGGTCGATAAACTTGCAGGTGATTGAGGGGAAATGGGAGCTGTGTAGTGCCTTGTGTGCGTGCGTGCTTGTGAGTTGACATCATGTGTACGTTTGTGGTTACGTACGGTTGTACTGCTCATGTGTGCTGAGAATGTGACATGGCATATCCTATGGCTATACTGATCCCTTGTTTGGTATCGACTCTGTTCGAGTCTTCCACAGGAAGTATTTTTCAGGAGAACATGAGCTGAACACGGGCCTTTAAGTCCATCAATAAAGAGAAAGAGTAGAGAAAACGCTGAGAGAATCCACAAACACCTACGACAGCAAAGTTGATGTTCGAGCCAAAAGCAAAAATCCACTTTTCACACTGCAAAGTAAAACACGTGCTTAATCAATCATTTTATCATTAATTGGATGCTAGCATATTAGTCGCATGCTTCTACAAATACAATTATATGGATTAGGTAAGAAGACATAATCTGCTGTTCAATCCTCATTACTATGGTGATTAATCCACACTGATTACCTCATTTTAATTAACATAATGAGATACTCAAAATATCCGTTCTGCCAACAGTGAGTGTGATCTTATGTTCTGTGTACCCTGAAAGCATTAATGCTGTCTGTGTACAAGCATGCATGTGTGTGTGTGTGTGTGTGTGTGTGTGTGTGTGTGTGTGTGTGTGTAGCTCTTTGGTGTGTGTTCTACCTGGCTGGCAGGGACGGTCCGCCGGTTGAAACTAGATTACACAATCACAAACGTCCCAATCAGGGCTCATGCATATTTCATCCCCCCTGCCTGGCTTTCATAATTACTTAATTAATTCCCAGCTCTAAAGAGATAGGCCAGTGCTAATCCCCCAGCCTCCCCTGGGGCTTCCCGGGACTGCTATAGATGTCCTGTCCCAGGATGCACTGCAGGGAAATAGAGGGAGACATCCTGAACAGTTGTGCGGACTGTAACCATGGAGCTAAATCTGCCTCACTTTGGAGGCCTCCTTCTTAATGTAGGTTGGGATTCAGGATTCTAACTTCCCAGTAAAGCTTTCAGCTGGAGTTGCGAACATGCAAAGTGTTTCCATCCCGCTGTGAGAAACATCCAACACCCCTTGTGTTTCCTTCCACAGCAGAGAGAATGGATTCTCACTGATGTGACACGTGGAAAAATAAGGAGACGTACCTACTTGCATACTTACACAAGCAACATGTGCTCAACCTGCTTTCGCTGCTTCTTCATCTCTCGTCTTTCTGTGGAGTAACACGATGTCTCAGTTTGAAATGGAGGCGGATAAGGAAACAAAAGGGGAGCTTTTCTTGTGCACTCCCACATAGTAACGTATTTGAATATGCCTCGAATGTTCAGCTAAACCCAATTTAAACTTCTATTTTGTGATTTTTCCAGCTGCTTTCATATCACCGATGTCAGCTTACGTTTTAGGAACTAATAACTTTTAATTCTAGCAGAGGAAATGCTGTAAGCCATATCAGATGTGGAGTGAGTCAGCTGAATGCAACACATTTCCTTGGATCTGTGGGAAAAACACTTCAGCAGCAGTCACTTTAACAGTCATCACTAATACCAACAGCCATAAGCTGCACTGCCTTCATTCCCTTTGGCTTTTAATGTAAAGTCTAATGAACCAGACATGAGATTCCTACTGGACCAGGAGCTACTTAATCGCTGATGAATGAACATAAGCAACATAGCAACACTTATTTAATCACACCTCCACATGCTCTGTGGTCATGGCAAATAACATCTATTAGTGGAATTTTGTTGACCCAATATGAGTGAGACCGTGGCTTTTCTCTCCTTGCTCCCATTTGAAAAATGTTCTGTCACATAATAGGCTGTAATTAGTAATTATCTGTAGATTCAAATAATTTCTTTTTGAGCACTTAAGTAATGAATTATATGTCCGCTGAGAGACGAAATCACCACAGCTGAGGCCATGTGTCCACATTGTGCAGAAGCAGCGGTCACCTGCTGCTGCTGCTGCTGTGCTGATGCTGTGCTGATGCTGTGCTGTGTGAATCCCCATGGTGGGACTCCGGCGACCGAGAACTTCCATAAAGAGAGAGTGAGATAGGAAGGAGAAGCAGCGAGAGACCAAAGACAGATTTAAAACAGTCCAATCAATCAGTGATTTGACTCTGGGCTAAATCCATGTTGATAATTAGCCAATCAGAGCAGGTTGGGCAGTGGGAGCTTGCCAGCCAGGTGCCTAGAGGCCCTCAGGGGACCTGAACTGTCTCTTCCCTTCATTAACTCCCCTCGTCCTCTCCCCTTGTCCGCCTGATCCTGCGAGCGGCTGGGGCTGCTGGGTAATTCAGTCTCCAATCTCTGAGGTGACCCCACGCCGCAGGGCTGAGGGAGTCGAGGATACAACACTTCTTTTTAACCTCTCTCCGACTCCCTTTTTCTTTGTTTCCAGAACCACTGCTGCTGCCTGTTGTTAGCTCTTTGTTACCGGGGTTGTGCTCAAATGGTCTAAATACCATGAACTTTTTATTTTTTGCCTGACCTTCCTCCGAGTCTTTAGATATGGAGGTCAAAGAAAAAGATTGTAGCTCTTCTCCTTTGTGTTTTTATCTCTGTGTCTGTCTGGTAGTCTGTATGTCTGTCTGTACAGAAATGCAATTTCCTCCCACCTCACTGTTTGCAGCTTTTTATGGGCCCTTTATTGCCGTTCTTAGCTGATTGCTCATATTTATTTACAACAAATGCAGTTATGAGATACGGATGTGACTGCAGTGGGCATATAAATGCAACGCTCATCTCCTGTTAGCTCATTAGAATGTATTGCGTAGCTTTCATCAGAAGATTTCTTTTCTTTTTGTCTTCACAACTGCAATTTTGAACCTCCCAGGATCCTCTCTTGGATTAAGATTGTCAGAAACAGTAGCTTTGTTCGAGGAAAAAACAGCTAGAAACACAGAGGGCCTTTAAAGATGAGATACAGTCTTTAATATGTGTCAGAAACTGAGTTGTCATAATATCCAACTTTAATAAGGGATGTGCAGAGATCCTTGTCTCACAGAAATCTACCCACCCACGCATGCACGCACACATGCACACACAGTAATCAGTATGATTTCACATTATGGTTTTGCACATTGCCATTAAAGCTGAGTTACAATGTGATTATTGCCTGTGACAAATGAAGAGGTTATATTCAAACTATTAAACAGCTCATAGCTTTTGATAGAAGACATATATGATCAGTTAAGGTGCTTCAGGCAGAGAAATGCTGTCTGTCTGTCTCTGCCTATTTTCTCCTCCTTTTCTGCTCTCATTCTCTCAGTCAAACACAGACGATAGATACATTTTGAATTATGTTAATCTGAAGTTTTTGAAGTTAGGAGGAAAGAATGCCGTAAACAGTAGCACCAATTGTTCTCTCTCCAACATAAATGTGAATACAAATGTCTGTGCATGTGTGTGTGTGTGTGTGCGTGTGTGTGTACGCGTGAGTGCACAAACACACACATACATAACCAGTCAGAACATGTTTTTTCAAAAGCATGTTAATCTGTAGGTTCTGAAGTGCCACAAAACATAACATCAATTGAAATGATAATGCTGGAATGATTGCTTTTGCTGTGGTAATTCCTGAGATCAGCGCACCTGATGGAGGATTGTGCTCCCAAAAGCAGGAACACCACAAGTACCTCTTTTGAGAATATATATATATATATATATATATATATCAATACAAATGCAGGTGAAATGACAGAAAGAGCAAGATGTGCACGCGCAAAGCATGTGCACGCCGTGACACACACTCACTGATGACAGGTGGAGTACGCTTCACTGAGCAGCTTTGGTTACAGACAGATTGTGGCAGGTGAGCAGGTCTAAGCAAAGCGACGACTGTCACCTTTAATCTCCCAAATCCACATGCATACGCACCCACACATGCACACACACACATACTCCCACCACCACTGGCACTACAATTTTTTTTTTTCTGCTTCACACTATGCATGTCTGATTGCTATCCTGTCTGCTGGGGACCGGGGGTACCTCAGGGGGAACCAGAGTAGAGCCAGAAACTAAACCGATCTTCCGCTCCCTAGAGACCCCAGTTTCTTTTCCCTTGTGCACACACACACACCCAAAGTGCTGTTGCTGTCCCATCTCATCCAGCCAAGGCCCAGGCAGGCTCCTGCAGGGCATGCTTTAATGACTTCCTCTCGCCTTCCCCTCTCTGCATTTAGGTGTGGCTGCCATCAAAAAGGAGTTGGGGTAGACGGAGAGATTAGCATATCAGGGTACAGATTAGTGCTCTGTGGTGTGTACATGTACTGACAGAGGGTGGTAATGAGAAAAAAAGGACCTCCCTCCCCCAGCCCGAATCCCATCCGCTGGTTGAACAGAGGGAGATCAAATGGAACCACAGATAGACAGGCAGGGCCTCTTTATCTGCTCTTTACAGGTAGACGGAGTGACCATGTTTTCTTCCATTTTAGGCACAATGGTCAGATGCACATTTAGGGATTAATGCGATTAAAGGGCCAGGCAACCAGAACAGGAATACTGTAGAAATAACAGGATCACTCTTTCTTTGTGGCTATAGTTGTATTTTGCCCGTATCATGTGATCATTGTATTCCAACAAAAAGACACGCTCTTTCTTATTTAGATCTGAAGCCAAAAACTGAATGTTCTCACTGAGCTTCCTGCTGGTTGGGTTGGTTTTGGCCCCTGTCCAGTTGATCCAGCGCTGCCCACTGCCACCCAGGGAGAAGCCAGGGCTCAGTTGTGATATGAGAGCCTGACCAGCGGTGCGCTGTCTCTGCCGCAGGGCAGAGGAGCTCCTTACCCCCATGGATTTTTCATTTGTGGATCTTACAGAATCAATGTTCTGTTTTTGCCATCCCAGACAGGGACCATGGATCAGCATTTTCTTTCAGCGTGCCTTATCTCTTTGTGCCTCTCTGTGTGTACCTGTGTGTTTACGTCTGTCTTAACCTTTCCCCACTCAGTCTGCCCTTATGAAACCACATCCCATTTTACTTTACCCTTCTCCTCTTCCCCTCTCGTCTTTGAATTTTTGCTTATTTCTGCCTTGTCTGTACAAGTGGTAGCAGTAGTGCGAGTATGAAGATCACATTCAATTTATGTTTTATTTCAAGTGACCAACAGGGTATTTAAAGAAGGAGGTATTTATTTATTTATATAGACAAATTCCTGTCTCTGGAGATGCTCACGTCTAAGCAAAGGTTGGTCTGGAGGCAGCAAGAATAGAATAAAATTCATAGAAGGCTGGGGAAAGTAGGGCAGGAGTCCCTCTTTGTCAAACTAAACTGTTTGAACCGTTCTTTAAAGCACAGCGTGGGGCAGTTACTGAGCCTTGCTTCTCCACCTGTTCTCAGTTGGATAGAGGGGTTTTGGTAGCAGGCCTTGTTTTTATCACTACCCATGGCGCCTTGTTTCCGAAGAGACTCTCAGGCGGATAGAAGTCATGTTACCAGTGTTGCTCCTCACTATGACAAAGGCTGTGTAACAGGGAATCTGGCTGAGTCTTGCTACCTTAAGGGCTTCACTGCACACAATGTAAATGATTCCTCTCTTGTGCTCCCTCTCTTCTGCTGTCCAGTGGACCAATGGAAGCACATAATGATGCACATTTTACGCTTCCACAGTGACTGGAGGAGTGAAAGGTAAGGCTTTACAAAACCACCTTTACACCACTTGGACCCGCTACACAATGCTGCTGCTGGTCACTGCACAGATGACGTTCAAGCGCAACATGGCAAACATAATTGCATTCTCACCACATTCTCAGACAAACACTCCCTGCAGACATTTGGGTCAGTTAATTGGAATTTCACTTAGTGCCAACGAACCATCAAGTAAGGCACTGGGTTTATGCTGGCCGCTGTTCATACCATGCTGCATTAGGAATTGAAAACCTCCCACACCGCTCTAATTACCAGTCTCTAGACAGTTGGGGAGGCACAGTGTTGGCTATCGAATGAAAGAAGTGTTGGGATGAATTTACAATTAGAAGAAGCTGTCTATTTTAATAAATATGATCCATATTTTTTTTATATAAATGTATCACAATCTATTCATACAGAGCGCTGTGATCACTGTTTTTTACATTGCTGTTTTTTTTGTTTCTTATCACTATGAGCACATGAGTTTTAGGTGCATATGCCATCATTCCTCTGGAGTCACAGCAATACCAACAGCGCACAGTGACCTTTCAAATGCTGCAACAGAAAAATACTGAACTGCAAAGAAAAATGTGAAAAGAAAAGTGAAGCTGGAGTGTGTCCGCTGTTCCATCTCAGTTCATGAGGGGGTTCAGGTTTGCTGGTTACATCACTGAAGGCACAGAAACAGATGAGTTTGTATCATAGGATGACTTTATTCAGGCTTAAAATGCAGTGCCTGGACTGCACTGGCAAGGTATAAAAATACATTCACATTGACACTGGGGTGATATTATGAGTGTGCTACTCCTTCCTTGTTCATGTTTTGGCTCTGCACCTGGTTGGGATGTGCATATTTTTGTCTTTCCCTAAGGTGCGGCCTCTCCCACAAATTGCACTCCTCATCATGCTCTCTGCCTTCTACCAAACACAACTCCTGATTATTTGCACTTCTCTGGTGACCATTTCGTCATACAGTCCTGTCATGTCCCAGCCGTTATATGCTACAGCCAGATAGCATCAGTGTCCAGCATTATTTCCGAGACTCCCTTCTCTGTAGCCTGGGGAAGCGTTAAGGCAGGCAGAGGGCCGTGCAGGGCTAGTTTCACCTCCTCATTCTGCCTCCTCCACCATATATTAAATCCCACCCACTCCCTCGGAGAGCTGAGGGGCCATAAAAAGCACCGCAAGAGAGAGGAAAGGAGGAATCATTATGTGCAATTTATAAACCATTAAGAACCGTATTAAAAAGCCTGCAATCTAATTCACCCAGCGGTGGGGTCTGGCAACGACGGTGGCTGAGGGGGAGAGGGAGAGTTCATTTAGGGAGTGTGTTTTGGCCACTCAGAGTGTGTGTGATCATAATAGGGTCCAGGGGGTCACCTCTAGCCAAGGGACGCTGCTTACCTCTGCACTGATGCCCAGGTCAGCAGTGAGAAGGCAGACAGGAGAACATGAAGGCTGATGGACAGAGAGCACGAGATGGGAGGAGTGGGCTTAAGAGAGTTGAAGAGATATGATATTGCTCACCCATTCCACCAAGTCCAGCAGGTCATCTCTTAAAAGTAATTGTTATGTGGTTTCACAGCTGTATGGTTTAAACGGAGTATGCTGTGAGATAAAAGAAATTTGCCTCTTCAACCACATACATCTCGGCAGGTCCATTATTATAACTTAGTATTGTGTGGACTTTTGAAACCTACAGAACTTTATTATAAATTGTAGGCAGGAAGTCGAGGTCTCTAAAGATATCAGAAATGTCAGGCTGAATTACAGCAAAATGCGTCTGTAATAATGTGCAAGACATCTTCCCATTTTATATAATAGCGCAGTCGGAAAATGGTTTGACACTTTGGGAAATATGCTTGTACATTTAAAGATTGAGCACTGTTTAAGAAGGTAAACAGTGAGAAAGAACAGAACATGCACAACTGTCCTTGGAAAATTAGTAAAAGAGCAAACAGCAAAGAGAGAAATATAGTAAAGCTGTGTTTCATTGTGTATTTACTTCATTTTTACTTCAACCTGATTGAGAAATTTTGATTTGATTAAATGAGATTGAACATTTTTGAAAGAGACAAACAAAACAAAACAGAAACAGGATGTTGAAGTCATGCGGGAATTATTGTGAGACCATAAGAAACATCATGTAGGAAGCTCACTTCCATCTAAAGTATGGCACTGCATGCAGTGGAGCCAACACTTTGCGATAAGGTCCACAAAAATGTGAAGAATGAATCAGGAATGACTCGATAATTAACGAAGCATTAATGAGTAGTGCCTGAATAACCGTGATTTGAGGACTATACAGTACATCATGATGAGTTACAGAGAAACAGATTACTACATTAATGAATCATTTGGTAATAATTCATAATTATCTGTGAATTGATGTAGTGAAAACTTTCTTCATGAGTCCTTGCACAGTTTCTGAGTGGCACAAACTACTAATGACTCATTAATTACTTATTACTTAATCACTAGTTACTCTTTTTGTGCCCCTCAAATAAGGTGTTACATCATACATCATATGTAGCACAGTATGTAGCAGTGTTAGTATAAAGACTTGACCACGGAGCTGTTTGGACAGGTAATAGCTCCAAACACAAACTGAAGAAGGTGCATTTACATATTCATAAAATGTCTCAACATCTGGCACAAAAATAGACTAAAAACAAATTGGCGGAAAAAGTCAAAAGGAATAGCTCAATGAAAGCACAACGAGCTGATGATTATGACATTGGACAACCTTCACTTGATCCAATAACAAAATTCTCTTAATAAACGTATCGTATGTAGATGAGCACAACAGTACAGTCCTACCACAGCAGGAGACATGGGCAGTAAAAAAGTCACAGACTTTAGCAAACACTGTTGGTCCTTAAATTAGGTGGATGGTTCCTCCCAACGTATTTCATCGACGTGAATATTCAACAAAATGAAGAAAAGGATCACACCTCAGTAGAAATGTAGCCCCATTTTTCAGATTTAGCATTCAGCCTGAATTTATTCTCAGAGAATCTAAACTTGTGAATCTGATGCACCCAAGTGCCACTGCAGGAGGGTATGTTAACCTCAGGTGCTGTCTAATAATAGATACGTCCAATTGGCTTGAGGTTTTGAATGGATTGTTATTGTCCAATACCAAGCCAGAAAAGAGTGGATATCTTCTCTGCTGTACGCTATCCAGGTGAGTATTTGCCTGGCCTGTGATGTATCCCAGTTGGATTATCACCAAATTTTCTTTAGATTCTCGGGTCTGGTGGTGAACAGCATCTCTTTTCAGAGTGTCTAGAGAAAAGAACTTCATGCTAAGCTAAGCTAATAATCCACCCTGCCTCTAGCTTCAAACTTAACCGACTGTTGATATTCTCTTCTCATCAAGTCTTGAAGAAGGTTTCCCAAGTTGAGTTAACAACCAAAGACTTAATTAACATTCATTCATTCATCTTCTATACCCCCCTATCCCTTTCAGGGTTGGCGAGACCAACCTGGACCGGTTGCCAGTCGATACAGACATACAAACATTCACTCTCACACTCACACCTAAGGGCAATCTTAGAGTAACCAATTAACTTAATGTTAACCTAAAGTTTTTGGTCTGTGGGAGGAAGCCGGAGTGCCCGGAGAGAACCCACGCAAGCACGGGAAGAACATGTAAACTTCGCACAGAAAAGGCCCCCACCCGATCCGGCGATCGAACCGGTGACCTTCTTGCTGTGAGGCACGCACACTACCTGCTGAGCCACCGTGCCACCACTTAATGAACAAACATTCATAATTTAACAATTTGACTGCCCCTCAGTTATTTCAGCCCTGGTCAAACAAACATTTAAAGCCTTTGTCTGCAATCTGTGTCACAGTGTTATAAGATGTGTGAGAGACAATTGAGTAACAACTTAAAAGTGATAGCTGGTTATTATCTGTTCAATTTTTGTCAGATGACACATGAATCCACCTGCATTTGGTTGAAGAATATATAAACAAAAAGAAAGATGAAACTGACCACACATTCTGTGGAGTTAACAGTTTTGGACACTTGAACAGAATATCAGTATTCAAAGAGCACTGAGGTTCGATACACAGCGCTGTTGGGAGCACTGGGAGCAGTTATGAGTCGAAACATTTTAAGTATTCTTGGTTGTAATAAATGTAGACTGACTGGTTCTGTTTATATCGCTGCAGTGTTGATACAATATACTGGGACCACTATAGACATGCCTGTTGTCTTTGTAGGGAGAAGGTCAAGAGGGTCAATAACTGTGGCGTTGAGAGCGTCTGCCCGGAGCCTGAGGCCCTCCCTCGCCATATCACAACACCACAGTCAATACCCTCCAAATTGAGCCCTCATGCAGAACATTGCACAAATCGATATTCTTAAAAAGGTTACACGTCAAACTATTAAATACTTTATTGATCCATAAGCACTATGTAATGCTTATATAGAAAGCTATAGGTATGTTATCCCTGTCCTATACTGTGGCATGCAAGTAGGAAATATCTCTCATTATTTTTGACACTATCTCGTGGCAAAGTAGGTGTGGGAGAGAGGCAAATAATTCTCATTCAGTCGGCCACATGCCTTGATAACTGCTGTTCTTTCTCTTTTGAGAACATCCTGTCAAACTCGATGCCAAAAATTGACAGTTTAACGTTACACACACAGTTTGACATGATGTTCTCTCCCATACAAAAAGAGAAAGAGGGAAGGCGACATTTAACGGGGCTACCTATAACTCAGCCCTTACATAAGCTGTGTTAAGAATATCTCAGAAAACAGACTGAATATCCCATTTTGAACCTATTCATCTTCTTTCTTACGGCTGTCAACCTTTTGGAGAGAAAACTCCTCTAGCTGAGAGACTGAGGCAGTCCTAGCATCTCTCATCAAACCCAACTATCTCAAAACCTAACATTATTTTTTTTACCGCATGCCAGCCGCATGTCATTCAACTAAATGGAGCAGCTGCACCAAAATCACAGAATGTGCAATACACCTGTCACAATCTGTATTAGCAGGGAAATGGGAAATTAAAAGACAAAAGCAGGTGTTGTTGAGGATGGAGGTTTCAGTTTGTCACGTGTACATCTGGTAAATGGGAGAAAAAGGAGAGCAGGAGAGGAATGGGTGACCAAGATAGATGGATGGAGTGATACTGAGCATCAAGGTGAATGCTTCAGCATGCACAAGCACTGAGGAAAATGCAAGACGAGGCAAAAAGTCTCATAAGAATCAGCTGCCAGAAAAAGTCAGCTGGCGGTTACAGATGTACCAGAATAAAGTGATATTACTTGGGATGAAATATAACTTCATGATAATGGGTGAGAACACTGACATACAAAAAATGTAACCTGAGATAAAGTTGCATGAATCAAAGGCAGAAAAAGAGGAGTTTTATCTATAGGACCATGGATGCAGAATACGAGTAGCACCCTCAGGTTTAATAGCATTTTTGATAGTCTTTTGGACCATTATAGAAGGAGAAGTTAAGAGTAACATCACCGGAGGGAGCAGGAACAGAAAAAAGTGTGGGCCTGCAGAAAAGTACAGGGACACAGAGTAGATATAAGTGACCAGATGCAGTTATGAATGCACAGTCAATAGAGAGACAGAGAATGGGCAGGAAAGGAAAAATCGAAAAGGGCACAAGAGAGCAAGAGAAAGTGAGTGGGATAGAGAGAAAAAGGACTGACAGTGAAAAATGGAGGCAGTTAAAGATATCTGCCGAGCGATCTGTTATTACAGAAAGAGGGAGACAAACAGCTTCTTTCTTTTTTTACACCGAAATAAAGACAATCATCAATTTAAATCGGCAGGGCTGCTGGACCTCACCTTTTCTCTGTCAGACGCTGGGTGGTGAAGGTGTGTTCCATCCTACTCTTGTCCATTCATCACAAGGAGGAAGAAGACACTCCTCCAGGGGCATCCTGGGTAATCTTGCGTGGCCGGAAACGTGGTGATGGTGAGCGTATGGCGGCAGGACCCTTTGTTATTTACTGCTCACTTAGCCCCTCTGCACCCCGACGCACACACAATTTATGAGGACAATCGAGGGGCCCGCCGCGCTCCATTGGAGCACTCCCTGATGGATGTACATGGAGCCAGGAGAGGCGAGAGAGAGAGGGAGGCAGGGAGAGTCGGAAAGACAAAGATTGAGGTCAGGGTGTCTTACAGTTTTCATTTCTGTAAATTAAACTAATCATTGAGCTTCATAAGAGAAAAAGTCATGTCAAAACATGAGGAAATTAAGATCATTTTGTTGTACAAACATTATGCATGAGGTAAAAAAAAAAAAAAAAGTCATTTTAGATATGTTAATGAGCACTTCTTTGTGCAGTTTGAATATTTCCCTTGAATAGGGCGTGCGGTCCCGGCTCATGCGAAGAGTGATGCGAAGTGAGCAACCTGCTCATATGTCTTGCAAAATGCCACTGACGCACCAAATGTCACCAGAATGTCAGCAATTCCACTATCTGTGTTTAGTGCTTTTATTTCAGTGCGTTCATTTTTGCAGATACCTCTGTTTTTTTGCCTCAACTGTGCCTCTCTCATCCTATCTGCACATCCCCAAACCTCACCTCTGCTGTCCCCGTGCTCTGTACTTTTGCTAAGGCGTGTGCAGTGTGCAGCGCAGTAAGTGTTCGATCATAACAATCCATTAGAATAATCACTGATAACAAGTCCATTTTCATAAAAGAGGCGGGAGAGGGATTAATGAGCTTAACGCTACTTATGTTCCATCCATTTTGTGCTGTAAATCAATAATCCAGTAATAATGTTCTTCAGTGGGGCAACAGAGCCCCAAGAGCAGCATCCTCTCTCTCTTCATGGGTTATTTGAGCTGCCCTGCTATCTCCTTTGTTCTCTATAAAGTTGCCTTTTGGGACAGGCAGGACCAAACACATATATTTTTAGTCTTTTCAACACAGTCTGGTGTGAAACAACACAAGGGATTGGTAAGACTCCAAGAGGAAGAGAGAGACCACAGATGGGGAGGGGGGGAAGGGAAGAAGAAAGCAAATGAGCAGAGAGGATGGGGCTAAGAAAGCAGGGGAGGACATGAAATGCAGGGGGGAGGTGAGAAGATGGAGGAGACACAATTAGGTGGCGGGGTACAGCATGTTAGATGACTCTGTTTCACCAGCCTGTCCTCCCTCATATAGCTCAACTCTAATGTACAGCACTTCTATCTCTTGATCACTGTCTCGTAAACAAGATTACTGTTTAGTGGTTATTTGTTGTTTCATTCAAGGATCGCTTTTGACAGCGTTGAAATCAATTGCATTCAATTTTCTGACATAATTGTTGGGTCAGTTGCAAAATTGATAGTTTGTCACTTGTATTCAGAACTTAGAAGAAGAACAGAACCAAAAAACTGAGGCCTCATTTACATGAGCAAATCACCTTCAGTGTTTGATTTTTTTGATTGATTTGATTTTTCAGTCATTACTGATGTCAAAACACCACGTCTACCATAACTGGATTAATTAATAAATTGGAATGTGTGTGCAGCTTGTACTGTGTTTTTCTGAGGTGCTGTCATGACAGCTTACAGAATTTTAAACCTTATTACTGGGTCTTCAGAAAGTACCTGATGGGTTTAGCACTCTGTCTGCAAACCATTTCATTATTTATCATGCAGTATCGACTTATCACTTTTTTCCTCTTTTGTCTTGTAAACAAACGAAAGTTTATTTTCAGTGTTTCCCATTAAAACTCACTGTGTGTATCTTTGACCTCTAACTAACGTGTTGAATGCCTTTTCCTTCTCATGACACAATCGTGATTTTTTTAAAACTTGCATTGACAAGACAACACAGTGACTTAGAAATAGGAAACACAGGAGTACTCATATACAAAAAAATGAACATATTTAGCAGTTGCAGGGTTAATTACTTTCTTTTTTTTGTTGCTGTTGGTGTTTGATAAACTGAGTAATTTATGAAGAGAATTGAGGTCCAGGAAAAAAGCTAAGATCTTTGGTAGTGATTTGGAAACTTTCTGTTCTGGAATAAAAAGCTTCACATATAAAATAATGAAATAAGCAGATACTCAAGAACACCATCATCTGCTTCTCCTGGAAATCCTCTGTTTAACGTTACAACACTATGACCTGTGAATAATTCCCTTTGCCAAAAAGCAGAAATGTGGACTTATGGAAAGCGAGCATAAAGGGTTCAAAATGTCTGTAGAGAGTGCTCGTGCACTTGATGATGTGACAGTGAGAAAGTCTGGTATGCGCATCAAAATCTGTGATTCTGTGAGTGTGGATTTTGGGAGTGGGTCTATGAATTGGTGAACAAAACTAGAAACCACTAGTCAGTGGTTGTCAAAAACTCCAGCAACATCAGCATATCAGCAGAGTAAGAGCTAATTGCTGCTCTTTGGCTGTAGCTAATAGCTGCTGTTTGCTGGCTCAAATAGCTGCAGGGTTCGTCCCAGCTGAGAGCTCAGAACATCAAGGGATTGGTGCCATCTGGCTTTTTCCCTGTCTTTTTATTTTATTTTACATATTATTTTATTAGAATAATTTTAGTAGTTTTGATCAGTTTATATCATGGGTAAAATGTCTACTTGTTATTTTGTCGTAGGTCATGACACAAAAAGTCACACACCCCCTTTCCCTATGATATAATTTCTTCCAAAAGCTGCAAGATGAAATCAGCTGCACAAACACAGCACCCACTCTATTGTGCATCAGTGCTGGAGGAGATGTGGTAAAACTAAACGTCATGTTCCTAAAATGGTTATTAGAGTGTCAATCCCCTTTTTCAAATGTGTGAAAATACAATTAGTTATACACACTTAATTGCATCTGGGAAATCAAGGCATAGTTTGCTTTGCGTGATAGTTGACCTGCACCAGCTCAGATTAGTTGCCATCCCTCAATCTAGGTGTTTCTCCGGCTTTTTGCTACTTGTGACTTGTGATAGCAGAGTATCCAATTTAGTACTGGCAAAGGAGAGCTGTGTGACTGTTATGGCTGTGAGCTGACACTAATAGAGGTGATAGTTAGCAAAACACTGAATTCAATTTGATATCTCCAGGACAAAACGTAGAGGAGAATCATCAACAGAAAGCCCCAGCTGCACTGTACTCACTCAGGGGGTTGATAGTGATGGAGCGAAAAGGACAACATGCTCTCAAGGGACAGTGAGACAGACAGAGAGACAAGAGGAACTGCTGAATCTCAGAGAGGACGAAGATCCAGATCCAAACATCTACACTACAGTACTGCAGCACAAGCTACTACAGATGACAGGTTTTGAGTCCTTCGCCAGGTGTTTATACGGCTGTCTGTGGACAGATTGTGTCACCACTATAGCGTCACAAGCACACAAGACGCAGTCATGAAACTTCAAAATGAAGACAAGGAATGTACAGCGTCACAACTGTAACTGTAACTGCAAGATGCACTCACACAACTTTACAGATGTGTAGTCAAGATCAAAGTGAAAGAGGGGTTTGGTCTGACCCATGAGTACTGAGTACTCATCTAGTAATGACTACTGAGCATTATTATATGTTGGAACATGAACATATTGACAGGCGTCACAGCTGGTGTGATGACATTGCAAAATGGTCTCTAGTTGATGATATTAAGGGTGTCTCAGCAGAGGTCAGGAGGACAGGACAGCAATTAATCAGGTGTGAGCTGACCTGACAGGGTGACGATGCTCCATGATGACCATGAAGACACTAGAAACTCTGGAATCAGACATATTGTCCTCTGGCTTTAAGCTATCTTGCTGTGACATACAGTAGTGAGAAATCTTCACACTAATTTTCACACAATAATCAGTCTCTTGTAAGAAACTGATCCAGCTCTGCCTGTGTCTGTATCCTTCATCTCATCATTGAAGGAAAGAAATGTACTTTTTGTGGTGATAGATAGAACTAATACCACATCATGGTTGTGTGTTTACTATTTGCCTGAATTTTGTTCCATCTAATGGAGAACAGCAGCGTGGAAGGCCCTACTCTGGTCGGAGGGGATGAGGGTGGAGCTGGGTGCAGCACAGGGTTCATTTGAAGCATATTAGAAACATCAGAGTCCAGGCAGCCCCCTAAAGCTCCAGCTGGTTGCTTCCCCTCTCCTCCACTCCTGTTCAGGCTGCCCACATCCCCACAATGCCCTGAGAGAGTGATAAGAGAGAAAGTGTTGGCAAACTCTGCCGACCATGTGCCGACACTGAGCCCCGACACTGCACTGCCTGCCTCAGCAACAATCTCAGCAACAGCATTTAGAACAGGAGGTAATAGCCCTCAACATACCCTGACGCTGCATATATTCACATAATGTAGGCGAATTTTAATGAAACAGCAACAGATCGACATCTCTTTCTGTCTGTTTCCAGGTTTGAAAATACCCCAAGTCATTCTGTGGCTAAGGATCAAACAGATCTCTGCTGAGTATCACCTCAGGTCCAAATGTGTTTTAGCTGACACAGCCTCTTCGGTCCTCAGGTGCCATGTTTACAATCAAGTAGAGAATGAAAGGACATATTATACAAGGATGCAGCCTTCTCAGATGGAATGAAATGTGACAAATACGTGCATTTCGCCCCTCAAAACGATTATCTTTACACGTTATGCACATCAAGCAGATTGGCAATCATGTTTAACTCCTATTATATAACAATGTAATGTGCAGGAACTATGGAGCAATCTAAGATGTGCTGTATAATTGGAAACATGGCTTCATTAGAATAACTGGTATTTGAAGGGATTTACAGTATTTCAAATGAGGCAAGAGCATCAACTTAAGAGTGCAACATAAGTTCGGCTTTCCCACAAGAGATAAGACACTAGTAGTACGAATGAAGAAACACCAGAGGCCATCTGCATGTGTCATTAAACTGCCCATCGCCTTGCACTAAATCCAAACAGTGGGAAAGAATCCAGCAATCAAAGCACATATGGCCAGCGACTGGTGCCTGAATTATCCTTCAAATGTAGGTTAATGAATTCAGGAGCAGGCTGTGCTCATGAGCATCATATCTTTAGCAGCCTGACAGACACACCTGCCAATATGTGGTGGGGCTGTCGGCAGGGGGAGGAGGGTGGTTAAGGTGTGTGTGTGTATGTTTTGCGGGGGGGTGGGGGGCATTGATCGGCACCTCTGACGTGGTCTCTGTTGGGTGACAGCACTGCCAGAGATGCCAGGACACCACCCAGGGAAAGTCCATTCATCAGAGACCATCAGGCGCTAATGAAACACACTGAGATAGTGATTAAGACACAGACACCTACTGCAGCAGGGCCCCAAGCCTGGTGCATTCATCACAGCCACTGTCTGCAGGTATCTGAACTCTCTCTGTTTCTGTGTACATGTGTGCAGGCAAGCCTGTTGTGTTCGTGTGTGTGTTTGTGCATACAGACACACCTACAGACTGGTCTTTAGGTCTCAAGTATGTGTTTGTGTGTGTGGGCATTTGTAAGGGAAATAGCTGCAGCGTGCATGGTGAAGGTGTTACTGTCCTTTCTGCGTTTGCCCTTGGATACAGCCCACCACCTTTGTGGCTCTGCCAGGAAAAGACATTGTGCTTGGACTTGGCATATATACAAGAGGCTGTTCTCTGACTGATCATTAACTTTTGGTGTTAATTGATTAATCAAACCTGGCTGATAATGAGCGAACACCACAAACTGTGTTCCATCTTGGAAGGGCTTGCCCTGTCTGCTCAGGAAATGAATAATACAATGCAGATGGTACAAGTCTTATATATTTATTTTGGGAAGAGACTTTTCTGCAGCTGATTACTCATTGCAGTCTGGTTATACATAAGTTTGTCACATGAACTTGGCTGTTAGGAGCTGCAGCATCTTTTCTGGAAGTCTAAGGCAGTGCCGCTGCGTTGAGGCTACACTACAAATTTGTTAGATGACATCCAAACACCATCTGTGGTGTCACTGTCAGAGAGAGAGGCTGCATATTGTTTATGACAGAACCAAGATGAGGTTTTAATACCCAGTTTTATTACTTAACAAATGAAGACAGGCTGAAGGTGATTATTTATATCTATTAATTAACTTAATTAAGATGGGAGGATTTGCTTCCCTCGCCCCTGTTGTTAATTACATCTATGTCTACAGCACAAGGTTGATGTCGTAAATACAGATGTCATCTCTGCACAGCCAATGTTGGAGATTAAGCTCAGCGTTTGTTTGCATGTGCATGTTAGCATGCATGCACATATGCAAGCACATAAGTATATGGTGCAAAATTTCCATTTTCTTAGCATTGTACAGGATGCAAAATTTCTCCCTTTTCACAAAACAGCAACAGCAGACAATTACTGAGTTATGCAGTGCAAATGAAATATACGTAATCCCTTGAAATGAAAAATACATTGTCCCTCATTGTGCCTCATGTGTCTTTGTCCAAAGCAGCCCAGTAGTTCGACCTGCTGAGTGAGCAAACCCACTCTCTCCCCACTCTATCTCTGTCCCTTCTTCAGACTTGCCTCTGTTGCTGCAAATGGGACAGCGACCAAGGGGTCTGCACTACAAGCAGCAGATTAAAGGATTACCATTAATTAGATGTCAGGGACAGAGAGGGGCTTTGCCTGTCTTGGCCATGATACAATATCTGTTAATCTGCTGCGCTCCTGGATAAAAAGAAATCAGTCCATTGACAGGAAAAATAGGAAAAGAGGGATGGGGCCGGGAAAGAATTGAAAACAAGAACAAAGAGGCAAAGGAGTGAGGGGTGGGAATAGAGATTGCAGGAGGGATGAAAGAGGTGGAAGAAAGCAAATATGCTCATGGTCCACTTGAATGTACATTGAGCTTTTTCTTATAGAAAGAAAAGCAGCTGGGGATAATAAGATGCAGGAGGGTGTAAGAGACCAAAAGGGACTATAATGAGTTAATAACAGGGTGATCTATACATAAACAAGAGGATGAGGAGCGGGGTGAAGTGGCTGGGGCCTGAGTACAGAACATTGACTCCAAAGAAATATAAAATGGTTGAAAAGGGGGAAAAAATCTAACTTTTACTTACATTGTTATTCGTATTATTGTTTTTTTTTCTCAGATAAGGTTGGTCAACTATTTCTCTGTGATAGACATTTGTCCATTTCATCTGTCACCCTGTTCTGCACCACAGCATCTGTATGAAAGTGAAAAATGACCAGCTGCACTTTACAGATATAGTGTTCCTTTGTACACATATGTCATTCTTAATTGAAGACTTGGCCCGCTGGAAAGCAGGTAAGTCAGGTGATTGACAGGTGACTGGTTTGAGTTTGATAAGGCACTAGTCTATAATAGAAGTCCTGACCCTTACTTTTAGTGCTATTAACCCAAGCCAGACTGCCTGTGTTGACTTCATCTTTCTTTGACAGGGAGTTTGATACTGTGCCTCAGGCCAGGTGAGGACAGGCTATCGGGGTCCTGTTAAACACCCGCCTACTGCCTAGCAGATAACACTAACCCTGCAGGCATCCTGGCTTTGGCTACTGTCTTCCCAGTCTGGACAGATCACCCGCACTGAGCCTACAGCTGTATGAGGCTTATCACCAGCATGTACGCGGTTATATTGCTTATAGGAAATATAAACTATTTGCAAAGTGAGTTTAATCTTAAAATATACAACCGTGCATTTTGTTGAGTTGGTTGAATGCCTGAAGGCAAGTGCAGGGCTGCAGATTTTTTGCTGCAGCGTATAGTGCCTAATGTAAATTTGAGTTGTGAGGGGGTAATTGATGGAGAAGGGCTGGGACATCATTTTCTTATGGCCAGGCATAGGGCATTCCCTCTATTTGAGTAGAGGGACTCTGGGCACCCCTATGAGCCCCACTCGCCTGAGACTCTAATTACTTTGGGGACCTGGAGAATTCAAAGGATTTAGATACGGGGAAAAAAAAGAATTTCCAATTTACTGCACCACTTGATGTTTGTCTTCGTTTGTGGTACGACTTGTGCTTCAGAAAGCAAACTGACACAAAGTGCACATTTGTGCATCCTGATAAAGGTGAAACATTATTAGAACGCTGTCACGGCTGTGTTTATCCCCGGGCAGTGTGTATGTGTGGATAATAATCTCCTGGACAAACACACTGTAACCTCGCCCTCCCCACCTCCCACCCCCCTCTGCCGGAGCTATCTTCATCTCACAAAGCTGAACCCCTGCCTGTCTGGCTGCTGACATTTCTGCTCATGCTGCGCAGCCACCGCCCCAAAACCCTTTACACTGGGAATAAATTACGTCTGAAAGTTTAAAGACAGAGCCATCAGTTTCATTTCTTGATTGAGTCGTATCTCATTCACTTTTATCACACCGTTGTTTAGACATTTACACGGACTTGTGAAAAATTCAATAATCAGTTTGCAGTTGGAGAAATGTTCTGCATGAGAATCTGGGTATGATATCTATGAGTCCTGGAAGAGGTCTGTGGTCCACCAGGCAAATGATTTGGTTACATGCAAATCATCTCTTCATTCCCTAAGCTTTATATAATTAGATTTTTTTTTGTAATCAAATTCAAATACTAAAAAAAAGCATAAAAAAAATTCATTTTTCATTAGTTTGTAGCTTAGATTACATTTTCGCCTGATTGAGAACGGTCCCCTGTGGACTGTGGAAGGTGCTGTCTAAACAGTTTAAAACATGGCTTCCTTGACAACAGATCCTCTGAAGCATGATAATCAGAAACACATTTTGGTGATTAGGTCAACCGACAATAATTGCCTGGCAGGTTGGTCAATTAACACTTTTCCCCCACGTGTTTTGATCTGCATTCACATGTTTATATTGTACCTTTATATAGTAATTCAGAAAGGTGTTAATTTCTTTCTTTTGCATGACTTAGTAATAGCACATTAGAGAGAAAGAAATGCATATCACATGGTAGGATATTGATATATCAGAGAAGAGGAGCAGTGTGTGTTTCATACTTATTCAGCATGACGTGCTGTGGAATTATGAGGCCACAAAAGCAGTAAAAGCTTAATTTGAGAGGTTACACTGTTGCAGAGTGAAAGCTGTAAGGAAGCTCAATGGTGAAATGAGGATTTAATAAAAAAAATATTCCCAGTGATTCAGTTGTCATTAGTTGAGAGAACCCCTATGCATATGCACAGACCCATGACCAATGAAATGAGAGTGAGAGAAAATGGGTGGTAAACTTTCCATCACCTTCATTCTTTCCTGTTTAACGGGGGGATATTTTGCTCTCACTCTGAGTGGCAGAGACTAGTAAAACCACAGTGTTTTATGGCATCCCAGCTCAGTGTTGACAAAGATTGGGCACCAGAGAGGCCCGCTAGAAAGTCACAAAGTCACGCAGGACAGAGAGTGGGGCCTCACAGACTGATCCCTCACTGACAGAATCTAGTGTTGTTAATGGTTTAAGGCATTAATGGCACACTTTCACACTTTAATTGAGCACCCAGTGAGCGAGATGTCAGACCGCAGAGCCCTCCAGGGTGGCATGTGTTGTCGAAGTTAAGTGTCTGCATGTCTGTGTTTGACTATGTGTGCCTACTTATGTGATAGGTTTGTTATTGTGTGTGTGTGTGTGTGTGTGTGTGTGTGTGTGTGTGTGTGTGTGTGTGTGTGTGTGTGTGTGTGTGCGCGCACCAGTCTGACAGACAGAATGAGACCTCTCAGCAGAAGACGCTGGGGAGACAATCGATACTGCTCACCAAGGTGTGCGGCTACAGCCCTCTCTCGTTATGTGCGTAGAGGCAGCCTGCTGCCGAGTCTGGCTGAGGATGAGCCAGGGGAGTGTGGACACACACTCACAGATGCCCCCTGATACCGGCTTCTGCTGTCTTTTTTATGATACGTGACAAGATAATGAGTCTTGAGCACACCTGAAAATATCCCCCCATGGGTGTATTATCCCTGTGTATCTTTTCTGTGGAGGAGGTTATTGTATTCTTTCTTAAGATTCACTGTGAACAAAGTCACCAAATGTTCATGTACGTAAAGGCACCTCTATTTCAGAGGTGATGATGTCCAAAACCAAGAGAGGCTATTTGTAAAAATGTGCTGTACTGAGTGACATGGGTAGAAAAAAAGAAGAGAAAAAGATACCTACAGCATACTGTGACATTGGAAAAAATACCTCTCTGCAAACAATGTGGCCCCTATTATCTACAAATAACCAGAATCCCGAAGGTGCTTTTGGATTAAATATAACTGCGAAAATAATGGACATATTTTAAAATTTGATAACGCAACCCAATCCTTCTGGGCAGCATTTTCTTGGACAAGACTGTGGGACAGTTCTGTAGAGCTGCACCCCATCCCCGTCCATTTTTATACATGCTGCCAGTAAACTGTGCCAAAGTGCTGATATCCCTCATTAGAAAAGCGGGATCCAGGAAAGAGTCCAACTAATGCCTGCCCACACTGACACAATGATGGTACAGGGTCTCCACAGGAGATTTGAAGGTCAACAAGAAAAACAGGTTGTAACAGACAGTAAATTGTGGCCTGTGAGACCCCGGCCATTTAAATAGAATCTCTTGTGCTGCTGTAGAATGAGCTTAGGGGGAGTGGAGATGTGTTCCCTCATGCTTGTTAATGCTAACTGCATGTGACTGCAGAAGGAAACAGACAGGCTGATTGAGGTGACTGCGTATGCTTGTGTATCCAAGTGAAGCCTGTGGGATTTCCATGTCAGCAGTCAATTTACCCAAACAGTGTGAGGCCCCACACTGTAACATGCACACAAAAAGTGCAGAATATTTGACATAGATTAGGAAAAAGTGCAGCTATTCTAACAAGTTATTCATTATCTGGTGATACCCAACATAATCGTATCCACTGAGCCCACAAAAGCCAACATTTATCCAGCCCTTAGGGCAGAGCCTGGGGAGGCTTGGCTCCAAGCCAGCTGGAATATGGAGTTAATACAGGTCACATCCCATCTCCCATATCCTTAGGCAAAATATTTATTCTCATTTCCAGCAATTCCACATATCACCAGCACCTCTGTCTTCTGTTACGACTACATTTATCATCATATTTTCCTCCTTCTTTCTCTTGTTCACTCATTTAAAAACACATGCTCACAAAGCGGATTCACACTCCCGTCTAACTTGAAAGCCCTCTCCCTCCTGCGGTTCTTTGCGAAAGCTCTGGGGTGCTGCAGGTGTGTTGAGGGCCTCTCGGTACCAGATAGGGCACGAGGATTACATCCACACTAGATTAAACCACCACCATTCCCTGCTGGGAATTCTAACAATTATCAGGCTGGTACTCCGGGGATGTGGGACTGATGGGGGACAGGGAGTCCTACGGCAGAGGAGGGGGCAGCCAGGCACTGGTTGTTGCGATGTCTTCATCTTGAACACCGGTCTGCCGCATTGAGATAAACAGTGCCTGCCAGGCAAATGTATTAGCAAACATCAGATGCCTGAAATGCACCGTTAAAAAGCACAGTTTGAGACATGCACTGGCTATTTTATATCATCTGACTGACTTAAGAATATCCTGCTGCTTATCTCCTTTTGTTTCATTATGCATCCTTGGCCACAACGCCGGTCACTGATGCTGCTGTTGAAAGTGTTGTAGGTAAATGCTCCCTTTTGCCGCCCACACAAAAACAGGCCTCTTTGTCATTCTGGAGCCTGTTGTAAATTGAAGGACCCTTCTGAGGACATCAGGGAGAGAAAAGGGGGTCTGTAATGACAGCATTAAAACAACATATGCTGCTCCCTTGCACCTCTGCACTTAAGGCTGGCTTTTATTCCACCCATTTTCTCTCAATTGCACACTTTGCTCCCCCTCTGTTAAATTCCCACTTGCCTATTTTTGGAAAGTCATTGAGAGTCTTTGACAAAGACAGGCTAAAATGAATGTGAAAGTGTGCCCCTGGCCTGGTCGCCTCGTACTGGAGCAGGCCATCTGACCACCAGCAGTAGGTTGGGCCAAGCGGGGCCATTAGACCAAACCTAGGAGACCTGTGCAGCCACCACTGCCAAGCTGCTCCACTCTCCTTCAAGCTTCAGACTACTCTGCCCACCTCAGCCACCACACCCCCTCCTCTTCTCTTCCCCCTGCAGGTGCCAACTCTTCTGCTCAGCCAGATCCCAATGGAGCACATGGAAAAAATCCATCCAGTCAACCCTGTTTGTGTGTGTGTGTGTGTGTGTGTGTGTGTGTGTGTGTGTGTGTGGTGGGGGGGGGGGCAAGGGAGTGGAGCAGAGATGTGAAAGAGCACTGGTGGCAAAATGGGACTTGTAAGCGGAGGTGTCAGAGGAGGTGCAGTCCCGGGAGGGCTAATTTTATATTGTTGTCCGGATGACCTTGAGTAGGGCACCATGGAAACATTTCTACCTTGACTTTGCGAGGTGTCTTGGTGGCTTTGCATTCGTGTGGAGACAAAGCCCTCTCACCCCAGAACAGAGAGAAATCGCCAAAGGCAAAAGACTGGAAATAATAGCAGGGCGCCTTTGCTACCTGGGGAAAGAGAGTATTAGCAGGAAATCTTTTGAGGTGCCACTGTTCATGCTCCATAGCTCCTCTTCAGACAGGTAGCTGTATTTGAAAGCTATTGATGGCCTTGTTCAATCAATGGAACAACAGCAGTCCTGAACCAAAGTGAGTCAGAGAAAAGTCAGGGGAAGTGTGTGTGCGTGAAAGAGAGCGATGGAAAGGAGGAGAGAGATTGTGATTGCATGTTTTAATGCGTGTTTAAAAAGGCGTGTGTTTTAAAGGTGTGTGTCTATGTGTGTGCGTGTGTGTGCAGGAAGAAACAGAGAATACCTATGAGATTTGATCTTGTAATATCAGCTTGGAAGTGTACCAAACCTCCATGTTTGTATCTAAGCAACATGTGCACTCCATGTAAATTTCTCTCGGCTAACGCTATATTCAGCTGCATTTGTCTGCCATGTTTTGATATCCAAATTGAGTCAGCTGGAATACATTAGACTGCACACATTTATTTCAGGAATTAAGTAATAATAGGCTTTGATTACCAAAAATTGTGCCCAGGCAGGACAAACCAATATTTGTATGCAAATACAGAAAAACAAAACCGCACTGGCTGAAAATGCTAAATAGGGACATAGTAATGATTCTTTTCACTCAGCCTGAAGACAAATGCAAAAATCTCCAGCCAAACAAGCAAATATTTGTCATTAGTATTTGCAAAATCATTTGATTTGGATGTATTTTGAATTACAGATTGACCGTACTTACAGATGTACCTGCCTAAGGTGTTTTAGCTTCCTCCATCATGTCATGCCTCATTGCCATGGACTGCAGCTGTGTGTCTGTAGGAGGAGGAATAGAAACTACGTGCATCTCCCTTTGTGCCACGACCCACTCACTGTCCCAGGCACAGCCACCTGGCACCTCGACACACACCTGCAGGAGAAAACAGTG
This sequence comes from Chaetodon trifasciatus, assembly GCA_037975065.1. Taxonomy (NCBI): domain Eukaryota; kingdom Metazoa; phylum Chordata; class Actinopteri; order Chaetodontiformes; family Chaetodontidae; genus Chaetodon; species Chaetodon trifasciatus. Next base: position 7,149,291 of record JBBMOE010000013.1, read on the forward strand.
ATATTCGGCTTGATTGGTTCACGTGTCGTGCTCGTACACCACACACAGTTAGGACTTTCTCAGTCAAATCCACAGCAGGTTTTGAGAGTGTGGTCATGCATCAATCCTTTTGATCAGAGAAGGCAGGCAATGTGTTTAAGCCAACAATCTCCTGGTTTGGAATCCAGGTTTATTTGCTTCACTCTGCTCTTGAAACAATAAGAAAGTTGGCATTTTAACATTAATTAGGGATTAATGACGTATTGTCTTGTAAACAGTGTTCTAAATACAGACCAAAGGGCTGTGCGTCATTGTTTTTTATTTACACTGAGCAAGCATTTGTAGTTGGCATCTCTTTTCCTGTGAAGTGCCCTTGGAACCAAGTCTTTTATATCTCAATTAAAGTGCTTTCCCTGCGCTCCCTTGCTCTGAGCATGGCCATTATCACCATGGCTCCCAACAGTCTAATTATGCCCACTCCCAACATCACCCCCTCCTCCTCCAAACCCTATACTGCACCCACGCTGCTCTATCTTGGACCTTGGCAAGCTCACCTCAGCCTCCTTGCAGCCAATCAGACAGCAGTGTGTGGCATCATTAGAGTATGGGATCGGCTGTGTGGCGCTGGGTGTCTCTATGGGAGGCATTGATGAAATACCCCAGGGGAGACCTGGCACAGCAAGGCTGCTGCTAAACCCTGAACTGCCTGTCAGCAGCACTTTGTCTGAACATGATAAGTTCCTGTTAAGAGGCAGCGGTGCCATGGTAGATCTCACGCCCCCTGCAATGTACAGCAGCTTAGACCTCCAAAAAACAGCCCCATATTTCAGAGCAGCCTCTGGTGCCTGGTCGGCAGTGCTGTGATGGCATTCTCTGTTTAGAAACAATTACCACAATGCTGACAGAAAAAAAAAAAGAAAAACTCTGCAGAATTATGACTCAACATTCAAGATTCAGGAGTTTGTTGCTGCCCTAGAAGTTCACCTAAGAGTGCTCAGGACAGGCATACAACCCCATAAAGTGCATGTTACATTCATTCAATAAATTAAGTTGATGAATATGGGCACTGGTTTACTTTGACTCAATCCCACGCACACCACTCTGCTGCTGTAAATACTCACAAGAGCACCAACTGTGCATTAATCCAGGGCTGAAAAAAGGCCCTGAAAAATTATTTCGGTCTTCAGCAGGAAGAAATGGACTTCAGGCTGAGAGCCACAAACAGCACAAGTTGGAAAATACTGAGATGAGGACTAACACATTGCTTTTGGTCTTTTAATGGGTTTTTCTCAATAACAAAAATGTAAATGATTATTAAAGCTGCTGTTGGTTGTTTTTACAAAAAAGATATCAAAAATAAGGAAAATATCTTATAAATAGGAAATATCTCATTTCTCCTGTGAGTGACTGAGAGCTGTCAGACCTTGAGCTTCACACTCCGCACAGGCTGGATAAGTTCTTACACTTAATTTGCTTTTAGATGAAAACAACATGATAATTTAGGCACTGGTGTTTTGAGGCATGTGTTTAGCTTTCACATGTGGTAAATTATTTTAATCACTTGTATCTGATGACTTTCTACAAGTTTGAGGGCGTACTGAAATAAAAGTAAATAAAGGGTTTTTTGAGATTAGAATAACACTCGCAGGTTAAAGATGAAACTGAAGAGTTCCTGCTCGTAATAACCCTGAGCCCTCTTCCAGAGAGAGACAGAAATATGAATCGGCTCGCTGGCTTGCAGCTTTCCATACGCAGAGTGGCGGCTTAATGGAAAAATAAGGGAAAGAATAGAACTGCCGAGTGACAAGTCCAGGGAAGTATAGAGCTACAAACAAAGCGCACCTGTTCTGCATAGGGAGCACAAATGAGACTTCACCATCATAAATCATGCACCTATAGTAGACAGGTACCTACTCATATTTAGACTCCAGGGGCAGACACAGACTGTGGGAGCATAGGAAGACCGTTTGCAGAATAAGCTACCATCACTCAATAACAGACCTAAAACTTACAACATGCCTCTGACATGTAAGGTTGAAAAGGAATAAATGAAACAGCAGTCAGCATATGAAAGTCCAGTACCTTCGAAGGAGGGCAGCTGGCCCTCAGTGCAGCTTAACGCCTCCTCGTGGGCGGGTCATTGTGTGTCCTACTATATTAAACCATTCCTCAAGAAGGACAGGATCCAAATTGACTTCACACACTGCTCTTAAAAAAAAAAAAAAATGAAGACATGTCACTTCTTCCTGATGTTCATGAAACCATTTTTTAATTTATTTATTTAGCAGCATGCATTGTGGTGTTACCATCCTGGCATATAGGAAAATCATGAGGGAGCAGCATTTGTACCACAGGGTGCACTTTGTCCTGTAAAATAGCTTCATATTCCTTGGCTGTTATGCAATCATGCAGAGCAATCATCAGACCTAATGATCCCCAGTAGATGGCTGCCCCTACTATTACTGCTCCGCTGCCATGTTTAACAGTCGGCAACAGACATTGTGGGTTGAAAGCATCGTTTAGCTTTCCTCAGAATCTAAAGAGGATGAAAGATGACTCATTAGATGTTATTGCTTCTTGGTGTTGCTCAGGGTCCAGGTTGGCAGTAGGTTATATACAGTACTTCTATTTGCTGGCCTTCAATACAGTGCGCTCTCTCACAGCAGCCATGCCAGAAATACCAGCTTTGTGAAACTTACAATGTCACCGCACTGTTTACTCAACACTGTGGTGATATTTGCAGGACTGCAGGCTTTAGCAACTCTCTTATTAGGTGTCTGTCTACCTTTGTTGGTCAGTTTCAAGGTGTGCCCACATATTTCTCTCTTCTGACCATCTGAACATATTTGGCATAATTTTGGCACATTTTTTAAGACAGTTTTGATTGCCACAGAAAATTATTGAGCAGTTTTGAATCTCTTTTTCATTAACTTCTACATTAAGTTCTTCAGCCTTTGTAACTCACTCTTCTGTTAAAGTAGCATGTACTGCCAAGTGGCTGTAATATGACTTTCCCTTGACTTGAAGATATCATTTAGTTTTTCACATGGTTTCAAGTTTCTCTGTGATTTATATATCTATATATATCTATATCTATATCTATATCTATATCTATATATATATATATCTACATCTATATCTATATCTATATATATATCTACATCTACATCTATATCTCTCTCTCTCTATATATATAGATATAGATAGATAGATATAGATATATATAGATATAGATATAAATATATATATTTATAATATTATCTTGCGCTGCATAAAATCCTCCTGCAGTATAAATCTTTGTGCTGTGATTTTGTAAAGAAAGTAACCTACTGCTCTACTTCATGAAAAGAATGTGTGATGATTATGGTTAAGGTTATGGCAGTGTCAAAAAATGATGATTTTAATATTCATATGTGCTGCCTTGAAAATGTTCTTCCTGTGAGGATCTCTAGTTTCCCCTCCTTTTCCCCATTGCGTCTGATGTTCCCCCTCCACCTCTGTCTCCTGTCTGTCTCTCCATTGTCTGTCAGGTGTGAGTGTGTTTCTCTGCAGGGTGTGGCTGACAGGTTGGGCTCGGCCTCCTCCTTTCCTGAACACAGCTGCCCTCGATCATGCAATCAAGACTCACCCGCTCCCACAGCACATAAGCACCGGTGTTCCACCCAGTATTCGTTGAATCATCAGTTTATTGGTATGGCAACGACTGAGACTCCTGAAGAGTCCTTTTCTGCCTCCCTGCCTCTTGCTCAGGTGTCTAATTATCACCTGTCTCCATCCATGCCCTGCCTGCCTGCATCTACTGAAGCGATTGGATTCAGCACTCATCCGGCCTATTCCCGTTCTGACATCTCCGAGCTCTGTGACTCATCTGGATTCATCTGTTTGCACATTCTCCAAATCTTCATTAAAAGTATTGACTTTTGCTGGTCTCCTGTCTTCTCTGTCTGATTGAAAACCTAACAATTCCTTTTGATTTCATGAATTAACCGAAGTCTTTCAATAGAAGCTTGTATATTACAGGGCGCATGCATACTGAAAAAGTCACAGTCTTGAGTGTATAGTAACATGTGGTGTATTGGAAAAATGGGAATTTGTGACGAACATATGTCTACCAATTCTTGCGTAACCTGTCAGCTGTTCTGTTCTTCGCTCTTTTAGGTAAACTGTTCCTTCTGTGCTATTCCCCCTCAGTGTTAACTCTTTCACAGCTTCTTCTGATGCTTTTCCTGCTGCAGAAAATTACAAGAGTAAATTATTTATTGTACCGGAAGAAACAAAGCTGATCTAACTCATATTCACAAAGGGAAGCTTTACTCAGTGCTCATGAATCAACCGTTTTAATAGAAGACATTTTGACATGTTGCAGTAAGAAAGGTGTAATTAATAAAATGATGGCCAAATTCCATTTTATTGCTTCAGTTTCAGCATCCCGTTGTTGTGCATGCTGTCTGTCTGTTACACCGTCATGGTTTACTATGCCACTTAAATAGCACAGAGCCATTAGGTCACACGAGTGCTTCTATTATTATGACAAGTCAAGTCAGTCTGTTGCTAACTCGCTAAGATGCTTGACATTTGATGGTGAGTTTATGAAAGAGTTTTTGGTGTGATCAGGGCATACTGAGCTCAAATCTCAGTCTTTGTCTCAGTCTCTTTTCAACTACAGTATGGCTCAGTGAGAGTCAGTCCAGACAAAGTTTGAACCCACTGGTTGGCCTCTTTTGCTGCCATTTTGATGCCAGCAGCACTGAATATGCACAGGTGACACACAATGCACTGCTCTCTTTCATGTGTAAATGAAGAAAGTTTATTTTCTTTAATTTGAGAAATGACTGAAAGGAAGGCTGTCAATGTGACAAAGTGAAAAGCAGATTTTTTTTCTGCAGTAAAAGTGAAAATGTCTCATTTCTAACAACAAACTACTTAAGGAATGCAGTATTTGTACTTCCCTCTGCATCCATGGTTCCACTACTAGAGGCTGACAGCTGTCAGTGAACACTGACACATGGTATATTGTGACCTAGGCAGTCCAGTTAACCTCAGTGAGGTCATCTGCACACACTGTCAAGCTGCACATCAGTCCTTAGATAGCAGACGTACAGCATTGTTAAAAGTCCATCATCTGTCTCTATCACTTCCCCCACAGGCCTTTATGAATCACAGAGGAAGGAGAAAGAGGCAGGCACAGGGAAGCACACTGTAAAAATCTAATACACTGCTGTATTGTTTTTCCTGTGAGAACTAAAGCAGAGCTCCACAGGTTAAACTATTTTTATCTTGACTGAATATTTTACATTAGTCAAACCACCACTCTACTGTAATTTTGTAAATTAAGTACATTTGTTTTGAAGTTTCTGTATGTTTCCCCATGTCTCTTAGTCTTTAAGTTTCATTAACATTCAGCTTAATGTCACACCTGATTGCTCCTGATTTGTGCCAAATCTACACACTGTTACAAAATGAAGTATTGTTTTATTTGTTTATACTTCTGTCTGATGGATTATAGGTTTGTCAAATGGTCTAGAAATGAAGCAGCATAACACTTTTTCTATGTTTGCAAACACATTTTAAGAGTCACTTAGCCTGACATGTAGTGACAAGTCGATCTGCAGCTTGTATAATTCAGTACCTCTTTTATTCACATTGCTCTTACAGCTAAATGAAGATGTTACCTTATTCAGGAGGCTGTAAGAATACACTTCTAATTTAGTTGATAACTGATAATAGATGAATTGTTTTGATGAATATTTAATACAATTAGGGGGTGAAGAGAAGAGAGTGTGTAAAAGAGAGGGATTGAAATAGAAAGTAAGAGAGAGGAGAAAAGCAAGATTAGACATCCAATTATTTAATCTCTATTGTTGTTTGTGACTAATGATGATTAGGAATAGCGCAGAATAATTAGAAATTCATAGACATGGGAGCAAACAAACTGCATTAACACAGCAGTATATATCTTGTAATCAACAATTAACAGCACCGCAAACCACTGTTTGCTTATCACATAATTCACATTGCTAGCAAACGCACTGGTAACAAACTGTGCCAGCTGATGAAAAAAGAACATTCACTTCATAGCTTTATGCATTATGACTAAATGAAAAAGTTGTGAATCTTTGATTGTTTAAGTAATTGTTAAAGCTTGTTAATTCTTTACTATAATAATATTCCTTCAGTTTACGACTCAAAGATGTATTTTCTCTACACAAAGCTCCATCTTGTGAGGCCTTGGTTTTTTGGTAATGTAGCATACAGCGGCAGGGATGGATGATATGTGTGGGAACATTAATCATATGCATGTGTTTGCAAAATGCTCTCCTTTTGTTTGTGCCGCCGGGCTGCTATGCCTGCTTTACTTTTGCTTCTCAGTCACAGACAAGCAGAGGTGCAACGAAACAAGGGCAGCATGGTACAAAGTCAGCAGCCAAATTAACATTCAAATGTTCACACCCACATTCAAAAGTGATTTGCATCATTTTCCAGCATGGATTGAACAGCACAATCACAGCAATAAAGCAAAAAAAATGCCTCAAAGCGATGAAATGCTCTTGCCTTTTGCCCCTGTGAAACATTAAGTTGGATATATCCATAAATCTTTACTTGACTTTGCTTAAAACTGTTTTGCTAGATAGATAGATTGATAGTATGGTTGGATATCCACAGCTGTCCCCCGTGACTTCTCACCCATGCTGGGAACACTTTCAGTGATCTGGCTCCCTGCCACCTTGGACCCACTGACCGGAGTTAACTTTGACATCTTTGTGGCATCCAAACCCCAGGGGACCATCACTGTGGCTGCTAACTGATGCTTCTTACATATGGCCGCACTGCTGCCTCTCAGCAAGACATCGTAATCAATAACATGATGATATCTTGCTGGTTTCTGTGCTCCGGGTTCCTGTGCGAGTGGATTGGAGACTCTGAATTGTCAGTATGAATATAAATTGTTGGATTGTTTAAAGCCTTGTGATGGACTGGCCAGTGAGGCTGTCACAGTTAAAGAGTGTGATTTATCTTTATGCAAGGAAAAGCTGAAATGCATCAGCTAGGCCCACATGTTTTTCCATTTTGAACAAGATAAAATCACTGTCAATCTTTAGCATATCAGGCTTTGTGAAAGTGAAAGCCAGCAAACTACTAGCTTCTACTTGGAAAGTGGAAGCTGGTTAGCTTATCATGCTAATGTTTGCACTGATTCCAGACTGATGCCCCCTTGGCTAATTTTTGTTCATGATCTTTCAAACACCTGCTGAGTGGCAGCTCCTGCATACACAATGTTAGGTGTCTGTATTTTAACAGTAAATGAAAGAACGTAAATGGTTACACAGGGAATATAATTAAAGCACAAAGGTGCCAGATCATATTCAATATACTGTATATTTGCAGTGGTGCTGTCAATCAACGTTGAACTATAAATCAAAATCTATCCCAGAAATTCCCAGCCCCACCAATGTAGGTGGAGCCATTACTAGAGAAAAATAAATGAAATGTAAAGTTCTTCTTTTTTGTAATTACTATTGTGGTCAGATAAGAACAAAAGTCAAAACAAATGGCAAGAATATAGAATGATTTTTTTTTTTTTAGCAAAACTCAGTATCATTTCAGTTCGATTGTCAGGGGTTGAGAAAAATTAATAAAATGCATTAACTTTTTGTTTGGATGCAACACACAAATAAAGTGATGCAGGGTCTGAAACAAAGCTCTGGGTTTTATCGTTCAAGAATTCAAGTCAGTATTTGGGGTTACAGAGAAGTGGATCAGGTCAGTGCACAGGCTGATCGCACCCCCCCCTTCCTCCAACCTGAGCACATCACTTTGTCTTTCTTCTCCTCTGAAATATTCAACACTCATCCCTTCATCTTTTAGACTCACGTGTCAGTCCCAGGAGAGTGATGGGTAAAAATCTCCTCATGAGCACTACCTTATTTCCCCTTAGGTGATCTCTCAGAGGGAAAAGAAGACTGGTTGCTGAATAAAGATGGCTGTTGGCCTCAGAAGAAATAAAAGAGTGATATGAATTAGAAAGAGGACAAGGAAGATGGCAAAACGGAGGGACTTTCTCTTCCATTCTGTCAGTCATATGTCATTCGCTTTCTCCTCTGAAGACATGTTTCAAAGTGACAGAGAGCTTCCATTGACGACTCATCGTCAGCCCTCATTAAAGAGAACCTGGAATTTTCCAATCCTTTCATTTCACCACTCCAACTCATTCCCCTTTCTGGAGACATCAAGCTGATATGACTCGTCCAGAGGAGAAAATGGGCCAGTAGGCGAACATAAAGTGAAGGCCCCTAATAGTGCTGAACAGAAAGAGTACGGCTCTCTGGTTTCGAATGCAGCCTGTGCAACTCTGTATGATGAGCAGGAAGACATGTATGATGAATGTGTCGGAGCACGAACACTGCGTGAGATGATTAGCAGGAAAAAATAAATTAACATTATGGCCTCGTAGGAATCATTACATTTACAACAACACCTTGCTGTCTGACAACCCTCTCTCCTTCCTTTCAAATGCACGCCCGTCTCATTTGTTTCCCTGTAGGACTGCAGCAACAGAAAGTGATAATTTATTTTCTTATCTCTTACTTATTTACTGGCATATGTTTTGTGGAACTTTACCAAGGGAGCTAAATAAAAACAAGTTCGAGGGTTTTTTTCAAAGTGAACATTTTGAAACTTTCATGGAGAAACTGATGTGTCCTCCAGCACCCCGGCAGTTAAGATGAGTCATCAAAGCTCACAAATAAATTGTAATGATTGTATAAACTTTCTCAACTTATTTTCCTTTTTTGGAAAAATCCTAAAGCTGGTGGAGCGAAAAGTAGAAAATGCTATTTTGAGCCAGTTCTGCAATCAGGTGAGCTGGTGAAAAGTGCAAAGGCAGAGCAGAACGGGCCCGATGCTCTCAGGCTCCTTCTGTCCCCACGCCGCCCGCCCACTCCCAAGGGCCCACAGGAGAATAATCAGTCATTAACTGGTGCAGTCCCAGCTTCAGCTCCAGAGTGCCGTGTCCCTGGGACGATCAATAGGCCAAGGTAATTAAAGAGCTGGCCAGGGAGGGAGGGGGGCCTGTTGCCAGTAAATCCACTACAGCGACAGGATGCCTGTAGCCAGAATGACTACAGCATTGACACTGAGAACGCCACAAACAGAGGGCGACTGACCACACACACAAGAACACATGATCATCAACACAAACGCATAAACCTTAAGACGCCACAGACAATAGCAGGGCCTGCAGACCGGCTCAAACACAAGCTTATGCGCAAAATAATACACTTAACACTGTATGATGAGACTGTTGTGTAATTACTTGATTCGTGCCGTTTTTTGTTTTTTTTTTTTAGATTTCTATTGTCATGTGCAAATTGGCATAGATGATAGTAATTACTGTGATTTAGAGTTCTGTGCTGCGCCCAAACACGAGAGGATTAATCGTGTCTTCCTGTGTATCCAAGTGGAGACGCAAATCTATTGAGCTGTCAGGACACATGGTGATTTAATTTCTCTAAGCTGCTTTCAGCGTGAGTAATGTTTTATTGTGGAAAAGGTAGCGGCAAGGTAAGCTGCATGAGCATGAGCCATATTGCTTTTCACATTTTCCAAAACACCGTAGATGCATTCCCTTTTTACACTACGAATGAAGTTGCTCGGATGTAAAAGTCCAATAAAGAGATGAAAGAATTACCTCTGAAAATCCTGTGGGGAAAGACTGATGCGAATGATGTTGTTTCGCTGGTTGTTTGCTGTGGTATAATGTGTTTTTGCAGAGTAAAGTTCAGTGTGTGCCCTAAATCCCTGAGCAGTTGCAGGCTCCACTGGTTTCTTTAATCTGATGCATTAGCGGTCCTTACTTCATTCTAATAAGGACATAGAGGTCTTGTGTTGTAGTCGACCTTCTCAGCCTTACAGGACTTTTTAAATCCAGTCCTTTACATTACAGCACCTCTATTCACTCAATGTAATCTGCAATACACAGTGCAAAACAAGTAAGCAGATAAGTGGTGTACATACTCCAAAGAGCTGTGAAGCTTCCAAGAGACGTACGCTGCACTACATGTGTACCGATAAATAATTAACTCACACATCTGGTGGTGTATCGTTTTCCATGTCAAGACCATTAACACAAAGACTCTATGTCAAATGTGAGGTAGCAAGTTATTTGTCACAGGAAGGTGTCATGCATCATTGACAAATACTGTGCGAATGAGGCAGCTACAGGAAAAAAAATGTAAGTAATTTGCACATTTTTATACTGTTGTTGTACAACTGTTGTTGTCATGCAGCACAGAGATTTTTGCCCATAAACTTATACTTTGTAGTCTTGCCTCTTGCCCCTAAAATAAACTGTTTTCTTCTTGCTATTGCATTACATTACGACAGTTCATACTGATGCTCTGGTGATGTGATATACAAGTTGTCTACTGTTCAAGGTGTTTTTCTAAGTGGACATTTGTGCATTGCTTGTGTATATGTGTATATATGTTGTATTTTCTGGGACTTTATTGTACATTTTTATGATGTATTGCGTAGGAATAAATTCCTATGTGAGCATTATCAAGTGTCCAGATTCTGTTTTGCCATTTTTCACATAGGCTGAAGTTAGCTAAGATAACGTTACATATGGCACACTTTTGCAGATCTCAGGCACGACAGGAGTGCAGCAAAAGCCACATGAAAAAAGATTTATACAGCATTCATTTATTAATAAAAGGCCATTTCCATTTAAGTTTTGCAGCGCATATATTTGCAGATTATTTTACAGATTTACAAATCTCATTACACATTTAAGGATTCACAAATCTGAGTACACACAAATGGATGGAGAAGCACTTAGACAACTCTCTACGCATATTTGTACCTCTCTGACTACCTGTCTGACACCCGTTTAGCAGCTGTTCAGACCAGGTGAGCAGAACTCCTCATGACAACCCTCAACTCCATCCTCCAGGCCCCAGGAGAGAGCAGCTGCAGTGCTGGTGTGTGCCGGCTGGCCTGGTTTCCACTCCATTTCAATTCACCATGCAAAACGACATATTGCTTATGCTGCATCGACGGTTCTGCGCGGCGAGTAAACAGAATAACACGCACACCAACAACATCATAAACACATATTTCACATGACTGAATCCAAGTAGAAGAGAATCACCGCCAACATTAAAAGCTGTGAAAAAATGAGGATAAAGTTTACAACGTTTCTGCCACCTCCTGCTGTTTGATGATCAGCTGATAGTGGCCAAGCCTCATACTGACACCTGCACGCCATTTAAACGGAAAAGTGGAGCACAGCCAGAGACAGAGAGCAGGGCAGCCTGTAGACAGAGGGCCGTCACAATGAGTGAACTGAGAAATTTTAAAGACTATTTTATGGCGTATGGAAATGGCCTGGATATTGATCACTTTAATGAGGCCTATTCAGCAGACAACATCCTGTGTATTTGGTTTACAATTGTTCTGAGTATAATCTTCATGTTTTTGCCACACTAGCGGTGAGGCCTGAAGAGCAAGAAAGTGTGGTAGATGTGCAGTTGATTGGTTGTTTGGTTGGTGGTTTGTCCATCGAGGCAATCATCGGGAGTCGCATGCTCATCCATAAATTTTTTGCAGTTGCTGGGTAACAATGCTGAATGAATAATTAAGAAAGGACTTTTTTTTAATAGTTTTGGTTTGTCCATCCATCCAACATATTAAGCTAATGATGATAATGACATAATGAGATAATTCTTGATGTTTGTGGATCTTGTCTCTGTTCATTATCATTAGGTTTCCACTTGGACCAGAAAGATCAACTTTAAATGGGTAAATTTCCATGAAAATCTCTGAGCATATTCACAATAACCTTTTGAATTGGATGATCACATGATTCTTCTGTTTCTTTGCCATCCTGAGCTCAAACTTTTCACAATCCAAAAGGTTTGTGTAGGGAACAACGTGGCCTCTTCAGTCTTGTTAACATACAATAGATCTGCCACACCTTTTTTGATCTGAGTTCGCCCCAGTTTCCATATACCTTTTGATAGTCTCAGCCGCAGTGCTCAAAGAAATTTTAGGTTTGTTGGCAGTTTTTCTGTAAGACAATACTTTCTTTCCTCTGGGTAAATATAGCTCGTCTTTTCTCTGTTGAACTGTCACTGCCCACCGTGATGACCAAAGACCTAAAAGAGTGGGCATATTGATTGGGAAGCTTTTAGTTCCTAATGGGGCTCTTTATTAGTGCATTATTTAAGGTAGTTACACTGCAAAGGTCATCTAGTTAATCCTTTGTTTTAACACAGACAGAGGTCACATCAATTATTGCTTGCTACAGGTGCCTGATGCTAATTCCAAAAAGACCAAGGTTTCCAAGAAAATAAATACACACTCTTACTTAAACCCATCCCTTCCTGATGTTTTCTAACTTTAATCATTACATTAGATTTCCAATTACAAGGCTTGAGATTCCCAATGTAAGGTACTGTTGTTGCACCAAAAACTACTTGGTTAGATTCTGGAAAACATCATGGTTTGGGTTAAAAACGCTACTTTGATGTTTGTTATATTGGTTAAAATAAGTCAGCATTGACCTTTGGTTTCACACGGCACATTGTCGCCTGGGTGAAAGTCCTGTGTTTGTTTGGTCCACCTCCTCCACATGTGGACTTTCCTTGCTCTTTATACTACTTCACCTGACTTCCTCCTTTGCTCTCATCATAGTTAGTACATCCACTAGAGGTTTTCCCCCACAATAAAAGGAAATATGGGTCATAATCTATTTGCACAGATGACCTATAAGGCTGTGATGAAATGAGATGAAGTGCGGGACAATTGGCTTACAGAGTTTGAACAAACTCACTCCTCCGTTGTGAGGGCTACTGTACGACTGCACATCTCTTATCACTGGGCCACAGAGAAGAGGAGAGGTCACGCCACCTCTGTCCATTTAGATTTGATAACATTTTCATACAGGCCATTATATTTCTTCCGGCCTCACAGCCTCTCTGGCCCCATCCCTAAACAGATGACTGCATGAGTGCGTGTGTGTGTGCGTGTGTGTGTGTGTGTGTGTGTGTGTGTGTGTGTGTGTGTGGGGTTGGGTCGTTGCACGATAATGCATGCCTCAAATATTGTCGGCATCAACACAAGTTAATGGATTATCTTTCAAAAAATTAATTAGAATCCTGGCAAGACGATTTGTCAAATGTACATATGAATGTGGGCAGTTCATACTGGTGTTTCAACAAAAAATGATCTCTGGAGAATGAATAAATCCATTCCTCATGACGGTTACTACATTTGTTTAAAATGTCCAAAGGAGCAACTTAGACAACCTGCAGCCCGAGAACACACATACAGAGCGGTGAGCTTGTGTGTGGGTCATAATTTTTTTTTCATGCTATTTAAATAATTGGACATTTCCACATTATTCATATTTTCCAAGCAGACTCCCCTTGTTCAAGAAAAATACTTTTTTTCTTTTTGCCAATAATGATCGTATCTTATCTCTAAAGACCTGCCCTCCCAAAGACTTTCCAGCCACAGAACATGATCCTTGTGTCCCATTGGGTTGTTCCTCCCTGGGACTCTATTCTGCCTGCTCCCCTGACCCCATTGATTATTTGATTTATTGATCCAGACAGTGTTCTTTCCATTAAGACATACAGGAAAACTTTGTACACTGCTGTAAGGAGGCAGCAAACAGGGAAGTAGAGCGAGTAGGAGAAGCCCATTGATTTTGTGGACAGTGACTCTGATCACTTTGAACAGCCTGGGATCGACAAGCCGTCCCCTGGCGAGGCAAAGCCTTGATCTGGCGATGAGGAAAGCAGCCGATGGGCGTGTCCATCAGCAACAAACATTTCACAACTCGACAAAAACAAGAGAGGGTATTAACTGTGATGCCCATCGATCTGTAAGCGCAGCACACAGTCAGAGAGACAAGCTGGCCCATTCGATTTGTCTGGAGACGGACCCGGTGTAATTGTAAGGAACTGCAAACAGCAAAAAGGACAGCACAGGTCAACCCGGCGTTTTCTGCTGGAACCCATTTTTGTAGAGATTTGCACGTAGACAATACATCAGGTGACAGAGGGAAAGAAAGAGAAGGCAGGTAGAGAAGAACATAGAATGAGAAAGTAAAGGGGAAAAATACAGAGCTGCAGGGCACTGATGTAAGCGGTGTCATTAACAGTCGAAGCAGAGATTTCCTCCTGGCTTTACTGCCCACTGTGCGCCGAGGGTCGCTATTTCCAGACACATCTGTGAGCAGGAGGGACATATATTAAGGGCTTAGAGGTGGCTTTACTCTGTCGTGTTTGGCAGAATCTCATAGGTGGGGGGTCAGCATAAACAACACAAGTTTGAAGCTGCTAGACTGTCCTTTTCTTCCCGAGGCTTGAGTGGATGCACACTGGACACAAATCTGAAGCTGTGAATGTCTGAGGAGTCCACAGTTACTATGGTTTCTTTTTCTTCAGCATATGCACCATACCACAGAAATATTGTACATGCAAGTTCCCCAAAGATGCTGGACATTTCACTTGTGTAATTTAAGACAGCTTGACTGTGTTTATTTAGAAAGAATGATGACCAAAGTGATAAAATGAGCACACAATAGAACATAGCAGTAGGTGAAAAGCATTTATACCTAAATCAAAACCCAGCATGTCTTGTGGCTGCATGGTGCTAGTATCATTTAATACTATCAAGCGAAGATACTATAATCCATTACTTTTATGGCAGACTTTTATGATTCTTTAACATTGGTACATAATTATGAGTCTGATAAAAAAAAAAAACCCTCTTTAATTGTTTTAGATAATCAAATTTGTTTTCTGTTTAAGTAAACTGTGCTGGAGCTGCTGGAAAGAGACATGATGACACAACGTTAGACCACCTATTGAGCAGAATAAGGGCGTAGTATAAACTAAAAAGATGAGGTACATTGTCTAGAGCTGTTTCCAAACAGTTTGCCACATTTTTAGTCATGTGTGGTCTAAGCATGGAAATGTCGGTCCTTCCACCACTTTGGTGCACACTGAAATATCTCTACTGGATGGATTACTGTGAAACTCTGTACTGGCATTAATGGTCCCCTGAGGATCAGTGTAGGGTTCATCCTCTGATTTTCAGTGATCAGCTGACTTTTCCTTTAGCACCAGCTAGAGGTGAAATAAGATGGACTGGATTGTCATGAAATCTGGCACAGCACTCTATGGTTCCCAGAAGCCTAATGACTTTGATGATCCCCTGACTTCCTGATATGCACGATAAGATCCTAAACAACGATGGTGAAAATGCTACACATTATACCTGCTCTACATTAGCATATTAGCATTGTCACTCTACTGTTATTGTCATTTCTGCACCATTGTGCATTAGTACAGACTTAAGAAGCATGGCTGTAAATGTTCAGTCTTGTGACTTGAAAATGAAAATAATGAAATGAGACAATACACTCCCAAGATCTCACTGTATGATATCATTCACCATGTCTTATGAATTATTATATAAGGTGAGCTGTCATTGTCAAAAAGCTGAAGCTGATTTTCATTTTTACAGCATCCTGCCTCATCTTGCTTCAAGAAACAGTATAAACACCTCTCTGCGAAACACAATATATGCACCGATTGCATTTTAATTATGCGTGTAGGCACACAGGCACATACACAGACAGCATACAGTACACACATACACAATGTGTACATGTGCATGCATTTGTGGTTAGTGTGTGTGTCTCCACAGAAAATCATGTCCGTATTTGTATCTGTGCTCCTGTTAAATTTTACCTTGTATTAAATGATTGATTAATCAGCTCCACATGAATAATGTTAGCACCCACATTTTGTGAAATGTTTGGGTGAGCCTAATGACAGTTTGACGCAGAGCCAATTTTCGTGAGTGGACAAGAAAGGTGATTGAAATTCATTGCTTTTGAATGATTGTAATTTCTGTCCAGGTCAGAATATGCCAATTGCCATGAGCACTGGGCATTTCCCACACCTGCAATTAAACAAGGAGCGCATAAATCATTGGAGGAGGCTAAACGACAGACAGGGTCTTTGTAATCATAGGCATTCAGCTGTAAGAGTGTCGATTTTCATTCAAATTTGACAGACTGTGGCAGATGTCACTCTTTTGCAGTCAGCAGGCAAAGTTATTAATGGGATGTAGGATTTTCTTAATGTGTCTCAAGAATGTGTTTCCAAAATATGTCTTTGTCTATGTCAAACCTTATTGTTGTCCATAATGAAATGGTGAATCAGCCCACCATCTGCCTGTCCATCCATCTGTCACAAAGAGTCACCTGGCTGGATGCAATTAATTGGACAAGTCTTCAAGAAGCAGTGTTTTAAAAAACTGGTGTTACTGGCAGAATGGTGTTGTGCTTTTGTGTCTGTACTGCACATGATAACCAATATGTCAGCGTTTCATTTTTTTGCTTGTTCTGTTTTGGTGGCACGGTGGAACGGTGGTAACACTGTCGCCTCACAGCTAGAAGGTCCCGAGTTCGATTCTTGCTGTGGGCACCGGGGGCGTGTCCTCCACCATGCCTCCGGTGCCTGCTTGAGGAAAGGTGCCTTTCTGTGTGGAGTTTGCATGTTCTCCCCGAGTTCACCTGGGGTATCCTCCATACCCCAAGAAGATCACCACCTGACCAATGGTGACGAAGAGAGTTGGGTCCCCGGGCGCCACTGTCGGCTGTTGGCTGTCGGCTGGCAGCCCACCGCTCCTGGTCAACTAAAAACTGTGTGATGTGATAATAAAAAGTTCATTTCTTCTTCCTTTTTCTTCTCTTCTATCATATTTTCACTTTCTGATTATCCAGTGAAAGTTTAGATGAATCATTTCCATGGATACAACAAACTAATGATTAACCCTACCACATGCTGCTCTGTGCTCTCTTTTACGATCATGGTAAGATCAGTACGTGCATCTGTAATTATTTGAAATCCAAAATAATTGGCCAAATCATCATTGTGTGCATCTCAGTACATATATGTCTGTGAGCACAGAAGCACACACACATCCACACACAGACAGGTAGCTCGCTCTAACTCCCATTGCACAAAGCCATTATTCCTGGTGTAATTTAAGACAGCCCTTTGTAACATGGTAATTATAGCAGATGGGAAGATTTTCACATTACGGTCATCTAGAATTGCTGACGGGTCGCTGGATTTCTACAGCGAGAGGGAAGAGGTCTGTGAGCAGATTAACAGAACCATCTTTTATGTTTTATCTCCAAGACGCATGCAGAGAATAGAGGTGGTCAGGTTGCCTTTAAATCACTGAGTCAATTACCTCGTACATATGGGACAGCAGTGATTTGTATATTAAAGACGGGTGGAGTTGAGAGTGAAGGGGCTGTATCAAAGGGGTCTCCCGAAGTTATCCTGTGTCCCTCAAGGCTATGCTTATGAACACCTGACTGACTCTGATTCAAGGCTGCGCTGGTTGTGATAGCTTTGGCAGCAGTAGAGGGTTGAGATGAGATGGAAGATGAAGCTTCTAGTCCGAGAACAGCCGCTGACATCTCCGGGGATTCTCATAATTAGCGTCAGACTCGCATCACAGCATGTCTGAAAACACTGTTGTGTCTGGCAGCACAATAACTGCTATGTTTAATGTTTTAAGATATATATTCACATCCTGTGGAGTCATAGAAACATGATGATGATTGATGTTAAAGATTCTTTTTAAGTAGGATACAATTTAATGATACAAGAAAGAGAGATAAGTATTTACTGCAGTGGAATTGGTGCATAAGAGAAATGAAACTGTATGTGAACAAATCTTTGATGTCATTTAAAACATTCATTATTTAAAGTCATTATTGCCAATATTGTATGCAAAACAATGAATCAAATAAATATAGGTACAGTAATGTGAAAGGAGTCCCTCGTGATGATGAACTAACAGAGAATTATTATTGGACTGTTCTTCCAAGGGTTGGTGACCTAACATTGTCCCTAGGTGTGAGCGTGAGTGTGAATGGTTGTATGATGTGGCCCTGCAGTCGGCTGGCGCCCGAGGGTGTACCCTGCCTCTCGCCTGTCGACAGCTGGGATAGGCTCCAGCCCCCCCCCCAAAAGGGATAGTCGGGATATAGAAAATGAATGAATTTTCTAAGCTCTACAACATTACAGTTTGGCTCCTTTAAGCTCATTGTTTTGGTTTTCCAGCCCCTACCTTTCTGTTTTGGTTCACTCTCACAGTTTTGTGAGCACATAGTTGTTTTCAATCAAAAAGCTCTAAAAAGCCACTGTATATTACCTGTCCTCTGCCAAACAGACGACAGAAAAGTACATAGCTGGTGAACATAGGGGAGCATTAAAGAGCCAGATACTTCTGTCAAACCAGTTCACCATATTAGCTTAAAAGTGATAATGTATTCATAAGTTTTGTCTGCTGCCCTCAAACGGCCAAAACAAATAAGCTTCATCTCATGGTATATCTTCAGGTTTATAAAGATGTACCATATGTTGCAGCTGCATGAGGTGATGCAACTGATTTCTTTTAGGACATAAGGGACTCATTTTAATTGTTTAAGTTTAATTTCAAAATGTTATATATCTATCTTTTTTATATAGATGACACCAAACATCTAAAATGATTAATGACGCATGTCAAGTAACAGGAAACTGAAGTTCTTGGTTGATAAAATAAACATGAATATCCTCTATTGTACATTTAAGTGGGATTGTGACATTTTTTTCCCATTTAGACCTCTTATTTGTTGAAAAGATAGATCACATTTGATCACATACATACACATACTATTACTGAGTATTATGATATAAATAATTAAAAGTGTAAAAGGTATTTCCTCTCCCGTAGGGCTCATACCATAATATTTTTATGTACATTAAGAAGAAAAATGACTTAGTCTTAAAATAAAATCTGTCAGAAAATTTTCAACATGCCAACTGACAAGGCTGACACATTCTCCTGTAATAAAAGGAGACTGGGCAGATTTCAAGTTAATTGATTCAGTCACATGAAAGCTGAGTGGTTGACATAACCGTCAGTGGGAATGACCTTTAACTTTGTTTTTACATAATAGTCTATTATATCCCCTGCTGCTCCGACAGGGCTCACGCAGCTGTTTTTCATAGTGTGATCAGACTGGATCATCTGTCAACTTCAGCTGACTCATAAGAACAAAGATGTCCAAAAAACATCTTGAAATAGCCAGCTTTAATCCTGAGTACTGTTCGTTTACTGAGAAATGCTGCTTTAAAATGATCATAATACATAGATCACTGACGTGCCTGATGTCTTTCTTGCCATGATGAGTTTTATATAGCCTTAGAAACATACATATCATACATAATCCAGATTACAAATTCTGCTTTTGGACAAAAGTGTGTGTCCTTTTTATGATGCGTGTAATTTTCTTTTTTATTAGCACCTTGACTCAGGCTGGCTGGTCAAAATGATCCAGTGAGGTCTCAGACAGCAGTGGATAATCCAAGTGATCAAAGGGTCTTAATGCAATATGAGGGTTTTTTTAAAGGTCAGCTCCAGATCTGCCATTTCTTATAAGTCCTGTGCTCTCCTCTGGCCTGCCAGCCATTAAAGGTCACATCATACCACTCTCCTGCAGACAAAAAGATGGCAAAGGGCTCTGTGTGGAAGAGACCATTCTTCATCTAACAAGGGCCACAAGAGCGGACACTTCTATTATCCTACATGCTGTCAAATTCACAGTGAGCTTTCTCAACACTCAGTTGAGATATAAAGGTTTGTCCTACAGCCACTGCAATGATTAAAGTCACTGCGGCTCGAGAGGTAGCTCTGAATTCCGAAGGAGTGTTTCAATAAGTGATCACAATCTACAGCAATGCCTTTAAATCATACCTGCATTTTCATAGAAAGTAAATGGCATCAACTCAATAAATTCTGCTGTTTTTGAGACTGAGCAGGCTTTCTCTGAATTGAAGGGGCACGCAAATTTAGTTTGCTGCACATTCTCTGCTTCCCCACAGTTAATAAACAGTTAATGAGATACATTTAAATGTTATAACAGGCTATAATTTTGAAATTCCTTCGACAAAATACATCTGTGCTGTGCGTGTGTGAAAGTTGTTTTTAATCATGTTTACTGCTCACTTTTTGTCGTTTTGTCTAGAAAATAAATGTGTTTGATTACTGCCAACGGATATACAAAGGTGAAATCATCATGACGCTGGTGAAAACGCATTTGTACAATACATTTCATTGTATGATGCAGAACAGCATCAGATTAATCTGAGCGCTTTCATTTTTGACATTTACATTTTACTGTATCAGGGCAGGGAGAAAAATGGAGCTAATTAAGAAATTAAATGAATTTAATTAATCTATTGTGGCTTGTGGGAACCCTGCAGCATTGTGAAGGCTCAGTCAACCAAATAAAGCCTATGTATGTGGCAATGTGTTTGTGTGGTTTAACGCTGAAAACGCTGCCAATTGACCTCTGGCGCTCTTATGTCAGTGATGTTTTTCTTTCTTAATTGTGTTATGCAAGAAAAAATAAAGTTCCATCATTTTAAATTGCTTAATCTCTTTTAGTACTATGAAGAGGGAAGTAATGGGCGGTTGTTGAAGTTTCAGGAAAGCCTTGCAGGATAAATCTGTTCTGGATACTATCCTCGTTATCAATTTCTTCATTTCAGTATATTCCAGGAGATATTTCATGATGAGTGCTGTAATTTAGTTCCCTGGAGCACCTTCTTCCCCCCCAAGCTAGAAGTGGACAACGTAAATTCAGTAATCCCCTGACAAGGGAGTGTGAACCTGATGTATTCAGCACGTCCTGTACACTGTAGGTGGAAAAAAATTCTTTTCATAGTTAAAGCAGCTGTGAGAGCTGTGGCCCTTACTCATGTCCTGCGGCTGTGCTCTTTCTGGTCTACTGAGGCTCTGTCAGCTGGGGAAAATGTATCTACCTGCTCTACAATAGACTTCTAACCTGTATTATCGTTGAAAGTTAGTGCAAAGTTGCAGTGGCATTCGTTTTTAGGCACAGTTATGTAAACCTGAGACCAGATTTGTAACATTTGGTGTAAATGTCTTAATGTGATGCTGCATCATCTGCAAATGTCCACTTTGTCGTTTAAGGAAACTGCTACCAGTGCCAACTAGCTGTCTAAACTAAGTGGAATTTGCCCATTAAACAAATGATTTCACAACACAATACAGTGCTTTCAAACAATCAGCTTTCAAGCATCAAATTAACTGTAGTGTTGTGTTGTTTTGAGGACAACCACTAATAGGGAATGGGAAGTTAATGTCATCAACAGCAAATTGGCAGTTTTGATGGATGCCAGTTGCCCCCCATGCGCTGTCACCACCCATCTAGCTCGAAAGTCACAACCTGTTCAACTCACATGCATAACTCACTTTAACTTCAATTTCAACATGACTGGTAAAAACTGTTGTAAAGTGGGTTGTAACAGCCAATTGCACGGCCAACAAACAATCAAACAAAATGCCTTGCTGAGGTGCTGTGAGTGCAGGCCCTTAAGACAGACAGAGTGAATGTGTGACTAGCTTTAACAAGTTCTCACTTTCAGATAGACATGGAGCTATACTAGCTAGGGAGTCAAAAAATGTGTGACACACAGCCATATGTAGATACTTACAGGCCCCATTTTCCATTTAGCTTTGGAGACAAAAAGCACATAAACCACATTATTGTAGAAGTAGTAGTAGCAGTAGTCAGTGGCAGAATGTAACCAAGTATATTTACTCAAGTACTGTCCTTAAGTACAAATATGAGATACTTGTACTTTACTGTTGTATGTATATTTTGTGCTACTTTACACTTCTTCTCCACTACATCTCTTTGTATTCCACTATGATGATTTTATTCCAGTAGGTTTTAACTTCAGCTACTAGCTACTTTTATACCCTCCTTCTAATAATGTTTAGCGGATGTTTGCTGAGGAGTGGACTTTTGAAGTGTTGTGTGCAAAGTGTTGCTAATGTTAAGCTAACTGTTGTAGGTCAGTAAACAATGTTACCTCCACACTGCTGGCTGACTCCTTAAACCACAACATCTTCTATTTTATCTCCATGCATGTTAAATACAGAATATTTAAGTGTGGACTCTGGACTTGTTAAAAGGCACCTTTGATATGCTGTGCTGAGTAACAAAAGAGACTTCAAGCTCACTTTTCTCGCTAATGATTTAAGTAGGGCATAATTAGTGGTTGACAGCTGCAGCAGGACATTTGTCATTGGTGAAACACAGATTTCTAGGAATGACATTAATGAATCATAAGGTGTATGAAATGTTAAAGATGACCTGAAGATATTTAAGTATTTTGATCGTGTCAAGTCAGTTTTGTTTCCAAACTTTGGGATCTTTCTTCGCAAACGTCTTCATGTGTAGAGTTAGCGCATGTTTACTAAACAAACAGTAACATTTTGATTCATGTTGTTTCTGTGCAGTTGCTCTGTTTAAGCAATCCACTTTGCAATTTGACCATGTGCAATGTCCATGTTTGGCAGTCAGCCTGTTTTGGCCAAACACAACCAAGATCCCTTGTCCAAGGTCTGTATACACACAACACCTGGTAATAAACACAAGCAACAATGTGTGATCTGCAATTTCCTCACTTCTCTGCTACTCTCAAAAACATCTGCCTGTAATTGAGGTCTGGGAAGTCACATTTCTTCAAATTGCATCCCTAAGAAGAGCTGAGAGTGAACGTGGGCAAAAAGGAAGTCTAATTTTTCTGGGTTAGAGATTTGCTTGTGTTACAGATGAAAAATATGCCTGTGCACTACACTGAGCTGTGGCTGTTACATGTTCAGTCATTAAGTGTGTAAATATGGCATCTGACACAAATTGTATGAGAAAAGGAAGGGATGTTTTCCAACAAGCCAGTACAGAGAAAAGTGACATGTTGGAGAAATAGCATAAAAGGGAGTGATGTCAAATGAGAGGAGAAGAGGAGAGAAAGGTCTCCTCCAAGGTCATACCCTCTGAATTCATCACCAGTGCTTGTCACAGCGGTGCCCCTGTAGCATGCTACGGTCACAAATGTGCGTCTTGCCCCTTGTGCCTCTAGGACGGATTTCTCCATCAGCATGACAGCCACTGTGAAAGTCTGTTGATTACCCGCCACATGCACTCCCCACTGCTCCACAGACGACATTATTCAGGTACAAATCAGGAGCTGGAGAAGGATAATGTTTCTTGAAAAACCACTTGTGCGTTGATAACTGACACCTTAAGTCATACATATTGATCAAGTTCAGGGGGCATCAGAAAAATCAGTTGAATCTGCAGAAATGGGGGGGGGGGGGGGGGTGAGTGAAAGACATTTAAAGATATTTGAATACAAAGGGCTGTGCTGTAGTGATAGGAGATGTAAATAAACCAGCAATCAGAACGCATTAGCTGCAGCCTGAGTGGCTACGATACACCGTGATGGACTATGTTTGTTAAATGAGAAACAGTACAACCAGTTAGATGAGTCATTTTGAAGCCATGCCCTCGCCAGACGGCCTCATTGTCCTTTGTGAAAACATTTTCTAGACTTATTTATGGGGAAGTTTCTATCCACTTCATTGGCTCGCTTCATTTTTGCAAATTGCCCTGAAAAAAGGCTTGCCCTCCACTTAGATGACAGTGTCTCCTCAATTATTGTTATTATGATGAGGCGTGGCGTTCTGCTGCTATCAGTGCGCTTCCACCTACTGTATGATGCCTTTTTTATTCAAGTCAGAGGTGGTTATGAAGCTCATGATCTGTAATCTTGGTAAAAGTAGTGAAGTCATGCCTTTAATAAAGAGCTGCAGCACTCCAGGTGTACTGGAAGGGGACCAACGTTTGCACAGAAGTCACGGGGACAGACACTGTTTGCAGCAACACATTTTTCCTGGAAAACTGTCTCTGGCTTCCCGGCATCTACCTCAGCAGTGAAGAGACAGGCACCTCTTCGGATTTCCTGCTGAAATCCAATGTGGCATCTTCAGTTTCCAGAGAGGCGCGTTTATGGCTTTTCAGTCGTGATTATGAGATAGCCACCACCACAGACAGGAGGTGGAGACCACATGAAACTGAACACCGCAGTGGCTGTACATGAAAAAGGCACGGCACGTGGACGCCCTCCTGGACAAAAAAAAGGCACATGAACACTTGCAACCGCAGAGACGAACAAATACACTGCTCACACAAATGTGTACATGTACGAAAAAGCCTCACAGACACATACCAATCACAGCTCCGTCAAGCTCAGAGGCATTTATTATTAATAGAGGAAATCATAGGAGGCTTTTAATTGGAGATGCTCTAGTGGGTGTCTCAGAGGTAAGCGGGGTGCTGTCACTGTCGATCTGCAAACTTCCTCAGCTCGGAGAAAAACGACGGGACGTCGCACTTTCATGTGCACCTCCTGGTGACTGTGAAGGATGTAATTTGAAGCCGTCCTTCTCCTCTCACCACAGCCTCTGATTAGCAGCCCTGACTCCCAGGCTGGAGCATACTAATTCAGGAGCGGCAGTCTGGGAATCACCACCATTAGTGGCAGGTATAGAGAGTAAACGGTATAATATGCAAATGAAGGAAAGGCATCACCTTGGCTGTCAATCACCAAAATGAAATAAAAAATTCTGTACGGCCGCTAATAATACCTCGCCAGAGGGAGGGGGTGGAGGAATGCAGATGAAGAGAAACAGAAAAGGAAAGTATGGAGACGATAAATGAAAGCATTGTGGAAATCAAAGCCGGTTGGCTTGCGCACATTTGAGGCTGTGATCATGGCAGGCGTTCAGGCAGTCTGTGAAATGAGCTCAGACGCTGATGTGAGTTAATGACAGGAAGGGCTGAGGTGCCAGGACACTCTCCATCATCAGAGGCATGTTGCTGCGTCCCGTCACCAGTTTGTCTCCTCTGGACAGTCTTGTGACTTCCTGTGTGTTTCCATAATAACAAGCTGCACCTGAGCATCATTACAAAGCACTGTTCACACAGGTACTCTGAGTACAGCATTTTTCGTTTTTTAAATTGTGTCCCTCAGACAGTCTTTCTTTTTTAACAGCAGTAGCACAATGGAGGCAATCAGCAGGGATGTTAATACCTCATTGCCGTCTAAAACTACTTGATGTTCTGGGGATATTTGGGCGTCTGAACCCAGCCCCAGTGCGCCACAGACCTGTTGGTCGATCACACTGTGCAGGCTGGCATGTGGATCTAAAAGTCCCTCTTGTTTGTCGCATATTGACCCACTTTGCCTGACAGCTTACAAATCAGAGCCATCAGTCTATGTGCTCTGTGTGTCTATATGTGTGTATTTACACACCCTCCAGCGCCGCCTCTCCTCACGGAGCTCCCCAAGAGGCTTCCAGGGCCTTACCTCATTTGCACTCATCACAGTAACTTGGGACTGGGCTGACAGGCTCATTTTCCCTACTCTGCATGGAGCAGCACAGCAGCAATGCCTTGGAACAACCAGGCACCCAGAGTGGTTTTATAATTAGCTACTTGCTCTCTGCCACTAATGTACGGGGAGCGAGAGCCTCCTTCTGAGTGTGTATGGTTGGCAGGCACTCACCATGTGCAAGCTGCTGATGATATGTAGGTGTACGGTGGTATATGTTGACTGAGGTCAGGATAAAGCGAGGTGAGAGTCTCAATGCTCAGCGGGTGAGAATTGTGCCTGGGGCCTGTGGCTGATTGCTTTGATGTGAAATGATTGCATTTTACATGGCTCTGAGGTGCAGAGACCACAGGCATGTCCCTGGTCTTGTTGTCACATGGTCAGTCAGGCTTAGGCTAGCCAGTGTTACACCCCACTGGCTCCCCAAGGGTTCAGAGGGCCGTGGGCAAATGTAGCTGTTGGTACATACTGTACGTGTGTTATGGGGGAGCGGGAACGCAGCTGCTGGTTGCATCTCCAGGTAATGCCTCGAGATAAAAGAGCCTGGTCCTAGAGAGGAGGTGAAAATGAAACAGGGAGAAAAGGTCTCTCTTATAAGGGCACTTCCTCTGTCCCTGAAGGAAATCTCGCTCCAATCCAGTCAGTGAATAGAGCAAAAGACACATTGTTGGTTATATGAATTAGATAGAGTTAAGTAGGACAAGAAACAGTGTGGGGTAAAACAGCAAACATCAGAGGTAAGCACAAACACTATAATCTTTTTATGGTTTTATCTTTATTGTTTTTAACATTGACTTGGATCTGCAAGCCTCTTGTTGCAAGCTGTTCAACATTGGTTATATTATTGCATTCATAAAATCAAGCTCATACTTGTGGTCTCTGGATGTTGAAGCCACACAGGATTAAAAAGTACACAGTGTCTCATCTCATCTCATCCTGCTTCCCTACCACCTCTGCACTCCTTTTTTTCCCTGCCTCCATAGGACAGACAGCATCTGTTGTTCAGCCACGCTCATACAGCGGATAGAACATCCACCAAGTGTAGAGGTGGAAATGGAGCGATCAATTAGATTTTAACAAATGACTTTCTGTGTATTACCCAGCAGCTGTTAAATCGGTCAACCTTAGCACACCCCCTCTCTCTGAGGGGACGAAGGAGAGTGCTTGTCTGCACTGTGTGCTATATCATGGCAAACTGCAGAGAAAGTCAGCCATGGCCTCAGGCGGCGCTGTGCTATGCGTAGCGTGGCTGTGGACGGAGATGGAGGGACGGAGGATGGAGGATGGAGGTGGGTCAGTTGGACCCCAGGGGCCCCTGGTGGAGATGATGCGGGGACTCTGGGCCAGGAGATGGGCATGCTACATATGGAGGTCCATAGTTACCCCAGGCAAAGGCCGGCCAGGCCGCTGTTTCACTTCCTCTACTCTTAAATATATAAATAACATACATCTAACTGTATCTGTTACACACTGACAGGACTAGACACACAGCACATACACTATATACATAAATGCAGAAACAAGTGTGCATGCACAGGCACAAACTCACTTCAGACAGGACAGACCTACTTTTAGTCCTACTAGTAACCCCAGTCTTTAAGGGCACAGGCACAACTCAGCAATTCAGCTCCCTAAATGATGTAGTTTTATGGTGAAGTGCTACTAATGGCTCAGCAGAACATCTTAAAAGGACACTTAAAAGCTAGCAGGCCCATAAACTGCGTGACACACAGCAATGGGATCTGACCACACAGTACTCATTTGTGGTGGTGTGTGTGCGTTGGAGCACTGGAGGGAGAGAGAACGAGACAGACAGGCAGGCAGGCGGGCAGGCAGGCAGGCGGTGTATAAGGTGTGAATGCATTTGCAAGCATGGCTACACCATTTGACTTGCTTTGTATTGCCACCTTTGGGTTCACTCGGTATATTTTCCAATAGCCAGCAGATTGGAAATAGGTGAGAATGCTTGGATGTGTGATGATGCAAGAGGAAGTTATTCTCACCTTGGATACAGAGATAAATCCATAACAGATCAGATTTCTGACATGCCTGTCTTGTCCTCATCTCAGTTAAGAGGACTGTATTCCCTGGACAATTAGAAAACTGCTTTTTTTCCTGTTGCAATTTAGGGCTGTAGCTAGTGCTTAAATCAGTTGAGAGGAACTCCATCTTTCCACCTGCAGATCACTGCACAGGCACTGTAATCTCTGCACACAATAGAGCAGAAAGCCTTCACTCATGGAAAGTACAACATAATAGGTGAGAGGTTGGCGAAGTACATCATTAAGTTTTCATAAGATTGTTGCCATGCTAACCCTCATGGAAGAAAAAAAAAATAGAATCTGTCGCATAATCCTGACAGATTTATGGGAAAAAATAAGTTTCGTCCTGCATTTGGTATGGTCAACGTTGTATGTCAACGTTGTATATATATTTATTACTGCTGTCAATCGATTAGAATATTTAATCGCGATTAATCTCATGAATGTCATAGTTAACTTGCGATTAATCACAAATTAATCGCACATTTTTATCTATTCTAAATTTCCCATTAATTATCATTTTAATACTCTTATCAACATGGAAAAGTGGATAGGCTTGCTTTGTGCAAGTGTTTTTTATTGAAAACAACAATGTGTAGTGTTATATTTCACACTAACATTCTCACTTTGAGCAGTCATTCACATTTGAAGCAAACTCTCACACAATTTAACACTGTCAATAAACAGATGACAAAAAAATAAATACTTGGTTACAAAAAGCCCCTTCAACAACCCTTTCTAGGGGCTCAAAACAGGGTGATACAAGATAAAGTTACAAAGTGCACATCATTGTAAACTAGGACTCAGCCTATAGTGCAGTTAAACCAGGGCTTAAACTTTCCTTTCCTAAGGACATACAAGCAGTCAGACTATACTGCTCTTCTGTTTATTCACCAGAGGCTTATCAACCCAGCCTCTTATTTCTCTCCAGAAAGAATGAACATTACTTGGCTATGGCTGCAGTAAGCTTGTTCTTAGTTGCGGTATCCACCTGCCTCTGTCCAAAGCCATCCATTGTCGCCTGGTTTTGACAAGGGGGCGGCAGAGAATTCGCATTAGCCGTGTGTTTGGCCATCAAGTGGTATTTCAGACTGGATGTGCTACGGTGATAACTCAGTTCACACCAACAATACACACAGATAACTTTGGTCTTGTCAGTCGACCCATCTGGTAACTTTTTGAAACTAAACCTTTCATTCAGAATCTTGTTCGCATCCATTTCGGCGTTTCGCGCTTGACATCCACACAAACCGGTAGCCTACTTTTTTACAGCTAGCGAGCAGGCAAGACCAAACACGTGCGTGGGGCGTGCTTATTGTTTTGTTTCCAGTTTACAATCAGATCCTGTAGGTTTTCTAACGTTATCAGCAGTGGCCACAGCTTATAAAAAAAATCTTGCGATAAAAAAAATGACACCGTTAAAATTGATTTGCATTAACGCGTTAATAACACAATATTTTTGACAGCACTAATATATATATATATATATATATATATATATATATATATATATATATATATATATATATATATATATATATATATATTCTTCCTGATGAGACTGCCACATTAATCCATTGAGTTCCAGTGAGCTCTGATAACTCCCCACACACTTACAGTCTTAACAGGCACTTGGACACTGGCAGTTACCCAAATTACATGACTCAAGTAATACAAGTATGAACACACAAAAAACTGAAGAATTGTTTGACAAAGTTGCTGTTGTGAGACAGATGAGTCAGATGCATTGCTACTGCTACAGATAATAAAATTTATGAAATTGGCCTCTGAGCAGCATTCCAAAGTATGTATAAATAAGTGACACTGCAACTGTGCAATGGTAAATGTGAATATTTCTGTGGTAAACTCATCAAAAGTAATNACACACACACACACACACACATTTATGAGGATAATGTTTTGCATCAGATGGTGTCTTTTTTTCAGTCTGTATCTGAATACAGCTGCAATGTTAAACTTTTTTAACATGTTGGTGATTTGTTCCCTACATCCTCGTTTCTTATTTTTAATCACTTCGTAGAAAAAGAAAATGTTTTTCTTTTATTTGTTTGCTTTTCTGCATTTCTCATTAAATGAATGACTGACTGAGATGAATTTTTCATCCAGGCATTTTAAAACGCCCAAATTAATAGAAAGCTTATAACAGATTGGATTCTGTCTTTCTGCCCACAGAGTAGCGGCAGTGGAGAGAGGACATCCGCACAACAAACACCGCTGCTCTGACTCATCCTGATAACGCAAAATGTAATTTTGTTTATGATGAGAATTACTCTCCAAATTAATTTCCACAGCAATTAATCTTGATGCCTCACCTATAAGATGCATTCTGCTCTTTGGGAGAGGTGATAAAACGCAAAATAATTGAATTGATTATTTAATATATTTTTGTAATGACCAAACTGTAATGGAGTTTTTTTTCCCATTATGAATGGCCCACATTGTCTGTGATGTTCAATAGCATGTGGGCTTCCAGATATTTAATAAATATCCCTTTATTGTGTTTTATTCCTAAGGTGAAGCTCAAGTATTGCCTCTCATGCTTTTTATATCCCCCTCCCCCATTCAGTCACCAGCTCAAAAGCCCCATAACCCCATTGAGGAGCATTTCTTAATTAAACCTTTATTTATCTACTTGATTGGTATATAAGAGGGGGCAGGGTTAAGTCTGCCATTCTCCCTCTCATATTGGGACTTGACTGGTTTCATCCCGAGGGAATAGGTCTTTATCTGAATGTGAACATCAGGCCCACTGAGTGCTATAGTTTGCATAGGCGTGTAAACTAGGGGCTTAATAAAGGAGGTGAGACAACCAGTCATCCTGTGGAGGGATGGAAACTAATGAGATGGGGTTTGTGAAACAGAGAAGGGAGCAAAGACAGAACTGAGGAACAGAAGGCGGAATGAAAATGATAAACAAAACAGAGCAATTCAGACCCTCATAAAGATTCTCATATTTTTACCTACTGGATGAAATAATGCAAGTATGCATCTGTCTGCGGCTGAATCATGGTACCTTCACACTAGCACATTGGAAGAAAAGCAATTTTTATTACCTTGGACATTTTATTTCTATGACTGGGGGGCAGAAAGCAATTACACTAACAGCAGTGAAGAGCAAATCTTTTGAAGGTGAACAACACTGAATTTCAATATTTGAATACTGGGTCTGCACTCAAGATTTAGGATGTGATGTTTTTTAGGATGTTTTTTTTTTTCCATTTAGAACTTTTTGCACTGCTATGAAACATACATCACACCTCGCCACTTATTGGCTCGGTTCTCAGCATTTGTTGTTGGGTTGGTTCAAGAAATTATGCAGACTGTACACATTGCTGCTCCCCAGTTTGCAAAATTTCACCCCAATTTATTTTTGTTTCACCATGAGTGGTGGGTCACAGCTTGAATGTTATAGGAGGATGTAAATGTAAGAATGTAAAAACAAAAGCAGCAGAGAGACTGTGGAATTCAGCAAATAGCTTGTCAGTGGTGGAAGTCATCTACTAAAGTGTGAATTCTGTAACCAAACAACAGTCAAAGATACAGAAAAATTTACCTTAAACACAGCAATGACATATTATCACCATATGAAGCTGATTTGGATAACGGTGTTGGCTATTTTCACATTCAGCTGCTTACGGGCAACATTATCATTTAAATGGAGTTGTTATTCATTGATCACAACAAATTTAAGTCCAATATTTACTCTCCACTGTGTTCACCAGCTATTGAAAACAATGACAGATTGTTTTTAGGGTAGGGAAGGAAAGGACAGAGGACATGTACATAGTGTGTTGTTGAAGCTATTTGGTTAATCGACATAGCGAAATGTCTTTGACAAATGAAATAATAATCAGACATGTGTGACTCAAAGGCTGTGTAAGAATACCTGGGCAGTTTCAACAGGTGCAGGCTAAGTGGTAGTTTGCAGTATTGTGGTACAGTAATGGACTAGTAATGGACTAATTTGTCCTCTTGCAGGGCGGGCTGTGGTATCCAGGTCACTGCTGGGTTAGGTCAAGGGTTGCAGTCATCAATTTGAATTTAGGCTGCTGACGCTCTTTAGTGTCACTTGCCAAAACCACTTTGATACTATGGCTATGGGTTGGAAAGCAGCCATGATGGTATGATAGCCCATGTGACGTCTGCTAATATATTGCAGACTGCAGTTGGCTAAATCCAAAAAGAGCAGTAACCCTCAGAGGCACAGAAGCACAGCTGAGAGCCTGTCCACAAAGAAAATGAGTCATTTCCCCTCTGCTGCACCACAACTCATAAGGTTCCACCTCCTGCCGAAACTCACTGAACCCAACGCAGACCAGAGCAGCCCGGTGGAAACTCAAGTCGTCCCAGATGACAAGATACCCGGGCTGCTCTGGTCCGCCCCTCTACTCGGCGGGAATGGGGATGCTTTGCAGTGAGTCCAGGGATGTGAGACGGGTGATGTTGAGGGGACCGTGTCTGGGATGGAGGCTGCACACATGGTGATACTCCCTTCATGTAACTTACTGGTTCTTGATTGACAGATGCAACCAAGTAGCAGTTTAGTTTGGCCTGAACTTTCTGCCCAACCTCCCTCATACTCAGTCCATGGTTGTGCACATGGTCAACCAATGTGGCCCTGATCTCATCTGAGACTAAAAGTGTCCTCCGTCCTCTTCCTACTCTAACTCCTTGACCTCTAGCGCTTTCTTCAACATTGAATTCCATTTTTGTCCAAAGCAGGAGTGCTGTTCTGTGGACTTCTTATGGTGCTTAAGCTCTGATTCATAAGTGACCAATTAAGCAGCTAGTGTTTGCACTTGTTCAACTGGTAAACAAAGTCTGGCATTGTGATTGGTGTTGCTTTCCAGAGGAACACAAGAGATTTTAATTTTGAATGTTGTGCCTAATGTCATGTTTTGCAAACAGTATGTTAGAAGTGTGATTGAAGTGTAAAGCAGAAATTGTGCTTACAGTTTTTGCAGACTTGGTTCAGGGAGTTGGTACATGAGTTTCATGTTTCTCTGATACCCTTTTAAGTTGTAATTTTGGCGTGTAAGCAATTGTGAAAAACTGTTAACACTGCTACAAAACAGTTGTCACTGTTTACACACAAAATTGTTGACACTTGTTTGTAATGATGTGATAAAACCAGTTGAATAGAATATAAACCAGTTCATTGTGCACAGGTGGCATGTTGATACTAACAATGCATGAATGTGAGAGGCAGAGGAGGAAGAGTTTGTGGAAGAGGAGGAGGACAAGGAGCCTTTCTTACCTTATCATATTTTTTTGGAAGTGTCACAATCCTGTCCATTTTTGTAGTTTTCTGGATTTTTGTTGTCTCTTTGCACTGTGTTTCCCTCCTGTGCTCCTCCCCAGCCTTCTTTCCCCTCCACACTTTCTCCCCACACCTGCTCTGCATCAGCCTCATTGGCCCTGCCCTGTTCACCAGTCAGCTCCTTTCCTGTTCTCCTGTTTCATTCATCTCGTTCCCCTCACCTGACCAGAATTGGCCACAGCAACCGTAACAGAGCACTATTCATCACAGGAAAACACCCAACAGGTCTTTGCAATCAGTGTCATGAGGCTGAGACTGTTGAGCTTATTCTCATATTGTGCAGGAAATTTACACATGACAGATGAGAAATGATGACACAGTTAAGGAATATAGGGCAGGTGGAGGACAACGTTAAATGTATATTAGAGTGTGGGGACAATGAGCAGGGGAGGAAATGGATATTTCATTTTCTAAGGACAACCGGACTGGACAGGTGGCTCGAAGGAGACGCTGTACTGTCTCCCCTTAAAATGGATAAAGATGGAGAGTAAAAACAAACCTCAAAGAAGAAGAAGAAGAAGAAGAAGAAGAAGAAGAAGAGCTTCTCCAACCATCTCTCCACCTCTATCCCTCATCGGTTTAGTTTGTATTTTAGTCCAGTGTTCATGTCCAGTCGTCTGCTTAGTTTGCCTGCTTCTGTGGCTCAGTTTTTCATTTTCGAAAGAGTCCTTCATTTGATTCTGTCTCCCTGTTGTCTCCTGCATTTGGGTCCACCTGCTCTCTCTCTCTCGACATAAAGTCCATTACTATTTTTATTGTATTTATTCTTTAACGCTAACACCAAATATCTTGGTTTGTCTATGTCATGGTTTGGTCAGTTTTCACCATTGTGTCTGGATACGTGGGTGGTTCACCATCATATATCTGGGTCCTCAACCCAATAGAGCTTTTCTCTGAATGGAGGTGGAAGATTTATGACTGAAGCCCTTTTACCAGTGAAAATCTCCTGCATGCAGTGGACTTGGCCCGCGGTGACGCAGGTGTGGAGTCTTGTCAATGCTGGATCTGACACACAATAGGGTTTTTTCCCCTGTTGCCAGCAGGGGAGAAGGTTGCCTCTGATGTCTTCTGGCCTGACCAAGCAGAAAGTTGTAATTCTCACCAGTAATACTGTGTTACTTATAGTACTTAGTAGTATTCAATATGTTCTGTACTAAGCTGTGAATGGATATTTTTGATATATTTTTTGAAAAAGCAAAATGGGTTTATTATACACAAAAAAATGTTTTTCTGTGGGTTCATGCCCTGAGCGCTGTGTTTTCCATTTCCTGATGTGTGTGATGAATGCTCAGTTGTGTTTATATATTGACTGTAAGATCTGAAAGCACTGTTGATTTTGAGCGCAGATAAAATGGTTTTGAAGCGATTGTTTGATTTTGCCAGAAGAGGCAGAGGTTTTGCAGATGTAGTTTGAAGATTCGGTTTTGTGTGCACAGTTTTGAGAACAGGGTGGAATGTTTCAAAAAAATGTGTCTCAGCTGTGGTGAAAAACTCTTGCATTTTGACCACTTTACAGCAAACTCCAGTTTGAACACATAGCAACACTATATCACCGTGTAACACGGAGAAAAGATTACTGCATCTACTCAGAGACTCATTTCCTTGGTGAGTAATTTAAAGGTTAAACCAGCATTAAATCCCATAGGGCAAAACAACTGCTACTGCAGTTGTCTCTGCAGGGTGAGGCTTTAAAACACATGCTTCTTCCAGCCACACCCCACAGCAGGTGTTTTGCAATTACAGCTGATGGAAATCACCTGCTGTGACATCACTATCTATCTATCTATCTATCTATCTATCTATCTATCTATCTATCTATCTGTCTATATATATATATTTTCAACAATGGCCATAGTTATAGTTATTTTAAATAACAGTTGCATGGCAACCAAGTGGCAAGTCTGCGTACCAATTAAGCTGCCAGGGTTACCAGCCACAGTCACACTCTCACCTTACATTTGAGGAGGAGAAAAGTGCAATCGAACACAGTCACAGCCTTCAACTGAAAACGATGGATTTTAACGTTGCAGCTGGGATTCTGCTCCCTTTGTCCTTTACTTTGAACTAATTTAAACACTTTGCAACAAGGTTAATGTGACGGCAATGAAGCACATCACAACTGAGGAGATTCAAGGCTCACAGATAAAGATAATGTACAGTTTTTCATGTTATTTTAATCATTCACATGTAGAAAATCTTGACTGACGATGTTGTGGCTGCCAAATTTCAGTTGAAGAAAATCCCATTGTTGAAAATACTGGGAAAGAAACAGAGTACAAGTAACTTTCACCATAGTTGATTAATTGTGGACATATGTCTGCTGCCAAAACCACAGAACCTGACGATAGGGAAAGAATCAAGTTTGCATACATGGTGTTAAGTGTGTTACGTGCCCAACGTCATGAAACGGTAGCTGTTTGGTTTGGCACCACACCACCAGTGTATGTAGTGTTTATTGCGTTAATTTTTTTTTATACAACTAGCAACTCTCTGATGCAAACAAGTTGAGATTAATTGTGTAATATCACATAAGATAATCCTATCATGATCATTTATTGAAGGCTGAGTCACTAATTTGTCAATAAACTCACTCTCACACAACATCTTTAGAATTAAATTCTGCCTTTGTGAGTGTATCTCTGAGGATCTGTCTGTCTCCTAATATTCGTCTTCTTTCCTGTCTCTCTCTCTCTGTCTACCTGCCTACCTGTCAGTTAATATGGCTGTTTTCAAACATCTTTGCTGCTTATTTGGCAGACTGTGTTTGATTTATGTTATTGTATTTGATTTATTCAGAACTGAAAACAAATTTAATGGGAGCGAAATTCATCTCCTGAAAGCAGACAGTTTCTCAGAGGACAGAAGGTTATTAAGTGTTTCAAATGGTAAGTCAAAGTTTCAGTAGAACTTTAACTTGTTCTTGAACATTCAGCTCAGTTTTTTATTTATAAAATAATTGCTGACGGTGCCAACCTCACTGGGAAATGACTTTTCATTACACCCATCCTCCAAACAGCAGCTGCCCAATCGTAGCTCAGTAACTGTAAGTAGATGCTGGCAGACTTGTTAAACTTTGCATTTCTCTGCATGTTGATGCAGAGTGCACAAGGCTCTAAAAAGAGTGATACTCAAGAGTTTGGAGAGTAGGATCTTTCTTTTGCTATCTTCCAAAAAACGCAAGAGCAGATGTGTGAGGAATGGATTAACCTTTGTCTTTATCTGCTCTTGAGTAAGCTGCCACACTACACTGAAAATAAAGAAACAAGACTGATGCCTTGTATACATTACATGGATCAACAGCCGGTGAGGCTGTTGTGCCTGGCACGTGTAGCTTTAGCCTCAGTCTCTTAGTATCATGTACACAGTCATCATCATTTAAGAGCCTTTTACAGTTTAAAATGTGTGACATGGAAGTGCAGCACATTCTCATTCCCAGGGTGTCAAATAGCGACACTTTTGACAAAGCATCAGTATGTGATGACCTGCATCAGCAGTTTAAGCATTAGCATTAGCTCACATTAGCTAGCAACACTTGGACAATCTGCTAGTATAGCAACAGTAACAGAAGAGCGGTGCTTAGCAAGTAAGCTAACCCACAGCTTTCAAGATCTATGCTGCTTTTAGCCGCTTTCAACTTGTTTTGGCGTTCTGTCCAAAACCTAGATTATGGTTGTGTCTCAGTGATTGTACTCCACTGCTCAATGTGAAATATCAGACTAGTAAACATGTGGCTAATGAAGATGGTAGAACATCATTTTACACCTGAGCTGTTAGTGGATCAAACCAGAGCTAAGAGGTGAACGAACATTGGACTCACACTCACCAGGTGGCCAAAAACATGACTCCAATGGATGGATGTGTTTGTCAGAGCTGTATTTCTGTGAGATTGTTTTGGAGTCTTTCTGCCTCTTAGTGGCTCTAAATAGCTGTATAGCTTTAAGAACTTATACATAATCCATTCATCCATCTATTGTCATATCACTTATTCTTGTCAGGTTCACAGTAAATTACATTGGTTGTTGCTCATTATCAGTCTTGTATTAAAAGACCTGCCAGTGTGTGATAACATGTTCCAATATGTCGTTCTCAACCTTTGGTTTGCAGAGCTCGCACACTGTGAGGAGGTAACATGGGAAGGTCATGTGAAAAAGCTCTGTACTCATGTATTATAGAAAAGATGAACTGGAAGCTAAGTCAGCACAGACTTTGCATTAGTTCAGGTTTCCTATAGATTTGCTCAGCCCCTGGTGGTCAAGACGTGGAACTGCGTTACACCTCAGAATAAATGCCAAGTGACCTCTCATTAAACATTCCTCTGTGCCTCCTCACTCCCCCTCTCCAACCACCTACCCCAACTACCCTCCTCACCCCCTGCAGAGAACAGCTTAGGTCATTACAGTCTGCTGTCAAAACCTGTGACCGCTCCGCGTTGGAGCCGCCAGGATTAAGGGCTGTGAAAACAAGAACAAGGAGGGAAAGGAGGTGAAAGCTGACAGAGGGAGCAAGGCCTTAAATATTTTCTCTTTCTTCCCTTCTTTTTTCCCTGCCACAGTTGACCGCGTGCTGATTCTTGCAGCTACTTTGCGGCGGACTGCACTAATGTGAAGGGATATGGAGTCACTTGGAAAACACGGAGAAGAGGGCTAGCATCTCTGTCACTGCTCCCTACTATATCCCTCCCTAACTATAAAGTTTACCTTTTTTTAAGAAAGCCTTGGTCAGGAGGTGACTTTTGAAGGAAGATAATCATCTTGGCTGCAACTAAATGACAATATATTGAGCTGTTAATAGCAGTCTGAAATGCTGGCCCGGGTCACATATCTCCCTGCTTGTGTTATTACCTGCTTGGCATACTAAATGGATAGGGCTTAGACCAATGAATAAAAAAAAATAAATAAAAAACACTATCCTGGTTAATTCTTTCTGACTGTCAGCTTATCTGACCTTTAGACCTCACGAATCTGATGCTTCTTGCACTTTTGATAAATATTCAACTAGGATCTGGAAGAGGATGACACAGGATGTTATGGAGGTGTGTGTGTATGTGCATTTGGGAATGTGTGTGCGTTTTATTTGGATTCAGAAATTGTCAAGGTTGACAAGCAACAGCAAATTGCATTCTGAATCAGACACTAGGGCTTGAAGGGTTGAGGCAGCATTCTTGCATCAGACCCGCGTGTCTTCTTCTCTTGCTGTATGTATGTGATCTTATCTGAAAAGTGAGATCAAACCATGCAGGTGTCAGCAGGCGCAGGGAGAATATTTGACTTTATCACAACCGTTTACTGTTAGTATGTTGACACCATATTTTCAATTTCACCCTAACAAAGCATCCCCCTCTGCATTTCCCTTGTCACTGGGGAACGTATAATATCTCCTTTTTCAAAAAGCACACACAATCCTAACGACAGATTCCTTCCTGCCCACCATATTAAATCAGCTCCAGCAAATTGGACAGCACTTAGCTGAACTGTGACTATGCTACGCACCAACATTAATTTGAAATGAGTGTGAAATCATTTTTCTGTTTGGACCTGCTGTCCTGTGGAGCTGGCCTGTTTGGTGTTTTATTTACCGTCACCTCCATGCCCAGAACTCTGTTAATCTTCTGTTTGTGTTCAAACACCTAAGCTGGTTGCTCTGCGTCAGTCTGTCTCCATGCTGGCTGCTGTGAGGAGTCTGTCTCGCTGGCTGCCAGTGGAGCTGATCTGGCAGGCAGCCTGCTGTTGGGGACGATGCCTGCTTCCAGAGATGTGTGACAGAGGATAGTGGATAGGTATTGTCTGTTTGCCCTGCTGCTTGCCTTTCTGAATATCTGTCTGTTACTGTGCATGTCTGCCTTTCTGTCTCTCCATCTGTCTGCTTGCCTGGTCTCTGAGGTTGCGAGGATGTCTTAAACGTCTTCATAAAATGCATTATTCACTTGGCAAGCTTTTCTTCATTTGATTTATTCATGACTGAAAATATACTGAATCGATACAAAAGTCATCGTCTTCGAGGTTTTGAAGACTGCTTTATGGAAGACTTATCAGAAGGTCATCTATGACTTTCATATGGTGAAGATTGCATAAACACAACTTTCACTTTTCCATAAATATTCAACTCTTCCGTCAACATGTCGCCCCCTGTAGGCCGTACATGAGCACTGACCCTGTTCACGGGCCCTTCAGGGTCACCAGCAGGCCCCATGTTTTGGCTCAGGTCCTTCCCCTCACCCCACTCCTGAATAGCACCCCTGATTATCTCATAGTTTTGCTGTATATTCCCTCATCTCCCCTTTAAAAGGACTGCATTACTTCCAGCTCCCCAAACTTGTCAAAACCAATTTGCTTTCCTATTATTCCCTGAACTGATTTCACCATGACCCCTCCTCACAGCCCTCCCTCCACAAATCCTCGACCCTCTGCTTCCCTCAATCGAAACTCCCAACGCGACCTGTGCAACCCCTAAACCCTCCCCCACCCCCCCCAATCCTGTGGACTCCTGGGATTTCTTTCAGCCCCCACCCTCCTCTCTACCACTCTTACCTGTGCAAACGCTGCAGCTGGTTTTCTTTCATCTCCTGACAAACCTTTCGAGGGAACACAGCAAACAGTGGATGAGTGAATGAGCCCGTCAATACACACACTAACAGGCCTTTGTGCGAATGAAAGTGAGTCACTGATTGCTAAATAAAACCTGTCTAATAGAGACCAACGAACCTGAAAAACTTTGGGTTGCAAGTGCTGGCAGCACTTCCACCATCATATCCTGCACAGCCCTTCACCCCCTCCCTGTACCAACCCAGTCCATCCCTCTCCGTCAATTAGCACCTCACCAATGACAACACAGAGGATCTTCATTAGTGGAGAATGCTCAATTATATCAGTTGATATTCCTTTCCAAAACTAATTATCCCAGTTGAATGGTACGGCTGACTGGGCCTGCCCTCACCCTGGGGCGCAGCGGTTACTGATGTGATTTGGTTTTGGCTCCAAAGTCTGCTTTCCTCTCCTCTCTTTTGTTATCCTCTTTTCCCTCTACACTCATTCAACACCGTCCACCCAACCATCTCAGAACAGCCCCTTCCCTTTCAACAGCTCTCCATAATATTATTGGTCCTCTGTGTATTTTTGAAAGTTGTTCATAAAGACTCGTTATACTCGCCTCATCCACACATCTCCCTCCTGAAAACTAAGAACCTGTGCATATGGATGCAGATCTTGTTCCTCCTGTATGACATATAGAATTAGCAGAACTGTGGTAATTCCTCAAAAAGATCATCATAGGAGCCCTCTCTATATATAATCCTGCTCCTTTGTTCATCCTGTGGGGGATAACAGAAATAGACAGCCTGTACCACAGCTACAGCGGAAACAGAAATGGTGCAAACACCGTCTTTACAAGAATGGTGACAAGGAAGGAGGTGAAAACTGCAGAGAACATATGGTGGAGAAGTTAGATACTGTATATTGGCTCAAAGCATGTTCACTTGGAATTGATTCCATTAATAGCTATGACGTCTGAAATATTTATTATATTGTTTATGAAGATAATTTCTCATGGAATCTATTTGCAGTGTTCTTTGTGTCATTTATTTTCTTTCAATTAAGTATTGAATGCAAATGATAATCACATACATCTTGCCATTATGTTAGACATTATAAAAGTCACTGGTGTAGTGTGTGAACTGAGTGAATTATTGCAGAAACTTAAGGGAAAAACAGAGAAACTGTTTCAGTGAAAGAAATTCTTATTGTAGGGATTAAATTGAATAGAAAGGCTTAATTTTCTTTCATCTCAAGCACATTGCTTCCGTGCTAATCACGTTGTTTACCATTTCTTGAAAAGGTTTACCAGAGGAAATATTATTCAACTGTTTAAACATGCTGCGCACTTGGAGTTTATGCACTGTTTCCCATCAGCTTCAGGCTTGCTCGGTGGGCTCCTCGCTGCCCTCAAGCCAGGGACCTGCCTCACAGAGGGTGGGCCATTTAGTCACATTTCAAAGTAGCTCAGGCAGGGGAACACACTCATTACACATAATTCTTCTTCTCCTCTTTCCCCCCCCCCGGGCTCCCTCTGCAGTCCCCTCACTCTCCCCCTCTCGCTCTCTGTATCTGTCCTCTTCCCCGTTTCAAAGACCAAAAACCCTCACGGTCCTCTGTCCGGAGTCCGGAGGTAGATCACTTTAATTCTGCTTCACAGATCTTTTTCAAAAAGACCCTAGACCCGAAGACCTCAGAACCGGTGACCGTTGGGTGAACCCGGGCCGACCAGCCAGGACCCGGGCGCTTGTAAACACAGCCAACGTCTCACACTCTCTCATTCCCCCTGAGTGCTTTTGTTCCCTCCCCACAATGGCACAAGCAGTTGATGTTGAGCCGTTTGTGTTCCTTTAGTTCGGATGTGTTTGTTTGTTTTTGCCACCACTGCTCATTGTGTCCCATGACACTGAGAGCATCTGATCAGTGATTTAACATTTATATTGTTTCACTGGAAACAACTGTTAAGTTTTTCACTGTTACTGTGGCTCCTGTGAGGGACTGCGTGTTGCCAAGACAGTCTGACCCGTCCTGGGACAACTGAAAACTGGGGGGCTGTCCTAGATTATCAGGTTTGTTTCCTGAATGTGGGCTGGAGCTGGATTCCACCGATGGTTCATAAGTTCATTTCCCTGTTTGGGAGGAGCCTCTACCCAGAGCCATCTGCCTGATGTCACCATCCCAGTTTCCGCAGAGGTGATTTGAGTACAAGCAAACGTTAATCGTTACTGAAAACAGCCCAGCAGATTGTTTTACCTCTTGTATTGACCGGTCCAATCAGCCTGCTGTTCTTACAAACAGGTAATGCAATCAATAGAGCAGTCAAATGAATATTTTAAGTAAAATGCAACAAAGGCCTAAGCAGTCAATCTTATAGTGAAAACATGAAAGTGCGACTGTTTGTGATGGCAGTTTCTCAGAGAGACCTCTTTCCAGTGCCAGCTGAACACACTCCACGTTTGATAAATTCTCTCTAATAACAGCCATACACACACACACACACACACACACACACACACACACACACACACACACACACACGCGCGCACAATAAGGATGATGGACATGTCACTGTGTGGGACATTCAGTGGCATTCACAAGGAGTTAAACCTGTCTGGATTACTTAAGAAACCACTGCAGACGTAAGTTTTCTGCAGCCTTGTTGCTCTTCGCACAGCCTCCGTTAAAGGGCAGCCGGCTCATCCCTTTGATGACTGACGGTGGGATTTGCGGCGATAATGTCCTCAGGTGCCAGAAGATTGGGATTAAACATACTCCAATTTAAACAACAAAGTTACCATGGCGATGACCTTCAGTTTTAGTACAGATAGCATACGTACATGCAGGGAACACAGTGA
Source organism: Chaetodon trifasciatus (assembly GCA_037975065.1). Taxonomy (NCBI): domain Eukaryota; kingdom Metazoa; phylum Chordata; class Actinopteri; order Chaetodontiformes; family Chaetodontidae; genus Chaetodon; species Chaetodon trifasciatus. The sequence continues at coordinate 7,191,387 of JBBMOE010000013.1, forward strand.
CTGGTGTGATTGTCCACAGATGCTCCAGTTCAGCAGAGGCTTTGGACATGATTGCACTTTCAAATCCTTCATTAAATTATAAACTCTGGCCTAGAATATGTCTCTTGGTGGAGTGTGCACAACAGTCGTGCATCACGGAAACTGCACATTGCACAAACTGTCCCACTTAAGTGAAGCATGACCATAACACTGTTGAACAGTTTGAATTGAACTACATGCCCTAATAGACAAATTTCAGACACCACCACCTACACCTAGGAGCACTTTGACCCCTCAACCCTCCATCAGCCCTTCAAGTTTATGCAAGCCTTCCCCTCCTACCCTAATTAAGGTGAAAAAAGCCTTTCAAATAAAGCTGATGAGGGCTGACGTGGGGTCGCTCCCTTGGCTGTCTGTGGACGTGAGCACCCAGAACCGGCTCCGGTTGAACAGGCCTGGAGACTCACGGTTTGGGGTCAGTGTCTATCCCCCTCCAGGGCAGTCCGTTCACACTCTCACACCTGCCTGTCAAAGGAGAGAGCAGCAGGATGTCAGCAGAGAGGGAGAGCAGAGAGTCAGTTAAAGCAAGAAGCAGACAGACAAGGCTTTCATATTTTTAAATAAAGCACAAACCCCAGCAGACGCCAATAAAACAGAACAATTATTATCACTATTGATGCAAGCCAGTCTTAGCAGCACCCTTGAGGCGTGGTTGGTCAATATGAATTGCAACAGTCTTGTCGATTTGATTGCAGCTGGTGGAGTCAAAACTGTGGCTAGACTGCCTCACAGTGGAGGCTTTGTGAACTACAAGAGCAGACATTCTGGGAAGACGGATTTACATTAAAAACCTCTCATTCGTAATTCATTTTATAACCATAAAATCAACCCCAGATCAAATAATGTAACATGTCTCATAATTTAACATCTATGTGATATATATTTGCTCTATGATGCTGGAAGTTGTTTGTCTGTAGAGAATATGTGGAGCCTGATCACATAATATTTATACATCATCTTGAAAAAGTGACTTTCATGGCAATCCATCTAGTATTTCTAGAGCTATTTCAGTCTGGACCAAAGTGGTGGAACAACACATCCACACTGTTTCCTCTAAGTCATGCTGCTAGCATGGCTAACAAAGATGAGGTGGATCAATCTCACAGCACTGACATTGTTGAAATAATTTCATACAGCACACACAGAGGCAGTACCAAAAAGACTTTTATATTGGTTGTATTTATGTTGAATTATGAATGTCTACACCATTGAATTCCTTAAATATAGTATATACAGTGGAGAAAGGATGAACATCCCTAGCGTCTTCAGTTTAAAATACATTTAAATATTATTTTCATACATAATGAGAAATGTACATAAAACAGGTAAAAGAATGCACAAAATATTTGAGTGTGCCATTTGCTTGGACTTATTAAAATAGAGGAATTCTAAAATTTCTAAATGTGAGTTCCAAGGAAATTCCACAATGAACAACATGAAGTATTTGACACCAGCTGGACATTATTCATTGTTTTGATTTGATTTTTCTATACAATATATACAGTAGCTTCTACTTACAGGCCATCCTCCAGTGCTCAGACTCTGTTTACAAACTCAGTAACTCTCGAATTGACATGCAGCGGATTAACCTCATCACTGTAACGCTCCTAGCCATGGGTGTGTAAAAGGCTTATGTGGATTTGCAGTGTGTGAGAAGTGTTTTCTCACCACCTTCCAAAATATCTCACACAGCTTGTCAGATGTGTGATTGACAGGTAGAAGGCTAATGATGTCACGACACACCTGCTGATTGAACCCTTAATGCCATATTTAGCCAAAGGAACATCTGCTGCAATGCGAGTTGTGCTGAAATACTTTGGCGTACAGAAGTAAGATGCGGTAGAACTTGAACGGTGATTAGTTCTTGTTCCTATTATCTTGGGGTTTCACAGATAGTGTGCTGAGCATCAAACCAGCACGGAGAAACAGATGAACCCAAACGGCTTCTTTTCCTCTTTAATGTGGGAAGTAAATAATAAATTATCTCTGCCTGTTATTTCAGCACTTCCCTTCGGATCCTCTAGTTATTGGCTTAGTGAAATCCATTGAAAGACGCATCTACTTGAGTACTGCTTAATGACTTCAATCCAGCATGGTGTGTATAATCCACAGCCACACCAAGCACCTCAAGCTCTTCCATGATGTCTAGGCCTGCGTTTGAATAAATAAGGTAAATCACAGCACAGTGGACTGGTAGTAATGATGACAGCATGTAGTGTGACATTAGGCAGAGTTATTTGGCATTTTTGGACAGGATGAGAACAACAGTAGCTGGTGTTTGTGTTGCAGATGGATACTTTTTGGCAGCGTGTCTACTTGAAAAAGCAGTGGAGCAGCAGAGGCAGAAACAGCAGCAAATAGTTGAGTCGTGGTAGGCGGGAGGCAAAGCTCGTCACATTGCAGTCATTACTGTAGCAGCAGTGAACTCTGACACCTGGAGCTCTGTAGCCCTGGCTGTTGGCCTGACTGCAGAAAGACTTGTAGGAGCATGACTTCATCACCCCACCTGACAATTGGACAGAAATAGAAGTCAGTTACATTGATTTAGCAGCTGTCTTACATGGACCAAACAATACAGACTTGATTGAACTTGTCTCTTTGTCACTGTGGATGTCCAGTGTACAGGATAATGGTCTCTGCTGTTGCTCCACTTTTTGATAATTAAGACATATTTCATGTGCAGGCTGGATTTAGTAAACAGAGTTAACTTCATTTTGTGAAAAGGATATGTTTCGGTGCCAGGAACACATGATGTCCTAATTAAGGATATTGATTGAATGGGAGTAGCAAAGCTCTTCATTTCCTTAAAAGCCTCAGACCCCCTGCTGACTGAGATGTGCCTCCAGACAGCAGCCTGTCCTCTGCTAAACACACACGTCCTCACATGCAGATGCAAACACAGTTTTATGTCTTTGCTGTTGGAAAAAAGAAAAACAAGTGGAAAGAGGGCTAGTAAAAGAAAGGCTTGGACTCACTGTCATGGCCCACCACCACAGCACAGGCATCAGAGTAGCTGGGACAAGATTTGGAGCCTTGCTGGTTGCAGTCGTCATTATTAGAGCCCATGCAGGTATAACATCGCAGAGCTTCACCTGAAGGAAACAGGTGAGGGGAAGAATGGATGAAGCATACATAAAACCACTGAATTCCAAGATGAGAAACTGTGCTCATGTACTTGAATACTTTTATGATAACAAGATAATGGCAGGGAAGACAAACCAGACCAAGTTGTCACTGGAGCACATTGAAAGCAAATTACAGTCCCAGAGTTTTTAAATGCAGCCTCATGAAATTCTTAGAGTGACCTGATGTTATTGCATCAGTTGATGGGAACTGCTTGTAATGTGACTGTGGGATCTTCCACTAAATATCCCAGTGATGGTGGAAAAAAAGCCCTGTGTCATATGCATCGACTTCTTCAAAAGTACAAACAGGCTACTTAAACCTGCTAATGTTTCTGGTGCCATGTTTGTTCTTTAAAAACCAATATTTAGACTTTAGTTCAAGTGATTATTAAGACAGCCAGCTGCAGCTGCTCTGACACAATAAAGACTGAAGTACACTGTGACGAGCTCTCGCACTCAAGCTAATTTAGTCACACTTATACATTTATCATAAGTTCTGGTCCATTGTTAATTAAGATCAAGCAGTGCCTGTAAGGGCCTCAACTGTGGATATTTTTAACCTTTATTAGCAGAGGATCTATGGCTGTGATGAGCATGTTCACACAAGCTCGGTGAATTCACATCTGGGCGACAGAGAGTAAAGTGATGAGAGAGCATTTACTTAGCAATTACTCACTCATGCAAATCTTCCCAAAGTCGAGCAAATTATTAAGCAAGTGCTCTCAGATTAAGAAAAAACAACAACATATGTCTAACTTCCAGTGAAAGCTTCAGGAGCCCAGTTCAGCACATAAAACACACGTCTTTCTAAAGCTCTCTAGAGGAATGAGGAGTTATTTGAGAACTGGCTGACCTTTGAAATATCATTTTAACGCTTCCTTTTGAAAAGCCTTCATCCGTCTCCTAAATTCTAAACTGGCTCTTCAGAAACAGCCTTCAATGCTGCTTCCTAAGAGGATCAAACAGAGCTGGACCTATAGGAATCACTGACAGCTTCAAGCATCCTTTGTAGAAGCATATCTCTTGTCTTGGCCATCAAAATAACCCGCTTCAACCCCTGGACTGGTCTTTCATCATGCAGCAATGATGGCAGGATGGCGGTAAAGAAATAATCGAACCAGCCAATCATCTTCATGAGACTGAGTAAAACATTGTTGGTGTGTCAAACTGTGATCCCTATTACTGATAAAAGCACAACTTTAACAGCAAAACAATGAAAACAACAACGAACGATGAGTAGTGGGTCTCATTCCTCTGCTTCATGTGTGCCCCTCTGTGTGGTGACATGGCATGACAAATGCCCCCTGCTGTTTGTAGATGACCCCAGTCTATCCCCCACAGCACAGCTGCTCTACACACATGCTGTAAGTATAAGCCTGCAGGCCTATTAAGAGATTAGCTGCTGGGATTGCATGTTAGTTACAGGGGAGGAGGAAAGACTGACGGGAGGCACAATTAGCAGGGAAAAACACAGCAATTAGCAAACTTGACATTAAACAAAGTGTCGTTATAAGGTCTAACTGAGAACTAGAGTTAGAAAACGTGCAGGAAAAATAAAGATAGCTGTAGTGTTGGACACTCAAATGCTCTCAACAGATTCCTGCCTCTCAGGAGGAGACTGAAAGACAGAAAAACAACAAATGCCAACTGTTTTTAAAAAAAGGTGAAGGGTGTCTCCCTTAAGGTGTTCTTCACCTTTTTTTAAAAACAGGGAGACACCAGCCAAGTCCAAATAACAGGTGGACAGAGGCTAGAGCAGAGATCCAAAAGGGGGGGGGGGGTGACACTGAAGATAGGAAAAGGAAGGCTATAATAAAGAAAAAACAAGTCCTTACTGTTGGTCGCTAGCAGAAGGAGAGAAAGCAGGAGCAGCGGACAGTACTGGACAGCGCTCATGGTGCTGGTGGTCCTCAGTCGTCCTGATCACACAATGAAAAGCAGGTTGTTTGGTCCTAAAGCCTCCTGAGCTTAATCTGAGCTATCAGATGAGCTGATATCCCCTCCTGGACTGGTGAGTGCCAGCCCCTCCACTGGGGCCCACAGCTCTGCGTTGAGGAGGAGAGAAGTAAAGTAGAAAGAGTAGTAGAGTTCTGCTGCACCTTTCACCTTAGAGGCTTCTGCACTCTGGCCACACCCATCTTGTCCCTGTGCCCACTTGGTCCAGACCTTACATCACCCTGCTGCACCAGGACTGATCACCAACTCACCTCTGAAGTTTAACTGACAGCTAAAGTTACAAATCAGTGGAAAAAAAGACACACTTTAAGTGATTTTTCCATACAAGATGATGTGATCCTGGTCTGGAGGTTTGCATTCATGCTGCTAGAAGCTTGATTTTCAACCACTTATCCATTACTTTCAATGATTTATTTCAACCTCCCCGCTTGCTTTCTAACTAGTTTTCACACACTCAGTCATAACACTTGCTGTGAATGCAAGCACCAGCAGTCAGCGAGTTTATTCTGGCAATTAATATACTCAAGATCAGCCTCACAGCAATTTAACACATAAGCAAAATCACCTGCATTGGCGAATGCTGTTTCTTCAGTCAGACTGTGACTGGAAATACCACAATGTCAAAAAGTCCTAATCAAATCTTAAAGCTCATTCATCATTGGTCATCGCACATCCTCTGACTTTCAGTGGAAAAACATGTTATGTGGGTAAAGAACCAGACTGAACCCAGTGTGCTGTATTGCCATCTTTTATTGCACTTTGTAAGCAGATGCTGTACAGTGGCTGTGCAGAGAAGTTATTCCTCAGTGTGACGACGACCATAGCAGGACGAGGACATATCCATCCAAAATTAAATTACTCCTGGTCACAACTGAATACAGTCACGATTAGTTTGCTTTATATCAAAATAAAATCCAAAAAAATAGTCCCACGATTTCATCGAGAAAGCTATGACAAGTATGACAAATATCTACAAGGTTACATGAGGGAGGCGGGCTGAGGATGATGGGATAACTATCAAAAATGCAGACGAGTCGTTTTCGTATTTGGAATTTCCTACAGCATATACACACATTGACATTACAAGTTCTTCTTTCTCTCACATGCAGTAAGCTACTGTGATAGTTTGTGTTCTCTTAGAGGTGTATCAACGTGTCATGAATGAATCTACATCTCTGTTACTCGTTTTAAAAGCCTTTCTCTCGTATTAAGAGGAGACAACAACAGGAGCGGGTAAACAGTCTTCTCCCTCAGCGGCTGTCATGGCAACATCATTATAGATAATTTAACCCACAAACGACACTCTCGCTTTTCTCATTATCATACACACACTCTCTCTCTCACACGCACACAGACACACTCATTAGTGATATGATACATTTTCTAAAACTTTTAACCAGACCCCTGATACAGTACGATACACTGACACATCAAAAATGTACAGAGTGATTACGAGGAAGCTGTTCCTGTGGATCCTGTATGCACAAAGTCAGTAGGAAATTTAACCCCAAGACCATTTTGGCCTTCGATGTCCATCTGTCCTTGAAAGCCTGGTAAATAATAATGATCCGCTTCAATGTCGCAGTAGCTTTTCCACAACCACCCCTCTTCTCTGTGGGATTTGGCCTCGGCGTGGTGTGGTTGCTAACTCCTCCCCATCTTGGCGATCAGCTCGTCACAGATCTTTGTCAACTCCTCGATCTCTTTGTTCTGTGAAGCAGTTGTTAAAGTTACGATACATGTACTTTGCTCACATGTACACTTGTTTTCACATCTTCTGCACCCCAGGACTATGTTAGTGAGGAACTCTGACTGACCTTTTGCTCCAAGGTGCGCTCCAGAGACTCCACCTTCATCTGCTCCTTCCTCACACTGGCCTGGTGGGCGGCCTGCTCTTGCTTGGCCTTGGCCCGCACCTGAGCTATCTCAGAATTAGCCCTAGAGACACACGAGTGATACAATGAGAGTCCTGTCACCTCTCCATGACCTCCTTAAGCATGGAAAATCTTATGAAAGCATAACCCAGCCTCTGCAAAGCCAATAGAGAATTAATCTTGCCAAGAAATTGATGAATATTCTGTAGAAACTGGTAATTATATTGGCCAACATCCAAACATATTTCAGCTGGGCATTGAGGTATTGTGGAGTTAGTGCATGGTGGTGTTTTCCCTTTGGGGAAAATAACACTGTCATGGTAGAATGAACATGAGATAATGAGAGTGCGTACACTCACTTGTCTAGTTTCTCCTCTGCATGAATCTTCAGGGCTTGATAGCGCTGCTCCTCCTTACGGACCCTGGACAGATACTCCTGAGCACATTTCTTCAGAACCTCTTCATTCTGAATGGATGGAGAAATGTTTTAATTACATGCCATGAGGGTTGTCAAGCTAGGTTTTAGGTGACTCACAAGGCCAGTCATGCTGAAAACACTCATTAGTTGTGAATAATTTGTGTGTTAGTCACCTTGCGGAAGCCCTCCAGTACATCTTTCATCTTCTCATAACGTCTGAAGAGGTCGGCTAGAGACTTTTCCACAGAGTTGAGGTCGGCCAAGGCCTGGTCCTTCTCCATGATCAGCTGCTGGATGGTGTGGTGGGAGAGAGACTTCTCTTTCTGGTCATCCTCTGATGGACACACACAAATATGCTAGAGATCAGATCATCAGACTGTACACTGAAGAGTCTGTTGGAGAGGGCATACATACTGTTTAATGACCTACACCAACACGCATACAGACAAACACTTTATTTCTGACAATACATCACAATGGATTTGTGGGAAAGTATGATTTAACAGCATTTCATATAACACTACATGAGTATATCTGATAAACCAGTGTAGCATGCAAACAAAAACACTGAACAATGGGGAAATCAAAGAGCCCTGAACCATAGAGACAGAGCTGACAGCTGGTTTGCTTTCAGCGCCATCTAAACCCTTCAGTGTTTCATGACAAAGCTCCGACAGTGCTTCAGCCCCCTCCCAGCTTTCTCTTTCCTTTCCTGTCCAAGCTTAGATGACCAACCTGCTTAGCTCATTAATTCTGCATGAATGGTTTTCACCACCATTTACAGTACAGAAGCAAAATGTAGATGTCCATGAAAAGGTTTCCTGTGTGTCTGTAAGTCTAAAATTTGCATAATGCTGTACTTATCAGCAACTGAGGGATTACACAAAGGACAGCTGACTTTCACGCTTTAAAAACAAAATGCAGCGTCTCAGACATACAGGATGAAATGAAACAAAACAACGTTTAATGTCACTGGATGGGATGAAGAAAGCGAGCACATCGGCTCCCCTCTCTGACGGACGGATGGAGGGATGCGAGCTGAAACAAACAAAGTGAAGGACAATCCTGTGTTACTCACCTGGCATGCCTGTCAGGGTTATCAAATAGTGAGGGGCAAAGATGGGAGCAGAACAGAAAAGAAGGGACCGTGTTAAGTCAAGCTGGGAGGGCAAGACGTGAGAGAGCTGAGTGTTAGACAGAGGCAGAGACAGACTGTTCCATTTTTGTGAAGGTGCTTTAATGAGAGTAAGAAATGAAATTAGCAACAGCGGCAAAAATCTAATTTTCAGGAATGTCCAGAGGTGGATGAGAGGTGAGAGCAGGAGTAATGCAGAGAGTGAACCTGCAGTGGAATTTAATGAGTTCCAGGGAAGCTGGACCCCCCCCACACTGTGATGACGTCAGGATTCAGTTCATATTAATCAAACAGGAGCGCTAGCACATAGCAAAGCTGGCTTGTGTTAGAGGGTAAAAATAAATTCAAAAATAAAAAATACTTAACTCTCTGAAGACAGTGGTGATGGAGTAGGGCACAGAAAGACCTTAGATAGTATGTGTTGCTCCGTTTGCAAAAAAAAAATCAAGCGCAGCGACAAGTAGTGGCAGAGGTTGGGGAACAAAAGCTGTTGGTTGAAATTAAAATTCACGTGTACTGAAAAGACAGAGGGTCCCGTAACCTGACCGATGCCTGGGCTTTGTACTGAACACTGAACTCACCTATCATCTGTGCAATCGTCTTCTCATACTCAGCAACAATTCTCCTACGGATGAGAAGGATCATTAGTATTTGGCTGAGGTTAGATCAGTATGACAAATGATTTCAATGTACACATGTCTCTAAAAAAAAGGGTCTTTATTGTATAAAATTCATGTATTTATCTCCACAGATGATTTGTTACCACATCGGTCTGTCGGCTTGTTGGTTCATTAGCAAGATGTCTAAACATCTAGCTGGAATTAGGTGGACATTAGACAGCTGTGGAGGTGGCACAATTTGTGCTTTTGGTCATTTAACATTGCTGTTGGAGATGTCTGATATTAGAAAGTCCAGGTTGAGTGAAAAATATGCTGCTTTGAGATATATTGTTCGCCATTTGTTTCTAAGTGCCCTAAACTATCATGTATTTTCTTAATTTATCTGCCATGTGCACCAGTTTCTATCTGAGTCTTGCTGTTCCCCCACACTCCAAGCCAAGGACCAGCAGGGACCAATAGGAAGCCTTGTTTGGGGAAAAGCAGGTTGCTAGAGGTAAGAGGATTGATTAGCCATGCCTCCCCTTTAGCCTCTTAGCCCCTCCTTATCCTGAGCCCAATCAGTCAAATGAAGTAAGCTGTGTCTTATCCACAATAACTGAGCTGTGGCCAGCTGGACCCACACCCACCACCTGCTGACAGAAAACAAGGTTTCAGTCCTGCATATCTCCGTCACCTTGAACCCCAACTAGCAGCCATTTGCCGGACATATATGGATCATCTGTAGAGGGATGATGCAGTTAATCCAAGTTTTGAGGTGTTGTCAGGCGGTTGATGGTTTATAATCCAAATGAGAGCTGTTTAAAGCTCCTAACACATTTTCTCTTAACTTTTTAATTCTAAAACTTACAAGTTTCATATCAACCACAACTATTTTTTCTTTCTCCACCACTAACATTCACGCTGATAGCAAGACTCTGATGGACTTCTTTAACTGGCTCGCCACTCCGCACTTAACTAAGGCTTTGGCTGACAGTTTAAGCGGGATAAACCAACTGACAGGTTCCCATTTAACAGAATCACACGGAGGTGTTAAATCCATGCTGTGGTGTACAGGTGGGACCCTTACAGTGTGGTGTAAGTGATGTCACCCAAGGTGTTGCTTCGTACCTCATCTCCACCACTTCCTGTCGGCTGTCCTCATACTTCCTCTGCCACTCCAGCACTTCTTTCTCCTTTGTCACAATCTGAGGAGGGTGACAAATTGTTAAGTAAAGCGTGAAGTGAAGTTAATGATTTATAGAATAAAAGAAACTTTGGGGCACCTCCTCTCGGGCAATTCCCAGCGAGTGGTCCAGCTCTCTGGGCAGGTGGGGACTCTCCCCTTCGATGTAGTTGGTGGTCCTGGTGTACAGTGAGGTCTTGGACACTGCGCTCTCGATGGGAGATGGCACGTCTCTGTGCTGCTTCCAGGAGCCAATGGAGAGGATGGCGAGGAAAGGAAACATAACCAGTTACGAACCAGACTGAGCTACATGTGAGACACCCTCAACCTCGGGCCCACACGCACAGCCTCATCAGGACTCCTGAACCAAATCGCAAGGCAGCATCAAACTGCATCAAAATGTACCACACAGCAAAATATGTAAATGAGGCAGGCCAGTGATGTTCCTGAAGACTTGGTCAGCTGCCACATGATTGGATGGAACAGTCTTCATAGCCACAGTATTAGCCAAGTGATTTGGCTGATGCTGCCCCCAGCTGAGCGGTCATGATCACCTGCTCATCGCAGTAGCTTGAATGTGATTGGGTCCAGGCAAGGCAGAGGGAAAGGAGGGCAGCAAGGACTGCATCATATACAGGAGACGGAGGATTGGGTAGCAGACAGGGCAGCATTGGAAATAGATGTTAGTCTCATGTTAAAGCTTATTCCAACATAATAATCTTACCTGTTGTGGCTTGAATCAGTAGCGTTTACTGTATGCTGTTGCAACATTTGCCAAATTCTTTTACAATTACAAAGACTCATTACAAAGCATCGGACTTTGAATATCATGTTAAGATGTTCTTGGAGACGCTACAAACCAAAGCATATATGCGTGTGCTCGTGTAACCACTGCAACCAATGACAATACTCTATCAACAACTCCTCTTCACAAAAAACATCACATCAAAATGTAAAAACAATTCTCATCCTTGTGCCACTTTTGGTCCCCTAAAACTGCTCTGAAAGGGATTTAGTCATCCTTGGGAGAGACGGATTACGGGAGGATTTGATGAAATAGTGGAGGCTCACAGGGGACAAGTAGACCGAGATCCACTAATATGTGGAAAAGAGAGTGAAGTGTTTGGTCTGGCTGAAGCGGTAATAGCTTTATTGTACTGACGGTAAAGACTGGGCAAGTTTAGGAGACCATGGACCTCTTTCAGTTTTTAGTCAGGTGCTGATTGGGCTCACCCTCCCACTTCAGTGAGGTTTAAACAGAAACTTTAAGTACATCAACCCAAAACTGTCCTGTGGTGCTACAACTCATGATGGCTTTTACTTAAAGCTCTGTCTTACAGAGAAAATCCTCCCAAAAATCCACAGAAAATATCAGTACCATAATTTGGAATTAAGTATAATAAAACAACATGTGCTGTGCTGAATAATAATGCTTCTCTGGGTATATGTTTGCTGCTGTTTTTGATGGCTTGAGTCTCAGAAACAAACCACTACTATCCTGCCCCAGGTTTGCTGTATGTCTTGATTTTCTAAAGTAATAATAATCTGCTGAAACAAACCTCCGCTTTAAAACAGGGCTTCAAGATTGAATAAAAATGCAGAAGACACTTTTAGCACAAGTGTTAGTCATGCTTTTGTGGTGCATATGTATATGCATGTGCATATTTGTACGAATGAAATTACAGCAAAGAAATTGCCACACAAACAACTCGGGGCATTTATGGCTCCTAAGTCTTAGGCCTTGGGGCAGTTGCCTGCTTTGCCTGGTTGGTAATTCAGCCTTGTACAAAAAGCACCCAGACCAGATCATCGTGGATCACATGTCAAGTAAACTGCAAACATTTTAGCCTCGCTTGCAGGAGAGTGAGAAGCAAAAATCCCATTGACTTACTAAACTACTTAAAAAAAAAAAAAGGGGGCAAATTGAAGACACGAGTTGAAGCCACAAGACAAACGCTACGTCAAACACAAAAATAACCCAGACTACAGGAGAGATACTACATGTCACTGCAGGAAACACAACTGGGAAAAGTTTGCTCACAGGGACAAAGTACAGCTGTGGTAGGTAAAAAAATGTAGGGACCTTGAAAAAAAGGTCTCAGACTTCTGGACTTCTGGGGTCTACGGGAGTTTACAGTGCAGTCTGCAAGTATTTGGACAATTACTTTGGTTACTGCAGCACGAGGAGGGTAAAATGCTGAGTTTCAGCTCTAATTTGAAGGTATTTAAACCCAAACTGGGTAAATAGTGGAGTGATTACAGCTCTATCATTTCCTGCAATATACAAATATTGGGGGTACTATGTATTAAACCGCATTAAACTCTTAACCAACGTAGATGTGAAGTCAGCACTTAAGCCTCATAGTCATTTCAAAGTGAGTGTGCTGGGGCACTGAGCTAAAAACAATGAAAAAAGTGTTTATGACCAAACACTTGGAGCGCACTGTAGGGGGACAGATTACAGGGGTGTAATGTTACTCTTACTTTGAGTAAGGGTGAACCGTTGATATTCCACCGCCGAGTGCTGGGTTTCTTAAGTCGAGACTGTAAAATGCGTGGGACAACAGCATGAGACATGGAGGGAAAGAGGACCGGGAAGAGCATGCCCTGCTCTAAATCTTATGAGAGTTTCTCCACTGACCATCAAGAAAAGAAAGTGATCTCACTACTCGTATGTTTAGGCAAGAGCTTTTCCAGCACAAGTCCTCCAACTAGTGAAAGTTCTACCTAAAATTTCAAACAAACTGAATCTACGACCTACCTGATCTGTCTGTTAGTGCTGTTAGTCTGGGAAAAGGACCAAATCACAAAACAAGAATGTGACTGGGATTTAGGATGAGGATAGCAAAGCGTCAACAAATACATCTGGGAGAGTTATAACCATATAACTCCTCAGCTGCTGCTATTAAGTTTAGTTTGAGACTTTCCCAGTCACATTCATGCTCATGTAAGCCTCTCATGAACAGGCAACATGCATGTTGCCCAACATGCACAGTAAAGGCAGGGGACTAAGGAGGCACAGCACTCCGTTCCTGAGGAGTCAACCTGGACAAGCTCGCTGCTAGTCAGGGTGGGAGCTGGACGCAGTAAAGCCATGTTAGAGATTTCACATGTGGGGACTGCAGAGGAGGCAGGACTGCGGATGTAGTGGTGCAGCCACCATGTTGATAAGGCCATGAGTTCACAGTCACACTCAAAATGGTGTGTTTAGGGGGAGGGATGGGCAGGCTGAGACACACTCATGCACGCACACGTGCATCTCTTTCACACACACGCACGCTTTTCCATAATCCCTCATTCGAGCATCTTTCCTCTTACACACACACACTTGCATACAGCAGGTGCAGGACTCAACGCAGTACCTGGGGGGTTACAGTAGAGAGGGAGGGGCACTGAGAGATGTTTTTGGCTACCTGCAGAGCCTCTATCCTCAGGGCAGCAAGCACCAGCTCCTCCTGGGCCGCGCACATGGTGGGTGGGTGGGGGGTGGGGATTGATGGATTTCAGGGGGTAAGGAAGGGGGGTGGCGGCCCAAGGATGAGAGAGCAAAGGGAAAACATATATAAACTTGAGTTGAGCGCACACACACTTGCTGTCACATTTCACACTGAAATTCACACTGTAAGCTACAAAACTGCAACTTAGGTATATGGAGGAAAAGAATAAGAAAATGAGAAGGCAGGATGTAGTCAGGTGACACGATGGAAATAACGTTCATACAAAGAAGACTCACACAATCACATATCAGGGACACAAAAGGGCCACCAGAGGCAAGGCCTAGAAGGTTCATCAAGAGGGGTCATGTGTGGTCTGTCAACACACCTGTAGTTTTTGGGCGAATGCGGTGGGGTTGGTCTCAGCCAGGTCAGGCTCCAGGTACTGCAGGGGGTCGTCACACTCAGACAGCCTGTCTAACAGGGGCATGGCCATAGCTGGAGCAGGGGCCTCCACGGGGCCCTGGCTAGGGGGCTACAGGGGCACCGGGAGGAGTAGGCAGAGGGCAGGGAGGAGGGCAGGGGTCAGCATGGCAAAGCAAGCGCTAGGTGTTTGAGTGGCAGCATTGGGAGTTAAGTCACTGAGCTCAAGTTGGGAACCTAGTGTGGGGTACTAGCTATGTGTCATCAGTGACAAGGCTTTAATGAGAATAACTACGACTGATGGGGCTCATGTTGGAGGGCCAAGGCACGGCCTACACTATAGCACGTGCAGTGTGGCACTCCCCCACTTGTGACTAAACAATGACATAATGTGAATGTGAAAATCAAAACTGACAGATTCTTCTTATGGTGACAAGACACAGAAATGATATTGATTTCTTTCCACAACATTTGTGACAACTGCTCACTGAATCTGTAAAAAGGCATTTGGCTCACCTGCTCATCCCTCTCTGTGCTTTGTGTTCGGCTGAGTGCATCACTTTCTCTCTTCCTGCCCTTGTCTCCGGCAGAGCCGTCGGGACCAGGCCGGGAGTTCAGCACCGGTGTCTTCATACCTGCTGTTATCTGGGCCTCCATCTCCTCAAAACTTCTGCGCAGTGAGAGAAAGAGAGGGAAGAGAGAGAGAGGGACGTTGTAAGTAATGTAATGCGTATGATGGATGAGAGTGTTAAATGAAAAGTTGTTGGAGGAGCTGATCTGCATGCATCACACACTCCAAATCATTCTAGTTTAAAATTAGCAAACTAGACATACCAATAAAGCACTGAAAAACACACTGTAGGACTTCCTTTACAGTGAACAGACGATGTTTATAGTGTGTTTTACCCTGTGCAGGGCGAGCTGGGCTCAGATCCATGTGCACACGTGTTCTTGGTTAAGTTGTCCGATACTGAGTCCAACTTCAGGTACAAAGATGGCTTCTTCACAGACAGTGGCTACATGACACACAAGAGAACACAAACTGTCTGAAATCTAATTTTACTTTGGTTTTGGTGGCCAACATAACATATCAAATATATGTAAAACATACCAGAATACATAGACAAAGCAATATAAATTCTTCGAACAACAGCAGATACTCACAGGCGAAGAGGAACCAATCTTCTCCATGTACTCAATTTCATAGTCTTGCACTGGCACAGAGAGACAAAGCAAAGTTTTAGATGCAAAGGAACAAATGGGGGAACATTTCAGCCAGTGAGCTCTGGACTGATGCGATCAGAAGCTGAGGCAGGGCTGTCTGTTTGGTATTTCATGTCTGACCCAGATGAGTTGAGCCACACAGCCTCTGGGAGGAGGTGGCTCTTCTGGAGGTCAGAGGGCAGTAGAGAACTGGGCCAGCAGGCTTATTTCATTGCCACAACAAAAATCAATAATGTTGCTGGATGAATGAAGAGTAAAGTGGCTGTTTGTTGTACATGACCGTTTATCCGAACATAAGCTCTGAATTTCCTTTGAACACCACCTGTCTGTGGTACGCTTTGATCTCTGTTAGCTTTTATTTGGGCACAGGTGGCTGGAGGTACAAAGAGGACTCCTAGAGAGGCAGACAGCTAAGCCTCACCTGGAGCCTGATGAGGAAGGCTGTTCTCATTTACAAAGGACGTAAGGTCACATGGCTGAGGGAAGTCTTGTTGGTCAGAGTTCAAATCTGCATCCGTGTCGTGCAGGGCTGCCCACTTATGACTGGTGGAGGAGGCCAGCTTCTCCTCGTCGGTGGCGTGGTCGTCCTGTGGGTGGAGGGAGGCAGGTTCATCTGCAGGTGTAAGATCCTGCAATGCAAAGAAGGTGACCGAGTTGGATGGAAGGAGAAACACAGGCAGGCAAGAGTGAGAAAGATGTACAGATATGGAGAATTAGGTACGCACCTGGGATGGGTCAGACAATGGGGATTTCTTTGGCGACCTCTTCACTCTGAAAGTATTACTGAGAAAGAGAAAAACAGTCAGTCATTGAGATCCAGAGTCACTCAGCACCTTCAGTACACAGCTCTTCATTACATCCAACATTCACTGCCTAACACCAACAGATGGGTATTGCTACATATTTCAAACGTGTATAGTCACACATGCTAAAATGTGAAACTGGTTGGGTACATCTCCTTTTGCATAAAATTGCGACATAATTTGCATGGAGCAGCATTATCATATGTGTAACAGACTTACTGTGGCCTATTGTGTGGCTGAAATGAAACAGTGAAATGTCTGTGAAGAGGGCTGAATCTATAGTTAGTAACTGCACAGTGGTAAATCAATGTTGTGTTATGAATATTTTACTTTTCACACATGTCAACAAATAACACAGATCCTGGAGATGAATGTATTTGGTAATGTAGTAGTTTAACTGTTAGTGGAAGGTTTTTACTTTTGTTACTTAACAAAAAAACTGCTGTTTTTAATTCACAGATCACATAGAGCATGGATTCTCAGAGGGTTTATAAGAACTGGGAGTCCTTACAATAACTTTCTTTACTGAATGTCACACCGTGTTTTATCATTTAAATTTAATGTAAAAGACATATCTGATAGAGCTGAGCTGGTGCTTACTTTAGTCTGTAAAATCTCTGCTCCCTGACACAAATAAACATTTTTAGGCCCAGTGTTTAATGTTGTGGGAAAATGGCCAAAAAAAATCTCTCTCCATCCATCCATTATCTCCCGCTTCATTCAGGAAAATCTCCCTCTTACAGTATAATTTAATCATTATTATAAAGCTTTAGCTTTTTCAACGGTGAACACAAGAGGGAGCACAAACACCTCCTTTGTTACACACGGTGTGTCGGTAAACAAACATGTATCTGAAAGAAAGATGATTCAGTCAGCTTCAGTAGAGAAAGGTAATGCAGCATTTAACCATATAAGAGAATTTATTCCAATATTTAGACTTTTGTTTTGGAAAAGTGCTGATGCTGAAAAACTATCACAATCCATTTAAAATGTTTTTTAGAGCGAATGCTAAAGGAAACAACACAACAAACTCAATAACACATCTCAATGTGTTGCGTTCATCTTCGTCATTCAACAACAACTCATTGAGCACTGTAGCACTGACCTCTATTGGTAGAGGGTTTCAAGGAGGAATGTGAGGTCACATGGCACCTTTGTGCACCATGCTGTATAGCACTAGATACTGTAGCTCCACAAGTAGAATTTCCAGCCTGCGTGTAGTAACTCTGTTCAAGACTTACTACACACCTTGGCTCTTTCATGTATGGGATTTTATCATACATAATAAACAATTTTAAACAAAACTGAAAACATGTATCTTCAAGTTAAATGGGCAGGATTAAAAAAAGTTTAAGTGAATAGTTTGATCATGGGTACGAGGGATTGTGATGTTAATAGGAAAAGGCACAACAGGGCAGCGTGCTGCTTTAAGAGGAGCCATGTGGAATTAAGGGTCAAAATGAGTGGATGGTTGTATTGTCCCTGTACTTACAACAGACAACAAAGAGAAGACACACCCTTGGACTTCCTGTGACATATGGGAATACACAGACACAGGTGACAGAGAGACAGACAGAGGACACTGGCATAATAAACAAGAGGACCACATACAAACACAGACTAGTCTGAAAAAAAAAAAAAAATCCCTCACCAACAGAGACACAGGCATTCCTACATGTCAATATAATGTTCTGCAAGTGAGTGTGGACTCTCCCATAAATGTATGGTCTTGTGGTAATAGACTGAACTTACGATTTAATGGGAGTTTTCTTCTTCTTGGCAGGTTTGTTCTGATTTTGGTCCTCCAGTTCCCCGATGTTGTCATTGTCATTTTCATTGTCATAGTCATTGGATGACAGTTCAAAGGAGGCTGAGGCCTTAGGAGGAGAGTTGGCCATCCTATTGGAGGATTTGAAAGAGTCTATGGAGTCATCAAAGTTATTGGGGTCAAAACTATAAGACGGCCTGGACAGTTTGGGGGAGTTGCTGATACATTTCTTGGAAGAAAATGGATTGAAGTTCGGGTCGTCCCACTTGTCAGGTTCCATGTTGTAAGATGCCTTAGGAACAGGGATTTCCTCCTCGTTGCCATTGTGGGTTGCTGGAGGTTCGTTGTCCAGCTGTTCTGTCTGTGCTGGAGGGGCCTTCTTCAGCCCCAGCTTTGGTTTCCTAAGAGGCATCTTGCCACCGGGCTTCTTGCCCACTTTCTTTGGTGGGGGAGAGGCCTGGTGTGATGCCTCACCGCTCTCCTCAGAGTAATCAAACTCCAGCCTTACTGACTGACGTTTGGGGATGATGGGTTGCTCTTCAGGGTTGGTGATTGGCTCTTCAAGAGGAGCCGGAGGACACGGCTCCGCAGCAGAGACACAGGGACTCTCTGGAGGGATTGCAATGGGACCACACACAGGACCTTTACGACCCAGATCTGGAGAATTGGGAATTTTACTACCTCCAGTATTGAAAGGGTCTATGTTCTCAAAATTATCTGGATCCCATTTGTAGGAGCTACTTGGGGGAATGGGGGATTCGTCTTTGTTTGTTGGACTATCAGGTGGAGGGGCCTCCTCCTGGCACAAAGGTAAGGCCGGGATGACGAGGCTCTCCTCTTGGCTGGTATGATTGTTCTCCTCTGGCAGAGGAGGAGGAGTCTCCACACGGCTCTTCCTGGCCCTTCGGAGGGTTCCTCCAGGGCTTGGAGTTGCAGATCCTCCCTCTGCTTCCTCCTGAGCCTGGACAGGGTTGGCAGTTCTAGGCTTTGCCCGCTTCTTGATCTCCGGGGTGCTACTGGATGAGGCTGGCCTTGGACTCTCTGGGTTTGAGTTCTGTCTGAGAAGAGGCTTCTTCTTCAGAGACCCAGGACGGACTTTCTTAGGCCTATGGAGTGTTCCTGGAGCACTCTCAGTGCCCACACTGAAGGATTCAGAATGTGGACGGAAGCCTCCGACTGCTGATCCATCCAACAGACCAGCAGTGTCTAGTTCTCCTCCCTGAAGACTGAGTGAACGTGTCAAAGAGTGAGTTGTTGAATCTGTAGCAAAAACGTCGATGTTGTAGGTGCCACTGGCAGCTATGGGCTTGTCCTCATCAAAAACAATGGAGAGTGAACGGCAGGGTGGCTCTTCCGATGCCAAGTCAGAGGTAGGATCGCTGACTGAAGAGTCTGCTACTGCAAAAGATGGAGAGACATAACATAAAAATGTTGAATTCAGATGCTAAAAAGTTAAATTTGGATTTATTATATATTTTATCTGGTGTGGGGTGAGATGCAACCTTCTTGGTGTGATCAAGAAGCCTGCATGGAGATACGAGCTGCAGCTTCTGACGTATCCAATTATAGAGATGAATGTGCTATAAATAATTCAATCAGAGTTTCTCAGTTGGACAAAAAGCCATGAGAAATAACCACATGTGAGAGAGAGACTGAACTGATTGGTCAGCCTTTCCTCGAATCCCAAAAGCCTTGTGCAGTGGAGATGCTTGTCTCAGCAAACAAAGAAGGGAAATACTGCTTCATTCCACTAGATGGTGCAACAAGACTTTGTTTCACCTGCTTTTTAAAGGCAATATAACAGAGTGTCTTACTGTACAATAGCTAAGCCCACATTATGGCATAATTCCTCTATAATGAAAAATAACAATACCTTTGTCACTGGATGGTAGTTGCTGAGTTTGGGGCTCTATAGGAGAAACAGCCTTCACTGGAGTTGTGGATTCAGGGGTTTCAAAAGCTCCATCAGAGTCTGAGCTCCTGTAACAAAAGATAAGGACACATTAAGTACAGACTGCTGTTAATCAGACTCACTTGACCTATAATGACTCTAGTTACTGCATCAGGGCGACTGACATTGACGTCATGTGAGAGTGAGCTAAAATTCTCTCCTTCAGACACGTCACACCACAAGGAATACATTTATTTCTCAAGTAAGCAGTTCTGAAATCACTCTTCAGTGCAATATATATGGTGTAACTATACTATCACGCAGATTCACTATGGGCAGTATTTTGCAATGGGTTTCAGGTTGAAAGGGCGGCGAGCGCCATTCCCTGTGGCGTGTATAGGTTTTAGAAAGCCCCAGGCTGGTATGAGCTCCTGTTTTCATTGTTTGTAGACCTTTAATGGCTTCAAATGAAAATGCTGAATCTGCAGTAAGGACACAGATACTGACACATCTGAGACACAGAATTATGCCAACACAACACACAAATGCAATACCCATACACACACGAGACCATTAGATCTAAAGATATCACAGCTGTGAAATGGATAGGGACGGACTGCACCAAAAACAGAGAAATGACCAATTTCTGCATGACAATAGGTTGTAAATAGCAACACCCTAAGAATAAGCAATATTGATTGCTCTTTCACAGCATCATATACACACGCAGTCAAGCTCACCAGACAACCTGATTATCAAGCTCCATGCTCCGTTGGTCAATACATTATCTGACGGTATGGGGACCCAGCCTCCCGTCCTGTCTCACCTCTGTCTGACTGGTCCCCCAGCAGCCCCGATCATGTTGTCATGACGTGAGCCCCAGGAGAGACGCCAGAGGAGCCCAAGAGCCGGATCGGAGCCCGGGCTGTCCTCGTCTCCTGCCCCTCCCAGCAGTGTGTCCCAGCCCCAGCGAGCCCACTGCAGTGGAGACAGAGCCTGCCACGCACTCACTGCCATGGCTGCTGGCGGGCTGCACCTCTCCACACCACGATGCTACAGCCTGAGACACAGGTAGACGCCCACTGCCTCTTCCTCAGATGATGACTAAGACCACCAGATCAAACCTCTCTGCCTTCTGCTCTTTTTCTCTATAGTCTAATATCCAGCTCTCTTTGTTTCCAATCTACAATCTCAGTCCTTTCACGTTGCTCCTCGTCATCTGTAGCCTTATCAGTCCGTCTCCACTCCTCCCCAGTAAGAGATGCTGCCTCCCAATCTAAATGAGGCTGGCTGCAGGAGCCCACCTCCTGCATACTGTATATTCTGGCACTCTCTCTTTCCCTCCCTCTCTCCCAGCCTTCATCCCTCCACTTTTCACCCTCCCTCTACCTCCCTCTTGCTCCTGAACCACGTTGCTGTATTGTAGTCTGTTGCCCACCAGCTGAATCTGTTCTGATAAAGCTTGTCCATTGCTTACACTAGCACTGCATCTGACATATATTTCCTGTCATTGTGTCCTTTTTTGTGTCCTAAATTAATTAAGAAAAATTTTTGGTCACTGCAAAGACACCCTGATTTTTCTCTACAAACCCAGGTCATTTTCACACACTCTGAACCTGAAGGAACATATATTTTGATTACTGCTGAGACCTGAAAAGATGAGAGATGAGGATCCCCACAGCTAAATGACCCCTCTAAGTCTATACACTATATTGATCTAGCCAATCTAAAGAGATTCACCTCAAGGCATTTCTGAAGCCATTCAGCAACATGTGAGGGTTCTTTATCACAGACACACACAAACACGGAGCAAGCCTGAAGCATGAAAGACACTGGAGTGCTGCTGAAACACTATCTGTCTGTCAGTACAGCCAATATGACCGATGCAACTAAAATTTAAAGGTGGGACATTCGTGTTTATAGAGGAGGCTGGTAATGAATGATTTTTGCTGTCCTAGCCAATGTGTTCAATATCCCTGGGGTCACATCACAGCAGAGACAGAGGCTCCTCTTTGCCAACAATATGGCAGGAATAACATTCTACTTACACTGCAATGTGCTCCACTGACAAATCCCAACAATTCATCAGGCAGCACAAAAACACCACACACAGCATGTTTAAGTTACAACACAGTATAAAATGATAAGTGATACCTATTTATCACATTTTTATATATTAAGGCTGAAAACCTTAAAAAAGCCTCCATTACTTTCGGGGTAGTGTGATGTAAAACGAGACAGCACATGGCCAAGACAGGAGCCAGAGCTGTAATCTCTGTGAGGGCCCAGCGTGTCCCAGCAGGATAAGACTGGTCTGCCTAAAGATCCATCTGGATCAGTCACTGGGAACCGGGATCATCGTGTCAGATGGTCAGACAGGCAGTGACACAGATACCTCCAATGACAGGACTGAGGAGCGGAATACACACGTACCACACCAAGTTAAATATACAGAAATAAAACTACTCAACAGCTTTATCCATGAAAACCACTGAAGAGTTTTAGCTCTCTGGAGATTTTGCTGTGTGGCGTTAAAAAAGCTAATTCTTTGAAGATTGAAATATGGAACGATGAGATAATTAGGGCTCATTTCATTTTTGCGCGCCGTTTATGTCCTTGTAGAGGAAATTTTTCATGTGACTGCAAACACTGTGTTGCCATGGTAACTGGAGGTTGTTCCTGCCATATGTTACTCTACGTTGGAAGTGGCTAGATGCACACAGACCAACACAAACACACAACTGAGGCTTCCCTAACCAACAGCGTCCACTGAGGTGTTTTATATGATAGAAAAGACAAGTAAAGACACATTACAGATTTATGAGGCGAGTAGCTGCTGCATCAGCATCATCCTGCTCACAGCCCATGAATCGGTTGAAAAAAAATATATAACTAGCAAAATTTTGCTTGTACTTCCTCTCAGAACAACCAATATTGATCATCAATATTCAAATTTATACAAGTGGCATCCAATAGACATGTAACCATGCGCTGAAAGGAGTGCAGTCATGAAACTAATTAATAAGGTGAATAAAAATCAATCTGGGAATGTCTTCTGTGTTAACACAATCCATCTTTAAGAGCTCTTTTGTTATCTAGCTACAGACAAAACATAGAGAGAGCAAAAGCAGCGTGTGGGTGAGCAGTCAGGGTATGGTGGGCGAACAGAAACAAAGAGAGCAGCAGTTAATAACAGCCTCTCAGGCTGAGATGACTGCCTGGAGACAGAAACTCTGCAGCGTGAGGCAGGGAGACGCAGCATTTCAGACAGCCAGCCGTGTCCCCGCTTCCAGCCGAATCCAACTCAGCCTGTCTAAACAGCTTTCACAGTGCTGGAGGGCGAGCCATCAGCTGCCCCGGGGATGAGGGGGAAACTGGGCTACACCAACACGTACACCTATCACCACCCGTCTGTCCTAAATATGCATATTCTTCGAAAAAACAGGAAATTTTAAGATGTTGCAAATGAATATAGGCTCTCATCTGCTCTATGCTAAATTTGATGACACCATTTAAGCTTAATAAGGACACAAATGTGAGCACTGTGAGTGTAGATGAAAGCTGGTGGAAAAAGAAGACGAAGAGAGGGATGAATGGAGGCAGGCTGCTGGCTGCTGGTCTCCAAGCAGCTGTGTGATTAGCCTCAACGGATTTGCTGGCATACACTCATCTCTCAGCTGTCAAACACCACTAAACCCTCTCTAGACACAACATGTCACCTATTTTTTTCCATTCCACTCCTCCTTTACCTTTAACTCCCTCGCTTTCCCTCACCTCTTGCTCCATCTCTACAACTCATCATCCCTTTGTTATCTTCTCTTCATTCACATCCCCCTTAGACTGTCTGTCAGACAAAAAGGGAAAGAACGACAGCTTACTAGAGCATCATCAGCATAAGGTGGGATATGTGGCATGATAAATCTGTCACATGCTTTGCAGGACCAAATGTCAGCGACAAAACAATGATTAAACGGTATCATTTAAATTTGACTTTATCATTATGAACGTGGCATTGGGCAGGAGATATTCTACAATGTGTACTTTGACTGAAATTATGTAATAATAAATATACACTGTAAACAGCCAAACATCTCTCGTATAAGGCAGAAAAGAAAAGACCAACAGAGGGAGCTCCTGTGCTTCTATCCCCCTGATGAACAGTGTCTGGATGTAAAGCATGACATCATGGGCACTGTACACCATGTGAAACACCACAACAACCTATTTTCATTTTATAAGAGCCTCTCCAGTTTCTCTACAGATGTGATGTGGTGAGCAACCTCTAGAGGGACAAAGCAGCCAATGATTCTTCAGCCTCAGGAAATGAAACCTTATGGAGAATCGCTCTGCACCTCCTGCAGGTCATATGAACAGAAGCTGAGAGAATAGTGTTTTTCTCAAAGAGCAGATGTCTTGCACTTTCTGTCTCTCATCTCCATCCAGATTGACGTCAGCTCCAATCAGCAAAAACAGAGGGGAGCTCTGAAGTCAGGTATCCCTTTGTGAAAGAAATGCACTTAGCCTCAAAAACAAAGAAGCCACTAAGAAAAAAAAGAGTGTCAGACTAAGATAATCTCTGTGTAATGGGACGGACCTCATCCAGCCTAATCTGAGGCTGCAAGCAGATGGCACATTAAACAACAATAGGCCAGGTCTGCGAGTCAGAGCACCGGCGAGGAGGGGGTTAAAATATCTCTCCATTTTGGTGATGAGATCAGAAGCGAGGTTCATTTAGATTACTGCACAGGAGACACAGGAGAGAGGGACAGGGTATCCCAACCCCCCATGATTACAGACAACCACACAAGCTGGACTCTCACTCATTATAAAATGAGAATGAACAGAGATAAAAAGACCCCTGAGCATAAACATATTTTGGCCCATTATCTAACACTTCCAGATCAGAGCCCTGCAGTGCTTAGATGTGTGAATGCTTTTTACACTGTAAGTGCTTCTGACAGGGAGTGAACTTAGTAAAAGCCTTGTTAGTAATGGTTGGGATGGTGGGCACTGTGCTTCTGTTCTGGACACCTTTAGGTAAAACAGCTCCAACCTCAACCATCCTGCAATAAGAGCACGTACTTCAGTCCTGTATTATGCTATAAATCATTCATTTCCACATTACAGGCTGCACATACACACATGCATTCACTCCATTTCCCTCATCCCTCCCCTCTGTTTCTCCCCAGGTCTTTGCTCCCCTGTGCAGTAGTGTGTCTGAGATATAAATAAAACACAGCAAACTGGAGCACTTTTGCTCCGTCTCTCTCCCTCTCTAACTCTCTCTTTCTCTCGTCCACTGATATTCCTGACTTATCTCCCTCCGCCCCCACACAGCGTGTTCCATTTCAACTCAGTCACCAGCTCCTGCTCCCAGCGCGGCAGTCGCGTTCTCCTTCACCCAGAACAAAACATCACCCCACCAGCCTCCCTGCGGCACCTACTGCACTCATTGCCTGATTCTGGTTCCCATGGGCTCTCCTGAAGCACTGTTACGATTCATCCATATGTACTGTACTGTAGTCGAGGCACGCTGAAGCACATGTGCCCGTGCACATGCGCCAATTCTCACATTGCATCACAAAAGCAAACACCAACAATGATGACGTGCTCAGTTGGTCATATTTGATTTTACAGCCTGAAAATGCTCTGTGACAATATGCATGGAAAGATAGAATAAGGGAGAGCAGGAAAAATCATCAAAAACTGACGGGGATGAAGGAACACAATGTCTCACAGAGATTTGTGTCGGGCTTCATCCGGCAACATAAATGATATCAAAACTGGCAAGTGTCCATGATACTTAGTGGTAACTGGATTCTGCAAAATAAATCACCCTGCACCTACAATAGACATTTATGTTGTACTGGAGACCAATTCAAAGCCATGAATATACGAAGAAGTACATATAAGAGCAAAGCACATGCAGTTGAAGCTGCTCTCCAGACGTTCAGCTTTTTCCTTTCTGATTTTCTTCTGCTTGTTATTTCACTTGATGACACCTCTGAACATTTCCAGACAGAACACTGAGCAGGATCGCAGGTTAAGTCACACTCACATGTGTTCTTGAGAGGGACAGGGGGTCTGTCCTTGCTCCATGGACTCGTTGGCTCCCATCCTCAGCTAGCTCTGCCCCCCCTGCCCCCCCTGCCTGCTCCTGCTCTCCAGCCACCCTCCACATCCACCTGCTCCCCTCCCACAAAAACACCTTCTCCCTCTTGCTCTGATCTTCGCAGAGGAGGCTGGTCGCCTGTGTCAGAGGAGGTGAGCACCGGCTGAGCTTCCGTGCTGCAGTGCAGAGGATGAGCAAGTCCTGTTCGCATCAGGAGCCAAGCAGTGGATGATTCAGGGCTTCTGACTTTACACACAGCATCCCTGAGCCTCTGCTCTTCTACGGACTGTGACTATTCCTGCTTCTCATCTGGCGGTAAAAAATGATGTGACAAACAGGGGGAATAAAAGCTCCAAGAACACAATGTCCAGATGAGAATAATCCAAAACAAAAAGGATGATACAATAATCCTGCTTTCTTGCCGTCTTGTATGAGTGTCTGAGGTGCCTCCTCTCTGTTTGGTTGCTGATATCGCTGAGCTGTGCTGCTGCTCTCACTGCCTCCTCCCCCCTCTCTCCTCCACTCTCTCCCCTGTCTCCAGCCTCCTGTGCCTTTAAAAAGACAAGCAGCTTTTTCTCGTCGGCTACTGCAACCGTGCAGGGGAGCCAAACAATAGCAGACCCCCAAAACCACACCGATTTAACAGCCGTTTTCCCTTTGACACTGTCAGTCCCCTTCTTCCTCCCTCCCTCCCGCAGTTATTGCACTTCTCCACTTTGCCTTTCTCCTGCCAGGATCCCACTCTCTCACCCAGTGAGATGCATAGTGAAAATGTCATTTTTGTGCCTCCTTTTCACACAATGGAAGCTTCCAGCAGTCAGCGTGGCCAACCAGAGTGATGCCTGAGGTAAACAATAGACTGAGAAACTGGTGTGTGTGTCTTATTCAACTCTGACTCTATTATGTTCTCTTCCATTCAAGCCACTGCACCAGTAACTCTGACACATTTTAAAAACAACATTATGAGATCAAAGACAAAATAAAAATTAAACCAAACAAACACTGACAACCCATTATCAGACTCAAAATGTTTAAGACAGATATATGTTTTAATTACAGAAGCTGAATCTGGAGGTTCGTTCTTCACTAAATAGGCAGGGACACGAGCTTCCTGACATACGAGCACCTGCATTTCTAAATGAATATGGTCTTTGAGTTGAATCCCTGGACAGCAGGCTGGCTTGGTGATCTAATTTACTGGCACTCTCATCAAACCTTGAATTGCATCAAAGAGCAGAAGAGCAATAATGATATTCTGTCTAACCGCGTCTTTTTTTTTTTTTAGACATCTGTGTGTGACAGATGCACAGAATGTGTCCTGCAGGATGGAAAGAAGAGCAGGAACAGGTTCTACAAACTTCCCATTGATTGTTAAGACGCAATGGGAAAGAGGGACGTTGGAAATATGAGAAGAATAAATCTATTGTGCACTCATGGGAAAGTGGGGAAATGAGGGCTCACTACAATAGCAACTCAGGCCTGCAGCACTTGTAGATGCACAAACTTGCTGTGTACAGGTTTCAGGTGTCCTACCTGTGCCTGGGTGGACTACACAGACTGAATGAAACTTAGAACACAAGAGTCAGTGTTCATGTCCAAGCACACAGCACAGTTGAAAAGCAGACTGTCTGCATGTACACATGAAGTCCATTAACTGATGTTCACAAAGAATATTGACGTGATTCTAGTCTCGGATGACCTGTTAGTCGATGTATCACGGCCTGAGGGAACACGTAAAAACACTGCCCACTCCCAACACAGACCCCTGTGAAAGAAAAATATTGATTGCTACTGCCATTCAGACCCTCATACCAGTTCAAAGAAGTATCTAGGCCAGCAAAGCATGTATATGCAAAACAAGTTCCTATTCTATTGAATGAGAAACAAACACTGTCTCTACGTTTCTCCTTTTAGCAGTCTGGCCTTGCTCTGCAGTACGACTGTAGACTGAAGAAAATGAAGAGATTAAAAATTCAACAAAGTCAGGCACCGGAAGACATGGCTGTGGCAGTTTTTTCTGAAAGATTCATAACAGTGCTCAAAAGGAATCAGGGTCACGATGATCCACATGCGTGTAGCCTGTGAGCGGGTTTGAATGTGTGTGCTTCTGCTCAGACTGTGATGGTGCAGAACAAGTTGTGGTTTCATGGGCATGGGTTGAAGCTTAGCGGGAATGTTGGTGAGACATTTTTTACTTAAGGACATGGCAGTTTAGAAAAGATATCCTCTATGTACCTGGGCTTAAAAAAATACAAAACATATAGTTAAGTCAGAAATAGACTTGATAAGTGTGACTTGTGAAAGAGGTCATTTGTAGTGGCTTGTTAGTTTTTAATCTTTGAGAGTGTAAAATTTGAATAGTACTGTCAGTTTCAAGTTCAAATTTGTGGCTTAATCATAGGTACAGTCTCAAAGATTGCCACAGGCTCACATTAAACAAGGGAAACAAATAATGTACCCCTTAATTTGGCACAGAAAAACTCAAACAGCCAAGATTTCTCAAACTCCAAGCAAGAAAAAAACACAAAACTCAGGAAAGACCACAAAAGAGCAAATACAGCAAATTATAGGTGCTGACTTGGTGTGATAACAAAACAGCAAACGAAAGATACACTATGCCAGTGTAGCTGATCAGAACTGAATGATATAGCTACTAGCATTTAATGTATGCCAAAGTCCTGAAGCTAATCTGAGAGTGGTTCTATTTCTGTAAGTTAAAACTAGTATATAGAATTAGCAAAAAACATCAATCCGCTGATGGTTCCAGTCAAACACTAATTACACAGTTTCAACAAAGTGGGCCACCAACTCCAAAGCAGCTCTGAAAGTGTGTTCAAAGATGTGTTTTGGGGAATCCTGGTTTTAGGTACAGGATGCTGATGGCTGACCTGCTCCTCTGATGCTGAACAGCTGCTGGTGAGGCAGGGTGAGGGCCTGGAGCATCGTTTCTCATATGCCAAGGAAAAAAAGTTGCATTGCTCCCATGAACAATCACTTGTGGGATCAGTTTCCTGAGGCTGTTTCTACAAAACATCCACTCTCAGACTTATGGCAAAAGCAGTCAGTGCAGCAAACAAAGGCTTAGATATCCATCAATCCATCATCTCAATGGCATACATGTAAATGAGGACGGTTAGTGGTTAAAATGTTGCAGCCTGCTAAAGTGTAAAGGCAGCGCTTTCTATCTGGCCTTCTGCACAGTCTCAAACAGAAGAAAGACTAATTAGAAAAATCACAAATTAAGTGGGTGGGGGAGGAGCTGATTGGATTGGGGGTTTTCAGGAGAACAGTGGCGCTCCTTATTTTTTAGCTGTCAGAGACGGTCTTCATGACAGGAAGCATGTGTATAAAACATGTGGGAGACACTGACAGATTAATTATTTTGAATAATTATTTACTTAAGAAAGAAGCCTGGCTTGTTTTTTTCCCCCACAGGAGGATTTAATTATTACTCATTCAGGAAAACAAAAACACATAAAATATCTTCTGGACATGATGATTAACATTTTGAAATTGTGACAGAGGCTAATTGTTTTAATGTCTAACAGCTCAAAGGGAGCTGCTTTGTTCAGGGACAAACTGACACATCATCACTTTACTACCAGTAAAGATTGTGTGTTTTAGTGCTCCTTGCAATATGACATATTCATACTCAACCTAATGAACCAAATTAAAAGTATAGTTTATATCTCGTGCCTCTGTGTGTCTGCAGGCAATTGGTGACATCCAGTCAGAATATTCAGTCCATGTTACTGCGCTGGAACCCTCTCTGCTATCGAACAGGCCTCTCAGATATCATAAATAACATAATAACACTACACTAGTATTCTCAAAATTGTGGTCTTCTCTGAGCAAGAGGGGCATTCAGAAAGCCAAACACTCTTAAGTCAGAAGCAAACATGTATCCATAGAGTCTTTTTTCAGTTCAGCAGCGATGCTTGATGAGATACACCAGAGCCTGTGTATCTCCCTGTGTTATTTCATATACCTGCAACATTCAGACAGCAGAGAGCAGACACAGGCTGGCAGTACAACACGAAGGCTGGACTCTAAAAGGGGAAAACGCCCTCTGCTGGTTGTAAGCAACTGTGCACCGTGAAAGCGGCTGAGTCACTGCCTCTTGTGAAGTCCAGGAAATAAATTGCAAAGCCAAGAAGGACCGCAGAGGAATGTTAAGTATTATCAGCGGGGAAGCTGTGCTGATAGCAAAATAATGGGACTGGGAGCGTTTAAATGTAATCAGCAACAGTGTTATAAATGAAAATCATTGTGCTCATGCTATGAGTCGGGTGCTACACACACAGCTCAAATGGCAAGAAATCAGCCATAATATGTCAAGTGGTCATGATGGGGCAGTTTGTGCTAATTGTGAAAAAGCATGGTGTGTAAGTACTTTATGCTGTAATGGTTAAGAAATTCCTACATTCACATTTGACTCTTGTGCTTCTGCTATACCCACAATTATCCAGTATACATTTGAGTTTCCATGACCACTTAGCTCATACATTAGCAAATCGTGTTTCCCATGAGTTCATGTGGTAGATGTGCATAGCAATGCTAATCTGTAATGTAATGAAGTGGTTAAGACGGGTTGCAGACGAGACTGTTACTCATTTCACATAGGCTGTAATGTGATGTATGTGAATATGATGAGTGCTGTAAGTTCTTTATACGAGTAGTTAAACATTTAAGGAAATATGATTATTTGCAGAGTTCAATGAGAAGATGGATACCACTCATGTCTGTATTGGAAATATGAAGAATGAGCCAACAGCTGGTTATCTCAGCTTAGCACAAAGGCTGGAAACAGCTAGCCTGGATCTGTTAAAATGTAAGAAAATCCACATTCCAGAAGCTTCAACCAGCAGAGACTCTAAGATGTTACTGCAACCGGTCAAGAAAAAGTCTGGCACTTAGGTGCACATAGTCTGAGTCAGGCTAGCTGTTTCCTCCTGTTTCCACTCTTAATGCTAAGCTAAGCTAACCATCTGCGTATTCCAGCTACATATTTATCGTGGAAATATAAATATGGTGTTGATCTTCTCATGTTACTTTCTGAAAAGGCACAAGAATAATTCCCAGAATAGCGAACTATTCCTTTAAGCTAGAATAAGGAAACAGCTTGGATGAATACATTTCAGGTAGCTTCTTTCTCTGTTTAGGAGCTCTGAGAATCAACATCTACAAGATAATTCAGTGCGCCAGATGTCGATTTAATGCTGTAATTTGACCTGAACTCAGGTTGAAAGGATAAGGACATGGCTACTTTTCATCAAGCAGGCTGAAGGGACTAGTGTCAACACTGGACAAATCTACTGTAAGGCCTTACAAACTTAATTGAGGAGGCACGAAAGAAAACTGGCAAACATTCATATCACAGTTTTCAGAATGAACTTTAAAGTGAAATGACCTAATGACTGGGTTCAGAACAGTGACAGTGAATCAGAGTTCATGTTCATACCTTAAAGGGGGGTGACAGGGTGCGGAAGAAGGGTCCTCACACTGGTAAGCGGAAGGTACTGGAGGGGAGGCTGGGGCTGGAGGAGGAGGAAGGTGGGGAGATGCAGGTGGGGTTGGTAGAGCTTCGGGTGTGTGTCTCTCCGGGGGTGTGGGGGGAGGAGTGGGGAACTCGGTGGTGTCGTGGAGGAGAGGAGGGAGGGCAGGCGAAAAGTGGTACTCTGTGGTAGGAGGTGGGGGGGAGGCACGGGCACGGTCACCTCTCTCTGCCTGTTCAGCGTGGGAGGGCCTGCAGGGGAGGGAACACAAAACATCAACAGACAGACCAAAACAAGAAGGCCAAGTACGGCGGATCAGAAAGCCCTCTAGGACACACTCCACTCTCCTCTATACAAATGAACCATGGCAGGAACTTACCTCAAAGCAGAGAAAGGTGGAGCCCTCTGCTCTGGGTCATCACCTAAACCTAGCAGCGACTTGAAAAATAAAAAGCTCACTCCAACCATCCTAAGAACAATTTGTCATTTAAATTACATGAAACTGAAAATGAAACTCCTCTCCTCAGTCCGCTTACATGATATTCCATGTTTCCCTTGCTTGCTCTACTTGCCCTCTGCAGTGAAGCAGCATGTCTGAGGGTGTCTGGCTCTGTCATCATTGGCCACCTGGTGGAGTGGATTTGGCCCCGATCCAGGCCCGTCTTATCAGGAGTGGTAGGCTCTCTAATCTGACAGGCAATGCGATGGACGCCCCTGCAGCTGTTCCCCTCTTGGGGCATGCCTCGTCTTTAGCTCTAAAAATACCCCAATAGCCTCTTCTGCCTCACAATACCCCCATCAACTGAAGCACATTTGCAGTGCTCAAGCATCAAGTCAGCTTGTCTGCTGAGCTGCACTTTGCAAACGTCTCATCCAGCTCTTGTCAGGCTGAAATTGAGCTCTGTTATTCTCCATCTCTCTCTCCAGTAAAGTCAGAACTTAATAGCATTTAATGAGGGCGTGTGCTTTTCTTAAGGGCGTAGCGAGGTACAGTTTACATGTAACACCAGTCTGGTTCATTTCATTCCATTGTAAGTACAGAACTTTAGAATTAATCCAGGATGGTTGCATGAAGAGGACACATCCTACATTTCCACACATGAATTTTTATTTGGCCCCATTCCTCTCATTACAAATCCTCAGTCAGTGACTTACACCAGCAGGCCATAGCTATACATATGTCAGCATCTGTGGCCAACTTGGCACATGCAGCCTGGAAATAGAAATGACCAAGTCACAACATAGTCTGAACAAACTGTCATGAGGCTGCCTCCAAAGATGGACAGAAATTCTGGGACAACAGAAAACAAACAGAGAAGGGCAATTCTTAGAAAATAAGATTAGCTTGGACACTGGGAGAGTGTGGAGTCCTGGTTCAGTGGCTTTTATGTGGTGGCAATGTCAGCTGATCTGCTCAGGTTAACAGCTGGAGCTTTCCAACTTGGCCCCTCTTCAAGATGATCATGCGTATGAACAAGCAGAGGCTTTAATACCATAACAGGACGAATGCAGCAAGTTAGAGGGGACACGTGAGCTCTTTTTCAGCCACACACTTCTTCATGTCAGCGTAGTTTCACTGTTGGCATTAACACCTGGAGCCTGTCCAATACAGTTTTCTGTTGTTGGTAATTTAGCAGTGTGCAGGGCGTTACTCACCAGCACCTCATAAACAGTTCTTGAGAAATCCAGAATCCAGATTTTACAAGGGCAGCCCAGGGATGCACAACAGGGATTTTCTATCACACTCTGGGCAACAAAACCCCATTCTCTAACCTCCACTTTCATGACTCGAGTGTTAAGTAAACAAAAGTGACTTTGCCTGTACTGTATGAAAGCCATACACACACACATTTGGTGTAATCTACGGGAAACAGCTGGAAGTGAAAGACAGCAAGTGCAGGCAGGGTCCTTAATGATAAACAGTCATAAACAAAACCAGCTGAAGGCACTGAGAAAAGTGGTTTTTTTAAATGCTGTAATGATGGGGGGACACATGCAGCCAACAGCTAGCTCATACTGTCCACACACGCACAGTCACACACATACACACAATACTGCACATTCAAGTCATTGTGTACACTGCAAACGCAAATTTCATTTATAATCCAGCAATTCTCTCCTGCCATCGCTGCGACTAAATCATGGTCTGAAGCCAGGCTAGTGTGGCTGAATAAATGACAGACGTGAGATTATCCACTTCACTTGCACTAGCAAAGCCATATGAACATACAATCGTCATGGCAACTAGTCTATTTACAGCACAACGTGGGCTATAGCACATCCTACTTCCTTTTTACTCCGAAAACATGGATGAGAAATATCCAACATAACAAGCTAAAGACTCACAGGCGATCCCATTGTGTTACATGAGTAAAAATGGCTTCACAATAGATTTATTAAAAATCACTATGAAGCATTTTCACAAAACTATGCTAAGTCAGTCAGCAGCCAAATCTGGTCATTGGTAGTCTTTTTAAATGTCTACTATGCCAACAAGATTTTCAGAAAACACATGGACAGTACCATTAGTTTTACTACGACTGAGATGTCTTGCCAAGCGTCAATCAGGCAGCCTCCACATCAAGAAGGGGAGGGGAGTACAACATGCTTTAACCTGTAACATTTTTTTGAAGTAGATCATACAGTATTTCGCAACTTTGTTACTTCTTTTCCGCCTTCTGTCCCTCCATCTTTCCATTTGTCCCTCCCCTCCACCCATCTGGTGAGGTCAGCAGAGGCAGAGCGTAATTAGCACTAGTTACCTACTGACCATCTGCTGCATCCACCTGGAGAGACTTAAACACAATCATCCACCGCAGACACACACGCTCAGAGAAGAAAACAGAGCAGCCACTTCTTGTCAGCTCACCCAGATGATTTCAGGCACGGAGGAGTCCATCACAAAACTTCAGATTTAACTACAGCTAAGTGATGGAAGTGACTTCTGCTTCTGCACTCCAAAACACCAGAGTCTTTAAGTGTACGTCCCAGTCCTCCTCTCCTCTGTCTGTGACTATCATACACACTCACGCTGTAGCACATGCTCAAGTGTTTCCCTGAACTCTGGCTTTTGTTCCACTCTGTCTGGTCTGTGCGAATGACTTCAGTGGAGCTGGAGAGCCTGCCCAAATTCCTCCCACTACAGGCTTCAGTTCACAAAGCCACACGGACTGAGCAGGACTGACAGCTAGGACAGCCTCCGGGGGGCGGGGAAAACACACACACACACACACACACACACACACGCACACACACACACATACGCACACACACACACACCATGCAGCCATATTTCTGTCACTGCCACACATATGCAAGTGTAACTTTATCTATTGATGAAACCTATAGTAGAAATAGCACTGTCACTCCTCCTCTATCTGACTCTGAACAAACCTTTATGTCTCCAACAGCAGTGATGCGACAAGTGTTGTGACTGACAGGCAGCAAGTGCTACTCTGGCATGTGGGATGGCTCCTGTGCATGCAGCAAACGGCAGGAGAGGAGTCGGGACAGAGTGACAAATGAGAGAGATAACTGAGGAAGCTGAGAAAAGCCAAAGGCGAGTGAAAAGACATCAGCAGCAACGATTTAATTGAATTAAGATGTCCTGAAAGACATTCATCATAAAGTAAATAAGAGGAAAAACACTACTTTCACTGCATATATGCATGATGAACACTCTAGTGACATACGATATTTTCCAGCAAAAGAACAGCACACATGGAAAGTTGGTCTTGCTAGAGCTGTTAAAATGCTTAAATAAATTCTGAAATGGAGGTCGAACTAAATGACACACAGGTTAACTATGTGTATTTAACTTAGTCGGGAGTTTTAACAACATAAAAGGTTCACTGCCATTACATCAACCAGCACAAATCTGTGAGACTCCTTCTCACTCGTCCAATCAGACACCGTTAAACCGCTGCAGACAGCAAAAACCAGCCAAGACGCCCTGGAGGTGTCTGAAAGCCAAACAAAGCCAACAAGGGGACTATCTGAGCGTATGGAAATCCATTTTAAATGTGTGACAGGCAGAGGCACTGAGCTGTAAAACGCATGCCCCCCCAAGATTCCCCCTTCTACAAATAAGTTAGCTGCAATAAAATGTCTCGGATATATCGCTGTAATGGAAATGTTATGATAGGTTTCAGGAAAAAT
This sequence comes from Chaetodon trifasciatus, assembly GCA_037975065.1. Lineage (NCBI taxonomy): Eukaryota > Metazoa > Chordata > Actinopteri > Chaetodontiformes > Chaetodontidae > Chaetodon > Chaetodon trifasciatus. The sequence continues at coordinate 7,227,024 of JBBMOE010000013.1, forward strand.
ATTGGGTCTAAAAGGTCATATACAAATCATTCTGATGTCTGGTTTCCTGTTGGAAGACCAGTCAACCACAAAATTGCCAGCCTCCCTGTAAACCTGTTGTTCTTAATGGTAAAAGGCTATAATCCTTAGGTTTTAGTCAATTGAGGATTACAAGGACATGTTTTTTTTAATCCAGAATAGTCCCTTGGCAGCAGCCTTATAGGGAAACATTACTTCACGATTTATTCAAACTGGTCAAATAGGTTTTCACTGGAAACTGTAGACTGTAGCTGGCATAACCAGGCCAGGTCACACAAAACAGACAATAACAAATGATCTGTCATGTAAACAGCAAAAGAAGTGGAACAATGAGCGTAAGTTGTTGTTCGCTGCTGCCATTATTTCAACACACAGATGATGGTCATGAAAAACAAAATTTAAAAAAAATCTCACTGTCAAAACACTCATTGTAATTGATTATGTATTAATGTTGTGATTGTACAGAGACACTCACCTGCTGTCCTGTAGCACGTCAGCAGGATCCTGGTCTGTTTCTGTCACTGCAGTTTCCTCAGCTGGTGCTTTAAATGGCTCCTTGTGTGGGACCTCTGCAGGTTTCTCCACCGCCTCTTCTGGCAGCTCACTGATCAACTTCTTCTCTGGTTCTAGGGCCTCTGTTGTTGTCTTTGCTAGCTCTGGTTCTTCATTCTTTATCGGCTCTGGGAGCTCTTCTATGCTTCTTGTTGGTTCTGGTAGCTCAACTGGCTCCTCTGCTATTTCGGAAGAAGTTTCTGGCTCCCCTGTTGGTTCTGGAAGCTCTTCTGGAGGCTCCTCTTCGTTCTTGGTTGGTTCTAAGAGCTCTACTTTCTGTGTTTCCTCTGGGAGATCTGAATTTGTGCTCTGTATTGGTTCTGTGTGCTGTGCTGGCTCTAAGAGCTCTGCTGTCTTTTCTAAAGGCTCAGGGAGATCCACTGGCTTCTTCTCAAGATTTAAAGGTGGGATCTCTGTTGTATTCTCTGCTACTTGCTCCGGGGGTGGGATGTCCTCCTGTCTCAGAGGAGCAACTATCTCCTCGGTTGGAGTAAGAAACTCCAGTTGAGGAGACTCCAGAGAAGGGAGGGGTCTGGAAAAACAATGCAAGAGAAGAGGGGGTTGGGGGATTTGTTGTTTAGTTTACAGCACATGCACAAGGAATGACTGACAAATGACAAATGTGTGTGTTTGTGTGGATACGGGGGCGTTACCACAAGAGAGTGTGTGTGTGTGTGTGTGTGTGTGTGTGTGTGTGTGTGTGTGTGTGTGTGTGCGTGTGTGCAGGAGTACTGTAGGTATCTCTGTGTTTTTGTGTTGTTGCATTGTGTTGACCAGTGTGAGAAAAGGCTCATTCTTGCCCTGGCGAGCAGGGACGATGTCACAGCTGATGTCATCCTTTGAATATAAAGGGCTGCATTACTTCCATTAGACTTCAACAAGCACAGTCATCTGACCCGAGCTTGAGTCAATACAAAGTGTGGCTCTGTGTTTACCTCCTCATTCATATTCATTGTCACACTGCTCTCTGTAATATCACTCCAAACGAGTTGTGAACATGGTGTTACTGGAATGCTAAGATGAAAAAGAACTGCAGAAATCTATAAATATTAAACAACTGTGAACAACCCATAGAAATATTAATATAAATGAAGATATTCATCTATTCATGATTCTGTAGACGTGGTTCTGATAGTTGTGGCTGTGACACAATCCCAAAACAGACGACATATGTGCCTTTCTCTTTCTGTCTGTGGTGTATTTGAGCAGATGGTATGTGACAGCATGCTAACATGCTACTTCATGTAACACATTAAGAGGGAGCTCGTGATGACCTCCACTGACCTTTAACACACATGTACACAGAAGGCATTTACTGCCCTCAACATGGTGTCATCACAGTTAAGTCTCGTGCGCTCCTCTAATCCTTCTAATTGTAATTCTCTCTCTCATTCTTAAGACATTCTTGTGATATAATAATTTCAAACACACACATGCTCTTGTGTTTACCTTGAGGCCTCCACTGTGTTCTCTTGTTTACTCTGAGACTGGGAGGCAGCTTCTTTTAGAGCTTTTATCCAGTTTGTATCTGGTTCTTGGGCTGTTGGTCCAGTTGCAGGACTCTCTGACACATCAGCAGCCTCTGTATTCACTTGTTCAACCGGGGAGATGCAGGCAGGAGTTTTTTCAAGTGATCCTCCCTCAAACTGGGAGGCAGCAGCAATGTGGTTTACCACAATATCATCTTGGGGTTTTGACAACACCTGATCATGTAACTTCTCTGACTGGGTAGGCGCTGCAGGAGGGGTCGATGCAAAATCTTGCGGGCACTTTGAGGAAACAACAGATGGACCAGTGATAGCATCAGGGCTTATTCTATCTGTTCTATCATTGTCATTTTCTGACAGACCAACGTTCCCCTCAGAGTGACAAACAGGAGTCTCGGTGCGGCTTTGTGACACCCCACTTTCACAAAGGTCTGAAGTTTTAATTGATCCCAAGCCGCTGTCTTTAGTGCCCCCAGTTAGATTTACAGCCTCCTGTTTTTCTGTTGCTTCATTGTTTATCGCTTTTATCTCATTTTGTTCCTTCCCCTGGCTGCTAGCTTTTTCTTCCTCCAAAGCTGCTTTATCTTCCTTTGTGATCTCTTCTACATCAGAGCCTTTTATGGGTGTTTGTGCTACTGGGCTGCTTTGTGTGGCTGAGGTTATACTGGCGCTTTGTAGCTCAAGAGGCTTGCACACTGTATCCGGAATTTCACACTCCTCAGTTTCACTACTGTTGCTTTTCACAGCCGTGGCAGCACTGAAATCCTTTTCCACAGTTTCTGGTTGCCCAACAGAATCTGGCAGAGTAATGAATATTTTTGTATCAATTTCTTCAGCCTTATTTGCGCTTGGAAAATCTTCTGTATGAATGACATGACTATCTGTGCTGACCTTTGATGTAACAGAGATCTGGGGAGGCGAAATCTCAAGCTCCTGTGATGCCGGCTCAACAGATAGAGCAGTGTTCTCTGAGGTCACAGGTGTTCCACATGGGTCTTGACAGGAAGCTGAGAGGTTGCTTTTTTGCTGACCTTTACCACTCAAATCGCTCACAAACTCAGTGTCTGGCATTAAATCTGTAGCTGACCCAACTATTCCTAACCCGGGGCTTTTATTCTCTTCCATCCCCTGACTTGTCTCGCCTACATGAGAACAAGCAGTTACTATGCCTATGTCAGCTGAGGCGTTTCTCTCAGCAGCCCTTCCACTGTCATTTAAATCACTGGCAAGCTGCAACGACACACAAACCCTGTCAACCCCTGGTGCAGCTTGCACTCCCTCTCCCTTCTCTAGACTTGTCACTTGTTCATTGCCACTGCTGTCATCACCTGTCAAGTCATCCCTGCTTCCTGACTGACACAAAATCTCGCCGTCTCCTTTCTCTGCTGCCCCTTTTACCCCTGGAATGAGTGCTGGGGTCTGCCTGCCCTGACTGCTAGTCTTTTCTGGCCCCTCTAGACAACCACCTGACAATTCCTCTGTGGGATGTCTGGATCCCAGATGCTGCTGCTGTTGATCCTGTTGCTGAGCAAAACACATTGGATCTGGTGTAGACACTGACTGGCCAAGAGCCGCACTCAGATCTGGTGCTGTGTCCCTGTCAGACCTGCGTTCCAGTGTTGCTGTTGGGTTTTGGCACGAACTCTGGTCATAAACAGTCTGAGGTTCACTACCAGACTCTACCTCAGCACTTATGTCCTCAGATGAACCTGCAGGTTGGTCAGGAGATATGCAAGAAGTCTCTCTCTGGCTATTAGACACAATGCCAGTCTTCATGTCTTCTTCCTCCTTTATATCCCTTACTGGTGATTCAGTATTTTGTACTCTATGTTTATGTGGTGGCTGCAGGTCTCCAATTTCCTCTAAAGCCTCTTTATCTGGTCGATTACTCTGTTGTGGTGTTGTGCCTGTCTTTCCTGTCTGCAGCTTGTTGCGGTTTGCTGTTTCCTTTTGATTATCCATTGCTGACTCTTCAGTTTGTTTCTTTTCCTCTTCAAATAGCATGCAGGTCTGGTCTCCCATTGTGAGTTTCTCTTTTACATTGTCTTGTTTAGTTGCATCATAAGCCTCATTGGTAGGCAGGTCAGAGCTGAGTGGGCAGATGACATTAATGAGGTCATCCTTAATGGATGCTTCACAGATAACAGGTTTAATGCCAACAGAGACCGGCTCAGTATGAGACAGAGAAATAACATTATCAGATCCACCCTTTGCCAGTGCACACGTTGCACCAGGAGGCTTTGTTGCAGGAGACAGACTTTCCACTTGTGGAAATGGAATATTTACATCATCAATTACAGAATTATCAAGTTCGATATCAGACTCCACAGTATAGTTTTTATCCTCCAGTTTCGGACAGGTCTCATCTGCTGTAACACTGACGTCACCTTGCTTTAGATCCTGTGCTACAGACATTGGTGTCATTTCCCTGCTCTTGCTGCCACCCACTTCTCCAGAGAGTTTGGTGCTGTCACCATCAGCACTGTGGTTATCTGTCTGCTCAGGAAGAGAGATATCACAGTCAGTAAGGAACTCCAAGTGACTCAACATTGGGCCAGGGGGAGGCAGCACAAAAGTAGGATTAGCAGGACATTGCTCGGTAACAGGAATTGAGTGGTCAGAGGCTGTCACTTCTGAAGCTGATTCACCCTTTGTCAAATCAGCAGAGTGAATTGTGGACCCCTCGCTAGCCGTTACAGGGTCTGTTGTAACTAGTCCACAAGGAGGTGTTTGATCTAATTGGGCAGGAGGCTGATTACTGGGGTCACTTGGCTTTGCCTCAGAAAAGGCTGTGCTGGTCAAGGTCACAGTTTCAGGTTTTGAACTGGGGTCAAGGTCAGTAGAGAGCTGCCCATAAGGTAACTCAGCAGAGACAACATTTAAAGGCTTGCAGGTAACATCATCAGCTGGAAGCACAGAACACGAGAAGAGAGGATGTTGTTTACCTTCTTTTTCTTCAAGAATGACAGTAGCTTCACTTATTAAAGGTGACTCCTGAGGCTGGCCAGTCTTGACTGAGCCTTGAGACTTAGCATGTAATTGATCTATCTCTTTCTCCTTTGACAAACACACATTTACAGCACCCTTCTCTGTTTCCACCTCTACTTGCTTTGTCACATTTGCTGACAACTGTTCAACTGGCAAATGATCCGTCTCAGAGGTGGTAATTCCTGCTGTTGGTGAAAGGACAAAATATTTTTCGTTACCAGTCTGATTCTTCTCACTGGGAGCTGGGAGCTGTTTTGAGCAGGCCTCAGTCACCGACTGTAAATCCACAGTGTTTGTACCCGACTGATCTCTGTTAATGTTTTTCTTGGTATCTTTAGTCCCCGCATCTCCTTTATCCAACTGGACATCTTTCTGTGGCTTTGTTAAGTCAGCAGGGCACCGTATTGCTGGTTCACCCATCATAGGAGCTGCATTTGTGGGGATTTCTGGCTTCTTCAAGCTGAGGAAGTCTGGGAAGGTGTAGCTGGCCTCAACAATAGGATGGTGCAAACTCTCATGTACAGTCAGCGGAGGCAAAGATGCACAGTCCATAGCTGGCACCAACATGTTCCTGAGGTCCACAGAGGAACTGCCTTCTTGTTTCACAGTGTCCGCAAAGTGAACTCTGTTGTTGCATCCACTGCTGTCATATAAGTTCACACCCGCTCCAGACATAGCTGGGCTACCTCTATTGCTCTGGGTCTGGGCTTGGACTTGGAACTCAGATGCACTTTCGGCTGTCCTGACTTCTGTTGTGCTACTTTCAGGTTGGACCTGTTGATTGTTGCTTGCTTGTCGCTCAACTGGGATCTGTCGTGAAGTAGTCAAAGGCTGAGGTGAGATTAAAGACAAGACTTGGCTGCTGTTTCTCTCCGTCTCTGTGATGGATGACTCCTCACAAGTGTGTCCCCATTCCTCTGAAATCAAATTCAGTTTGAGATCAGCGCTTACCCCTCCGTTTGCATTGCTGGAGCTCTGTTCAGGGTCAGTGGGAAGAGGCGATATTGCTGAGCCATGCTGCTCCTGGCAGGGGTGAGAGAGACGATCCTTTTCAGTGCAGATGCTCTCAGTGATGGTAGCATTCGACTCACTCCAGCTCTGTGACTTCAGCTGTGACTCGGCAACATCGGTGGGCGGACACGTCTTAGTCTCACTTGATGACACCCCACTAGCAGAGCCTTCTGGCTGGCTGAATGAACTGTGCTCTTTAGCCAGCCCTCCTTTCAATTCCACCTCCTCTCCTCCTCCTCCTCCTCCCTCTCCTGCTCTCTCCAATCCCGCAGCACTGTGATCCTGACAATCAGGACCAGTGATCAGTCCAAGGGGAGAAATATTGATAAACGCCTCTAACCGGCTAAATGGCTCCTTTCCTCTGGCTCCCTCTTCGGCAGGTGAGATCTCTGTGTCTGCACTGCGAATGGCTGTCTCTCTCGGTCTCTTCAATTCAATCTCAGCCGAGTTGTGAGGCATTTTGCTGCTGCAGCTTTCCTCAGATGCAGCCTGTCCCTCTTTGGCTGAGAATGCAAGTGAGCGTTTTCCCTGGGAACAGATTAATGAGAGCTGAGGAAGGCTGTCCAGGAGTCCTTCTGTCTCTCCGACTGCAGAGCTGAGGCACTTTTCTATTCCTCCCAAACCATTCTCTCCTACTGCCTTCTCTCTCTCCGCGAGTGCTACAGTATCTACTCTCTCCAGTGAATCACGCCTCACGCTTTCTCCCTCTCTCTTGCTTTCTATCACTTCTGGCATCGTGGGTGTTGTCAGTGGCAACGCAGCAACCACCACTAAAGCCTCTTCAAGGGCACTCTCCACACCACTCTCTCCCACACAAGTTCGGCTATTGGAGAGTGGGCTCTGATTCTCCTGTGCGAGTATCACTGCTTCTGAGGTAACTATAGCCTCTTGTGTTTGTGCATCTGACCTCTTATCAACAGAAGCAGCTGAATTGATAATTGTAGTTTGGACATATGTCACGGGTGTATTTTGGTTGCTGATGACAACTCCGGTTGCATGTTGCTCCTGTTGTGGGCTTTCGTCTGAGTGGTGATTCATGCCACATGGGGCATCCGTATGGTTGTGGTTATCTGACTGATGAGGCCTCTGTGAAAGAGCCTGGCTGGGTCCAGGTGAAGAGGCCGACTCAGTAAGATGATCCTGCCCGCTATGAGAGGATGATAGTGGGGGGCTGTAGCTGGGCTTTCCTTCGGGACTCAGCTGTTGCTTGTAGTCAAACCCATTATCAGGCTGTTCCCTGCACATCACAGTCTGAGTGTCTGCCTGTGACACTGATTCTTTATCTTTATTTGCGATTGAATCTGTGGGATTTCCTGCATTTACGACTGACAAAGCCTCTAAATCATTTTCAAGCTGCACTGCTGTCTTTTCTTTCTGTTCAGTCTCTGATTTCTTCTCCATCTTTTTCTTTTTCCTTTGTTTGTTTTTTTCTTTCTTCTTTGCCTTTTTGTCCTGCTCGGCCCCTTTGTCACTTGGTGAATTCATCCATTTGTCTGTTCTTGCCTCCTGATCCTGCTCAGCGTGACTGTCTGCTCCTGTCTGTGTCTCTGACTGCATCTCTGATAACGCATCTTTATCCTTTAAATGAAGATTATTGCACTCCAGTGTTTCATGAACTGAATCATCTTTCTTTCCAGTTTCAACCACACAAACATTAATACTGCACTCATCAATATAATTTTCGTTCTTGATTTCTTCACTGTCTGTTATTGCTTCAGTGCTTTTCTCCCTAATCACTGTGTTACAATCTAGAGCGCCATTTTCCTCAGCGGTTGCATTTGAATCAACAATGTCCTCTCTTCGATCATCTCTCTGCTCAGTGAATGCAACATCTTTTTGGGTTTCTTTAAAAGAATCTGTTGTTGTTTCTAATTGTGTATGTCGGGGGGTTTCCTTCTGTTGATCTATTTCTGTTTCTTTTTCTGTCTTAATCTCTGGACACTTATTCAGGCTCTGTGTTGCTTTTATTTCGCTCTCTGTCTCCACTGGCCCAGCACCATTCTCAGTGCCCAGTATGTAATTCCTGAAACTAAACACAACTGTATCCTTCTTACTGTTTGCTGCCTCACTGTTTCCATGTGTACTCTTGTTTCCATGGCCCCTGTTGCTATGTCCTGGCTGGACTACGATTGGAAGCAGTGACGATGACTCATTGGACTTATTAACCATCACTTCTCCAGTTTTCTTCCTTACATCATTAACAGTCTTAGGCGTGGTGCTGGGGGGCTCTGTGGAATTTAGTATGCCCAGTGAGGCCATTTGCTCTTCACATTCCTGGAAGGCCTCTTGGAGTTCCCGGTCTAGGAGCACGGATGGGGGAGGGGTCAGGGTTTGGACATCCGGGTAAGGTATGACAGTGGGCCATGGTGAGGGCCGGGCATCTGTGAGAACTGGGTCGCGGTCATGAGGCCTGAGACGAGGGTAGGGCAACAGAGTTAAGAGTCTGAACTGGCTGGCAAACAGCTGGTCATTCCACGATGCCACTGAGCACTGCTACTGGCAGAGCAGAAGCCCATGCTCGGTCAATGCACTCCATGATATGCACACACAACAAGCAATTGTACTCAGGATGCCTATTCTGACATGTACATTCCCCTACAAGAAATAATACCAGCTGTTTCTAAGAATATGGTTGTTAATGAACATGCAGGTCTGTTCATCCACACCAAGACACATTGCTGATTCAGGCATAACATTAAGCAGTACCTATGCAATTTCACTGGGCAGTGCAATTTTGACCATTGGCAATAAGCCTTCAAATATAATGTGCCTATTTTGATTTAACTGTCTGATTTTATAATCATACCAAAAGCAGAACAACAAAAAATAGCTTCATTCAAATGATTTGATTGGTTAATGATGTGTCACAAACACATACTATATTTCTTATACTAACTTTTGAAACATGAACCTAGTGCTGACAGCATGAATGTAACAATACTAATACTAGCAACCACTAAGAATTGTAGCAGCATCCTTATGCTGTACAATAGTAAGCACTATGAAAAGTCACTGTAATGAATACTATATGGTTAATACTAAAATACTATGTAATGGATACTGATTTAAACTGTGACTGTAAATAAGAAAAGGGGATGTAATACATAATGTCACTACATAAACATGCTCATATTTATGCCCCAAAACAAATACTACCTCATAAATCAGATATCAAAGCAGTGATACTGCCTTGCAAAACACTTCCTAAAGTACAGAGCCAGCATCATAATGTTAGAGAGCTAGGAACGAATGCCTTTAACAATTAGGCTAGCTTTGAGCCAGTCAGTTATAACTGCTGAGTCACTGCTTAGCCATTAGCCAGCATTACAGGAAAATGCTGTGAGACCGTCTTAATCTTTAATCCCCACTGAGTGTATAAATCCACCATCGCTATTTAGTCATAAAGATACACACTTACTCATGTCTTCAGCTGGTATCTTCAAATCTACCCCACAAAGTACCAGCACCTTATCTATTATTCTATTACCTGAAGCAGCAACTACAGCAAAAGTCATCATTCATGACTAGATGTAAAGAAATAAAGTGAGACATAAGGTCACTGGATGTGACTGGTTGATACAGTCTCACATGATATCTCCGTTTCCTTGTAAACACAAAATCTGCCCGGACATGTTACTTACTCACCACACTGCCCTGCCACCCAAGCCTGTTATCTAATTCACTTGGCACTGCCTACTAAAGGTAGGCTGAGCAGCAAAATAGACTAAACTGCAGATGGCAAGTTCTGCTATGCAACAAGCTCTGGCCTGCCATATCTACTTGAGGGGGTGCTTCTTGCAGTATTGCGTTTGAAGGCTCTGTATGTACCAAAATAAATGATCATCATACTGAACTGACAAGTAGGTGCTGAGTTTTCACTTTTAGTTCCTGTGTTACCCTCATTTTAAATTTACAGTTTTACACAATCACGTCAAGCAATACTAATTATACTACTGCAATGAGTCAGGCTGTCAGAACACACTGAAGCAAATAAAAGAAATTATTGCAGTTAACCTCAGCACTCATCAAAAGCAACATGCCAGGCAACACCTATGGCAGAACACACAGTCAGTTCAGTCTGCAGATAATTCACCCAAGCATGACAAATACCAGACACACAACCACACCTCAAGCTAAGTCTGCTTCGACAGACAACACCCAAACACAATGCCCATCACACTCAAGTACGAGTTAGAAACATTCAGTCATCCTGTCGTCTTTCTGTTCCACTCCATGCTGTTTATGATCACTCTTCCACAGCAGAGTCTGTGTGGTACCTTGTATCTAGAGCCACCAGTGGTCGACTGACTTCCACGTGATGCTGCAGGCCCACCAGCAGGGGGTTCACCTGCTCACATTTGCTATCACCTGAGCTAGTCTGAGTTCTGCTGACGCACACACATTCACACATGCAACAATGTCAGATTAATTTTCACCTTGACTGAATAATCCACACAAATCTGCTCCTTTACTGCCATAAATCAGGTAAAATGTATATCCAATATTTTATTATACAGTAATTCAATCATAATTAAATACCTTAATGATCAACACACATGTTCCAGTGAAGGCTGGTGAATCCAATATTCTTTTACCTTTTGGAAAATAACCTTGGTAATGTAAACACTCAGTATGACAGACTGCTTATTGTTAAAGAAAATAAATACTGCAGTGCGTGGGCATGTTTGATCAAAGTAAAGGTAAGACTTTTGAATCTTTGTAGAAACTATAATATCTCAAAGTAATTAAAGGTAATCATTGTGTTATTGGCTCTATATGTGTTAGCCCTTAATTTGCAGGCAACCTGCAGGGTCGTTCTTTACCCCTCACCTCATGTATGCTGGAATAGGTTCCAGTCCCACCCTCAACAGGAATGAGCAGGTGTAGAAAATAGACTGATGTTTTGTGCATTGAAGAAACTGCAGATTTATAAAGGAATGAGTCTGTCTGATTGGGCGGATTTCTGACATAGTGCAACTCAAAGCCCCTACTTGGCGTTAGACTAAACAGACAATAGGAGTTAAAGTTAAAATCACAATATTTATTTATCAAAAGTTTGGCACTCCAAAAATGTGCTGATTCACTTCATGAGGACTGTGTGGGTGTGGTTTGATTGACAGAGGTGGCAGCATAAGCGAACGAGCCCACTGTCCTCACATTTTGGTCCAAGTGTTGCTGAAGTTTGATTGGTGTACAGAAATACTAGGCCAGGTCGGCATGTGGACTGGTGAGGCCACGGGTCAAACCACCGACCTCCTGATTGGTGTACAACTGCTCTACGTCCTGAGCCACAGCCGCAAAAACAGTTCCAACTGCATCAGAAAACTGTGGGTTTAAAACTACTTACGCTACACAGTGTATATTTGACATTTTATGGGGGCCAAGTTTTTGTGTATGTAATGTAGGCAATCCAAGAATATTTTTTCAGGAAGTAGACAAGGAATACAAACTGTAGTTATCAACATGAGTCAAGAACTTCATTATCTTTGTGATACAAAGCCATGGTTTTATCAATATGATGAGAAAATCTCCGATCTTTATTACCTGCATAATTGTTAATGTGTGTGTGTGTGTGTGTGTGTGTGTGTGTATGTGTGTGTGTGTGTGTGTGTGTGTGTGTGTGTGTGTGTGAACCCCATCAACTTACCCAAGTGAGGACTCCCAGATGTTGAGCTCACTGCTGAAGTCTAGAGTGGGCAGCAGGTCATGAGGAAACTCGAGCTCGTCCTCCTTCTCCTCCTGGTCTCCAGCTGCACCTCTGTGCTCCTCTACTCCTGTGATGACTGGGACGTCTGGGAGAACTGGTTGAGACGGCAGACTCTGCTGGCTGGTGGACGCTTCAGTCAGCAGCGCTCTGTCGTCCCGCTGCGTCAAACTCTCAGCGTGAGCTTCAGCCTGTGGGACAGTGACACATGACAGAAGTGAGCTACATGCTGGACTCTCAGCTGCACGATACATGCTAGAGTGTGTACTGAAGCAAGCGTGAGTGTGTTACGTGCAAACATGGGAACAACTACAGCTTTAGTGCTCAAAGTCAAACATCATAAACAAATAACTCCACCCATGTGTTAAACTGCTACATGTTGTATAATAATGCATTTGTCATATTGATTGAAGTCTTCTCTTCCACTCAAACATCCTATCTTTGTCTCTCAACTTGTTTTTCTTGCACATATGACTTATTAAATTAACTGTGCGGTCATTATAGTCTGGTTTTTCCACCTTTAGACACACCTCACAAGGAAGCCTGCTGTCATAATCATTAGAGACAAACTGGTCGGGCTGTACTGTGACAAGCATAATCAGACGTGGTTTAATCATTGCTTAGAGTAGATCATTTGGATGACATTTTTAGTCTTTAATTATTGCCCTTATCTTCAGTACAGAATTAAGATGCTCCTTGAACCTGTTCCGATACAACCTGAAAAGGTTTGCATTTAAAACGTGACTTAATCTCCCTTTAAATCTCCTGTGCAGACAACACATGGAGCACTCAGCCTTGGCTGTTTTTCCTTTCGGTCTGTCCCACTGTTTGACAGGTGGACAGAGTCCAACCACAGCCACACACCACAACACTTGGCTGTGGCATCATGTTGCAGCAACACTGCCCTCCCAACACTCAACTGTGGACCCACTATGTGACGGAATTTCTCCCGCATGGGCTGCCTCAGTTTAAGAGGGAAAAGTTAGGCTTATTTTACTCACTCAGACACATAAACTGAAGTGTGTAGGTGCAGACAAACAAGCGTGCCCTTGCACAGACACATATACACATGTGCAGATACAAAACACAGCCCTTCAACATTCAGTATACCTGGAACATGCACCCATGAGCTGCTTCTTACAGAGAGATCCTGTTTTTAGTAACCTAGGATGGAAGTTGATTTAACAGCTTGAGCACAGAAGGATACAATGCAACTGTGCTAATGCTCTCCATTGCTGAGATTCAGCACTGAATCTGTTCATTCATTATTTATGAACCACTAGTAGACAGCATGGCTGCACACAAGCAGAGGTGACTATGATGCCAGGTTGAAATGATGATTAAATCAATTCTGTACAACAACCTTTAGTTTAACACACTTGCAATACTGTTTTGTTTAATATATATTACTCATTTAAGTTATTATTACATTAAAAAAACAATATTTGAGCTAAGTTTGCATTGTATTGACTGGATGAAAAAAGCAATCACGTTTTACTTCTCTTTCCAGATAGACTGCATAATGCCACCTCTTACTCCAGTTTCACCTCAGTAGTGTACAGATGAACAAGTGAGGCTGTGTGTGCAGTGGGGAGGCTCTGAGTCACCTGTGTTACCACCACAAAGGGCGTCCTTTGTGTGACACATCAAGCACAGATGGAAGATCTCTTTGCTTTTTCACAACATTAATGTTGCTCAAACGAGAGTAAAACTAGTTAAAAATCTTGACTCTACTGGGCCTCTCAAACTGTCAGGACTGTCTTCAGTTTGCAGAGCTCAAGCCACAATAGGTTATTTTTAAATGTGCTAATTTAGACTGCTTGTTTTCAAAAGAAATCCGGCCACACATTTGGTTGCAGAAGAGAACATGAAACATTAAAGAACAACAGAGAGAAAGAAACCTAAGGCCCCAAAAAAAGCACAGCTGCAGGTGAGAGCGTCAGTCTGACTGCCTGTGATCTCCCTCCTGCTGTTACTCTCTGTATTCATTTTGCATAATCTTCCACACCTTAACAGTCACACATGCAGAGATGAACCCAGTTTCTCATATGATGGCTGCACGTTGATGTGTCTCGGGTTTCCTGTTTCCTGCCTGAACTCCATCACCTTGTCATCAAAGAGCAGCTAATGTCACAGAGGAAACAGATTAACGCCTCTACTGATTCCAACTCAGAGAAGCTCATAATACAATAACAACGTCGGACAGCGTCATGCGGTATAGACACGCTATGCTATTCAAGTTTACAGCCAACACTCATTAACCATGTTCCTGGCCATCGTGTGAAGGTGTTGGAGGCTCAGAGAGGTGGAAAAGTACAGCCCTTGTTTCAGTTAGTTGGAGCTCCACAGACAAAAGCACTGTCTGCTATTAATTAACCCACAGGCACAAAAACTGGAGTTGCCAGTAATCTGCTACTTGTCAAACAGTCAGTAAGTCATTCTCACTGTTAATTCAATGTGTCACTTCCCCATGGGCTAACACAACTTTAATGTTTCACACGTGACTGCTGTACACACAGAGATATATTAAACAAACTCAGAGTCCTCTCTTTCCATCCTGTGTAAAACTGCACAGCCCTAACACCCTACAAGTTTCATCCCACCACCTCTGTGTTGCACTTACCCAGCAGCGTGCTCCACTGTGCTGAAGGTGACTCTACAGTGCAGTGCAGCTCCTCTGCTACCGCGCTCACTGCACAGGCAGCCTCTGCAGGGCTCTGTGTTTTGAAGGGGGCAGAGGACGACACAAACATGCTGCAACACATGCTGCTGACGCTCCCTCTCCTCTCTTGTACTGACTCAGCTAACTTACTCCTCCTCCTCCTCCTCCTCCTCCTCCTCTCCACAGTCCTGTCCTGTCTTCTGCTGCAGCCGCTCCCCTGTTAAATTTCCATGAGCCTCCTCGGGCTCTTGCAGTATGTGTGTGTGACTAGACACACTACACTACCACACACTGACAAACACAGTGCTCACTACCGGACTGACTTCGCTGGACTGGCCACAGGGAAGTGCTGAGAATACTCCTCCCCTTCTACTGTACACTGTTTCCACTCAGCTCTCCTTATACCCCCTCCTCCTCCTCTTTTGTCTCCCTTCTTCATCCACCTTTGCTCCCCTCCTCCCTGTTCTCTTGTTGCTGTGTATTCTGCTTGATTGCACTGACTGACGGCGCCTCTGCAGGTGAATGCCGGGAATTAGGCCAAGGGTCGGGCCTGCAGTGAACCACTGAGACAGGATCAGGTTACAATCCAAGAAGCTTTGGTTACATACACATGTGGGCATATGTACATAAACACACAACATCTTCCTGCATTATAAAAGCTCCTCCGTCTTCCACCTCTGACATCATTCAGAACACATGACATGACAGCGCCTTTTTCCTGAAACCCCCACACAGGTCTGTATTTAGGCCTGTATCACACATATGCAGATATTTCACAAAACAAGTATTTTGTCTGCGTTTTAAACGCCTTCTAAAGTGACTTCTTACAACTCGGCTTTCTGTGTATCCCTGTGTACCTGTCAACAAAGCGTTTGGGGAGACGACGTAGCTGTCACCTTAATTCGCGCATGCCCATTGTTGCTTTGTGTAAAGAGCACGCGTCTGAAACAACAATGGCGGACTACTGGTTGGCTTACATTTGGTTAGCACTGCTAGGCCGTGTGCCAGAAAGGTGTTAATAGCTACAAATAAATACATTAGAGCTACTACTGTTTGTGTTTCAAGTTGCCGCCAACAGAAAATAAGCTCACTGCGCATGCTCAGAATGTTCTTCTCTGGTATTTGACGTATCGTTGATGTAATGTTAGACTTTATCGCCACCTACTGGCGGGTTTGCTGAAGCATTTGGAACCGTTTTTGCGAAGGAGGGGGGAAATAGATAAACTTATAAAATACAAGTATAGGTGTGGTCAAGGCCTTAAACATCGTGTGTTCCTCTTGACTGGCTCTCAGGTGAGAAACACAAAACATTACATCTATCAGCACACTGAGTGTTTTCAGCTGGTCAGTAAGTGCGTCCTGCGGCTGATTTTCAATGCATTTTGCGCCGACCACAATATCAGCATTATATTCTATCGATTTTTTGGGACCTTTCTTATTTCTATATCTTCACGGAAAACCAACACACATAGTGCCCTGCAGATATGCCGAATACACAACCAGGTAACAAAAGCAGACAAGGATAGTAAAGAGTGTTGCAGTCACAACGAATCACAAGTCTCCAGTGATGCATTTTCCAATGTCATACACATTTGACTGTCATGTCAAAAGGAATAAAAAAAAACAATGAAACCACATCTAAACTGGCTCGTTGCAGCACATCCTGTTCCAAAACAAACGTGTCTTCTGAAGTGACACTGACATAAATGAATTCATTTTCACCGTATGCACTTGGAAAGTACGAGTTTAATTGTTATGATTGCTTTGCTTTTCATGGTGAAAGTTATGGTCTGATGTCCGCCGGCAGCACTATGTCTGAGCCCCTTGAAGATAAGTTTAAAGACATGCTGTGGTATTTATTAAAATTTGGGTATTTTAGGAGTACAGGAAGATTTTTTTCCAGTTTCATTCTCACAGCGAAAAGACACCTAAAATATCTCCACAAGTACAGACAAGATTATATTCCCTCAGGCTTTCACACACACACACACACACACACACACACACACACACACACACACACACACACACACACACACACACACACACACATACACAGACATTGTACCTGTAGGGAGTCATTTTGATTTTCCTGAGGTGGAAACAGAACAACATTTTCTGGAGTGCCCTCTTCTGGCTGTAATGGGAAATGAAAGAGTTTAACGGTATCTTTAAGGAGAAGACCTCCTGTAGAGAATACAGCAGCAGGGGTATGCATTGAAAACAAATCACCATTGTCCTTAAGGCAGAGGTAAGAATGTTAAACCCCACACTGCAGTCACATCTACTGAGGTCCAGTGCACATGGTCTGCAGAATCTATAACTCATGAGACAAATGTTTATGTTAAGCCTATTAAGATAATCCTGAATTCCTCTGCTGGAATCCTCCAGTCACATGTGGGGAAAAAAAGTTATTCTATAGCTGTCTTTTTTGTAATTGATGTTACAAAGCACACAATTGCAGGAAAAATCTGATTCATAAAACAAGTTAATTGCAACAATAATTCCACATGCAAAATGGAGGCATATGTATGGTAATGGCCCTCCAACCATCATAGGGATGATGGATTTTATAAGATGCAACAACCAAAGCTTGGAAGTATCAGGGTGTATAGCAGTAATGGCATAAACATCCAATATTTATCTTTATCTCGGCTTCACACGAGTGAACCACAAAATAGAACGAGGCATGTTGTCTAAATGCTCATTAGACAAGCCTCAATTAAGCATGAGAATGTACACAAAGTCCAGAGCTCCATGCACGTCCCATGTGTTTTACTGAAGCCAACAGTTAGTAATCATGCGACTAAGTGTTAGTTTTGTTAGTCCTCCTTGCACCAAAGAGTTTAAGGCATGTATAGCAGTGAGGGGGCAGCAAGTAGCAATTCCCAGCCATCCGGTGCCAGCGAGATTGCCCTTACCAACGCCTCAGTTGTGCTGCTCTCGTTCCCCATGGCTCAGCCAGCTGCAGGGCCACAACTGCCCAAACCAACAACCTTTCACATCAGCCGGCTGAAAGACAGGAGCACAGAAGATCCATCAGGTCCCAGAGAGACACAGAGTGAACAGGGATCTGTCGTCCCTCAGTAGGCAGTAGCTCCACTGGATTAGAAGTCTCTGGTATGAGGTTGAACTAGCAGGGAGGCAAGTGATTAGGGACCTGTGATGCAAGACCTCCCTCCCAGACCAAAGTGCAAGCTTTACCTCTGCTGATGTGGTCTTAAAAGCAGCAACGCCATCCTCATTGATGAATTGGCTATCTTATATAGTTATAAAGGCTGACTCTAGAGATCACTTTAAGGGTACACACATTCAGCTCCTGCAACAGTAACTTCCTATGACCAGCAGGCCCCATCTGGTTGAAACAAATTGTTGCGTTGTCTCCTGAGAATTAAAAACATCTTCACATGCAGCAGAGTGACTGTTGCATACTGCCACACTGGCTGAAGTTGGGTAATTGTGGAAGGTAATCCTCATGTGGTAAATAACAGACTGTGGTGTCTCTTGGCTTCCTGCAGTGCCTGATAGTTTGAGGCACAGTCCAGGTTATTAAACTGATTCAGAAGCTTTGTTGTTACTATATAAACAGCATGCTTTGAATGATTAGAAGGAAAGGACAGAAGCTTTTAACCATGGACTGATTTTATATTGAATACAGGTAGAATTATGCTTGTAACCCTCTCAAATTTCCCCTGTCAACCATCTTTCTTTCTCTCACAAGAGCATTTCTTTGTAGTATGAGTTGCAGCTGAGCAGTAAACACTCGTGCCACGGGAAGGCTGTTTGTGCATTCCTCATATGACTGCAGGGACTGTATGTTAGCTCTGTGTATAGTCAGAAAGCACTGACCTGAATATGTAAGACTTTATAAATAGAGTTCTGGCCGGTCCACTGCCATTTGACTTTATTCCAGTCTCATGCACAATCAGTCATGCACACAAACAAATGTAGAGGTTGTGTATTTAGATTACGTGTATGTGAATCATTAATTCTGATTTAAAATTCTTTTTTGTCCCACATATCCCACTGATTGTCCCACAGGAAAACAACTATCTGTTCCTTCCACCTTAATTCTCACTTATTCTGTGATGTAGCAGCTCTTCTCCTGTGCCTGCTTGCTATTTGTGCGGATGGGATGTAATTTCAGCCCCCACACTGTGGACGCGTGTGCACTTTAACTGGCGGCAGTGTTTCAGGGCTTTTTTGGCACAGTGGAAAGCACTGGGGCAAATCATATGATTAGATTGTTGCCAGGTCTCCTCTCACCTCATCATCGGCCTGTCAGTCACTCAACATGAGCCACTTTTTAAGCTCTTGGGTTTGGACGAGGACCGTATGTCTTTGCTTAGACACCTAGAGTATGAGGTTACTGTTTCCTGCCCTGTATCTGACCCCTCTACTGGCACAAAAACCCAGCAGGAACACAACCTCCAAACTAAACACAATGCTGTAGTTGTAATTTTTAATACGATGGAATATAGTATTTCTCAGATAATATACATAATACAATTCAGCAAAGTAAGAGGTAGAGGAAAGCAGGTGACCCTTTACAGCAGATGCAGCTGTGGTTTAAACCATGTTCATCCCCTGGCCAAGGCAACAACAATACACACTGAAATCATACAACAACAAAGTGCTAATAAAAGCTAAAAATAGTCACACAGGTTTCAGTACAAGCTTTACCCTTTGTCCCTCCATCTGAAGGACTACTATAAACTAAACAAATAATCCAAACTCTGCACTAATGCTGCAACTCAAACTACTCACCACTGCAAACAAGAGACCTTTCCACACACAGTGTCTGCCTCAAGCTTTTCACAAACCCCTCCAGGCTGTGTTTACTGTCGGACTCAAGGCCAGTGTTTCTTTCTGTCCTCTCTTCAGAGGTGCCCGGTCCCTGTGTTGCTATTTTTTGCATAGCACGGCGAGTGGGAGGAGAGGACGGAGGGTGGACACAGGACTGAGGGGACATGACTTGGGGGGGACAGAAGTGAGGGGAGGGGTGGAGACAAACTGGAGCTGGGGGAGCCATGTCTGATGAAGGTGGTCGTGGTGGGGAGGTGGTCACTGGGCTCAGGAGGCCTGGAGGGGGCACACATTCTAAGGCAGCACTGTAAACACACAGGAGGATGAGTGTCAGACCCCCTCCCTGACTGATTACGCAAAAGGCTGCATTTGCTGTTATAATATTCATCCCACCTGTGGCTTTCCTTCATATCTCACACTTACTCAGGCTCCTAACTTCAGTGTGGCGATGCTCCAATCCTCCCTTCTGTCCGCAGCACCGCTCTTGATTTGGCAGTGATTGACATCTTCGGACAGCACTTAAAGCGCACTCACACAGCCACGCACCCGTCACAAAGCAGCCTTGCAATCAGGAGCCACATTTCCAGATTTCGACTACAGAGGGTTTGAAATGTATTTTGGGGCCTTTTTATATCTGCATCATCAGAGGCCATCTTCAGCTGACTGCCCAGTCGGTGGGCACAGCAGGCTTATTGCTATCTCTATAAATAACCCTAATTTGCTCAGCTCCTTTTCTGACAGACATTGCAGCATACTCTAAACACACTTCTTCCCTAACATTTTGCCTTGCAGATTTCTCTGATCTCAGCTATCTTTCGTCTAAACGACTCTTAATACATGTACACTATTCATTCCATCTTCCTCCACTACAATCAGCATCACCCCATCACACTTTTATACTCCTCCCTTCCTCATTCCCTGCTCTCCATCTCCACAGCTCCTTCTCCTCGCTGACATCGCCCCTCCTCCAACACTACACCTTCCCTCTCTCTGCCTGAGTAAAGACTCAGCTCCTGACCAGTAAAGTCTACTGCGGCTCCTCTTGCATGCTCTCTCTGCTCACTCACACAGGCATTGATGCTGCGCTGCAGGCAGCCTCTGTTCAGCACGCTCCCTCTCCTCTGTTTACCTGGCGGCGTGAGATTCCGATGCAGCTCCCCATCTTGTATTCCATGTCCTCCTCTGGTGAGGTGACTCTGGCACTACACGGCTGGCAGAGCACCTTTCTGCAGAACTGCATCGTTATCAGTCAGACTCAGCATTGCCAAAGCAGGCAGATCTGTGGTGGAGCTACAGAGTGTGTGCACGCCTCTGTGTCTGCAAGGGTGTGTGTGTGCCTCAGTGACTAATAAATGCTCTGCGCTGCATTGTCCATGGTGCGCCTGTGACATATATTTTCAAGCCATTGTTATATAAAATCTACATTACATAAGGAGTCCAACCTAATCAAAGGAGTGTGAAAAAGGGAGCTCCTCTGTCCAGCCTCATGTGCAGCTTTGCTTCACATCACTGCACGGGTGAGCAGAATGAAGCACTGCTTTGGAGGGATGAAATGCTCAGAGAGCGAGAGAGGAAAAGATGGGAGGCGGCAAAGAGGGTGCCTGTCCCTTTAAAAGACCCAGGAGATGGTAAGAATGATGGTGGCACATCATCATGATGAGAACGAATGATGCCAGTGAGCTCATCCAATGAAATCTCATTATCGTGACTTCACTCAAGAGCAGGACAAATTACACCAAAAACACAAGGAAGAATTATATGTTTTGTTTGTTCCACTAGCCTTTGTCTCCAACACATTTATACAATGAAAGCAGAAGCCTGATGCTGATTGGTTGATAAGCAGCATATACTGTGCAGTAGCTGGGGTAAAGGTACAGTAAGGTTTCAAGAGTATAGCTTCACACACGCACACACATCGTCACAACCAGGTCAGATCATTCATCCTCAAAATCAACCTTATGCTTCATTATTCCTGTAAGGCTGCGATTCCCAGGCTTCGAAGCTTGTGGCCCCTTCAATTAAAACAGTACCAGCTTTATCATTTATTTTTCTTTTATTATTCAAACCTAGAAAAATACAAAACAAATTGCGCAGTTCAGTAATTATGATCTCAAGTCAGTAGTAATATTTAACATGTGAGACCAAACAGGTACATTGCAAATTATTTAGTATTTATTTTGTCTTATTATTTAGAAATTTAAAAAAAGAGCCCTAAAACACCCAAAAACTAATGTTTGGTTTCAGCTTCCAAAAAGTGACAGGGTGCATCACTCATTCTGCTTTTGTGGAGGCTGAATCATTGCTTCTCTGATGTCGAAGGCGTCTATGAGCTCCTGGAATAGAAAGAAGAACAATAAAAATTATGACCAAAGACAAAAAAAAAAAAAAATACAAAATGCTTTTGTATTGCTGCTTGAGTAAATCATGTATGTTCAGGCCAAACATTGCTAACCTTCCACATCTTTGGGCTCAAAGAGATGATGCATTGTTTACATGAACCTCCAGCTTCCACCTCCCCCTCCTCTACAGGCTCTGAGACACCAAAACACACAACAATGTAAATTGTTGACAGTAAATTAGTTCACCTAAACGTGTGTCCTTCCCCAATAAGAATAGCAGAACAAAATATTACATCCTCTCACCTATACAACACAATTTGTCATTATCCAGATACGTCCGTGCCAAACCATCCTGAAACACAGAACAACACTGTCATACCTGCTAGCAGTCACTGGAGGGCAGACAAGTTCAACTGAAACAAAGCCGTGCAGGCAGCTCACCCTGATTAGGAAAGACGTGTGGAAAATGTTCTCTACTGTCCGGGAAAACGACTTGGGGTCAATGACAAACTCATAAAACGATATTGGGGATGTTGCTGTGGCAGAAACAGACATGTGAGCAAATAATAACTGCACAATGTTGGAACACAATGTTTTTCATTTCATATTTTATATACACTGTATACCTCATCTGTTCAATTTTACTACCTGTTGCACATGTCACCTGTTTACATACCGTGTTGCACATCTTTTTTATGGTTTCACAGAAATTATTTGCACCACCTGCACCTACCTCATACTGTTTATACCTCATGCCACTTGCACTATTTGCATGTATCTATATTTTGGATATTATGACTATTTGCACTTCTGGTTAGATGCTAAGCCGCATTTTGTTGTCTCTGTGTTGCACTCTGACAATGACAATAAGGCTGAATCTATTCTAATTTAATCTAATCTAAACGTTAATGTCCGTGAAGTCGACTTTAAACTCACGATCGTATTGGTGGTAACTCTTCAGGTATCCCAGGATCCTTTCCACCTCTTTCTCTGTTGCCTCTTGATCGGAGTCTTCAATTTTCTTCAGCTGACAGACAACATCAAAGTGATGCAGTAAGCATCTGGGACATCAAAACCCGCTCAATCCCAACATTTGAAAACATTGTCCAAGATAATAAAATGGAAAAATAGCATTTCCTAATAAAATGCCTGCCTTTGGAAAAGATAACTGACCAAGTTAGACACTATGTAGGGTGATGGGAGGTTGCTACATTTATACTTCAGGGTATCGTAGATTCTTAATTGTCTGACACATTACACATACTCATTACTGCGTGTACATTCACACGCATGTAGATATCTGGAGCGATGTCAGTGTGACTTTGGCTACCTGAGTCGGCATTATCCTTTTGGCTTCCTTGCTGGGTGCCTTCCTTTGCCGTTCTATCCTTTGCTTAGGAGGAGGCGGCTCTGCATGGAATGAACCCATCCTGATGAAAAGAACCACAGGAATGAAAAAGTCAGAACCTGAACGGAACTATGATAGCAATAATGAATGATTTACCTATCAAGTGCACTGACATTAAGTCACAGCTGGTATAAGATAACATGTTGGGACACTCACATGTAATGGAAGGAGGGTGCTGTCCTGAAGCAGCTCTCTGCTCTCCTGGCCACTCTGTGCCAGGCATCCTGGGGCAGGTATCCGTCAGCTGCACCTCTGTTCTCCTGCTCATCATTCCCATCTTCTAGTCGGTTGAGGCCCATGAAGGACAGCTGTCGGAGAAACAGAGATGTCCACCTGACCATTGCACTGTGCACTACCTTGGTACTCGCGTTACAAACATGCTGATTTTCTACATTGTTTACCATTGTGTGTTTATCATGTTGCTTTCTATCTGCTAGTTTTTAGGTTTTATTCTGCTTTTGTTATGCTGTACCATAAAGCACTTTATTTAGACACACAGCTTGTGGAATGCTCCAACAGGTTCATTGCTAACAGGTTAGAGTATCATGATTGGGTATGAAAGGGGCATCCTGGAAAGGCTCAGTGGTTCACAAGCAAGGATGGAGTGAGGTTCATCACTTTGTGAACACATGATTGTATAAACAAGTTATAACAAGTGCTTAATAAAACTAATAATTTAATTTAACTAATTAATAAAACTTGTCAGTAAACACAGTTTGTTTGTAAATGATCACTTTCTGCTTTTATTTATTCTTTTGGGATCGGGGTCGTACATAAACACAAAACAAACAATCTTCACATGGAACATATGCAGTTCTAATGTGTATGCACAGTAAACTCACTCACAAGGTGCTCAGCAAAAGTAGTGGGATCGAAAGCAGTGCCCTCTGCCACTAGTTCGGTGGCTTTCTCCTTTCCCAGGTCTGCGGTCACAACAATGAGGTGGAAATCCAGAGCTGCTTCTCTCGTCTGCCGCACTGCCAATGAACACAGTGAAATCACAGTGATCAGACTGAGGGGGGCTGTGCCATGATAATGATGATGATATGTTATTCAGGTATAAACGGTTAGTCCAGTTACCACAAATACAAAATTACAGCCAAGTTAGAGCATGTCTTTGGACTGGGGGAGGAAAGCGGAGCCCTCAGGGGAAGCACAATCAGGTACTGGGAGAACATGCAAACTCTTGCTGCTCCTCCTCCCGTGCATGTTAATTTCAGTGGAGATGCCAGCACGAAGAATTTGCTCTGTAATGCATCACCATGGCTCATCTCCACTTACATTATTGAATGCACACACCGCAGTCTGTCCATGCATCTTTACAGGCACAGTCACTGCACTGCAACCCAGATTTAGCATTTCTGTGGCTTTGTCACACCTACCATCTTTAAAAAGTCTGTCTGCCTCGTCTAAAACGTCTTTGAGTTTGTTGTTGGAGGGACTCAGCATATCTTCCCTGTTCTCTGAAAAAACAAGGAAATAACGATCAAAGACTTGTCAACAAAAAACAACAACAAAGCTGCTGCACCCCTGAGCCACCACATCCTGTGATCGATCACGTCAGGGTTGGAGTGCAACATCCCAACATGTCTGTCCGTGTGACTCACGTTGCACTGAGCTGATGAGGTCTCTGTACTTGCACCGTATTTCCTTCCTGAGTCCGGACTCCTCGTCGTCGTCCTGCAGGTCAGCAGGGTCGAAGGCGCAGCCGCCGTCGTCGCCGTCGTTGTGCCGCTGGTTTTCTCTCCCTCCGCCGGCGGAGCCATTCTGCCGAGGACCCTCCTCATCACTACTGCCTCTGGCTCTCTTCATCTTCAGTCAGCGGGTGAATCAGCTGCGTGTTGAGAGGAAAACGCGTTGACGCAAAAAACGTAATATAAACAAAGTCTGTTTCCGTCTGTGAGGGGTAAAGTTAAGTAACTACCTTCTGACAACAGGTCTTGACAACTATGGAGACGATGTGGCTGTTATTCGCGTTGCCAAGATTTTAACGTTATTTTAAACCTCACCCAGCCGAAAACGATAAGTCCAAATAAAAAAATGTTGCATCAGATTAGACAAAAGTCCGTAAACGCAATGTGATTAATATGACAGAATCGGCCTACTGATGTTGTACTGCGTGCGTGCTAAATGCGACCTAGCCATAGCTATCGTTAGCTCCTGAAAAACGATCACTGCTTTACGCTAGCGCAGTCTTTTCAGGAGCACTGAATCCCAGCGAGCTACCCTACTGCGAATATATTAACACGCGGTTCATAAAACGTCCTAAAGCTGGTAAAATAGTTTAAAAACAAACGAACACACTGACCCTGGTCGACTACAAACAGTCCTGAAGCTAATTTCCACCAATGTGTTGTGACACAGTGCCCCCCCTTAGTCCCGCCCCCACTCAAACGGCGGAGGAAGCACGCCCCCGAGACGCTGCGCTCATACTACAGAGGGACTGTGGAGAGAGAGGAGGCCCAAAACTTGTGGCGACTTCTGTCTGTATAAGGTTCTGTTGAAGAAATGAAAGGCAAATTTCATGACTGTTAGGTTATATTTGGAAAATGGCGTAACATAACTATGTTTGCAACGTTTTGCTCACCACTGGCGCAGTTTGCTTCGGATAATATTTGGTTAAAGAGCATCTTTGGCGTTAAC
Organism: Chaetodon trifasciatus; assembly: GCA_037975065.1. Lineage (NCBI taxonomy): Eukaryota > Metazoa > Chordata > Actinopteri > Chaetodontiformes > Chaetodontidae > Chaetodon > Chaetodon trifasciatus. The sequence continues at coordinate 7,252,642 of JBBMOE010000013.1, forward strand.
TGTCAAAATCAGTTGTGTTTGGCAACATAACTGAACGTTAAGACTTTTGATTGTCCTGCGAAAGCAAATGTCTCAAAATAAAGTCATAGCGTGCCCTGGTTGCTTTTAAACTGGATGCACGAGCAGACGTGTGCCCACGACATGGCGCACTAATATTAAAGAAGTTTCACTGAGTGTCTGCCGGAAAAGAGCCACTTCATTTTTTAATTTGTTGTAATATTGTCATGGTTACCAGAAGCTCCTCTTCCGTCACTTCCTGCTGTCCAACACGGCCAGCTGTTATTTTCAAGGTTTCTTCAGCGCAGGTTTAAAGCGGTTAGTGTTCTTTTTGACATTTCACCTTTGTTCATTGTGGGAAAACATGTTTACTTAAAAGTATGACGTTTCACGCGTTGTTTTGAGAGAATTTACCTGATTGCATAAATGTTACAAGTCACAAAGCTTAAAACATTAGCCTCATGAAAATACTAAACGTTTCACTTTCAGTGGGTCTTTCGTGATTTTCACCACTGTGGCTTTCATATTAAGATTCCAGTTTATTTGTCATTAGGCAGTATTATTTATTTTATCACATGAAATGTTATACGTCTTTTTGCCTGACGACCAAGATTGTGGTAATGATAATAACAATAATAATAATAACAATAATAATAATAATAATAATAATAATAATAATAATAATAATATAATATAATATATATAATAATCGCACATTAATTTAAAAAATGGTTAGATGAAGCATTTCAGGCCTCCATATCTGTGTCTTCTGTTACAGCTGAGGTAAACAGACAGTGAGATGCAATTGGCCGCCGCGTGTCCGGAAAGCCGCAGCTAATCCCTCTGTGACCTCTCGGCGTGCTGGGAAGCTGAGGACGGGAGCGGTATACCTTTTGAACATCTAAAATTTGCATCCAGGTAATTTATCTGTCGTTTCATCATGGGGGAGCTGAGGTCCACCTCTCCCCGGTTTCATTTGGACCTGAACAACTTTGACTCTGCCGCTGCGGAGAGGAGCCGCTACGTTTTAACGAGCCCGCGCTCTCTGCAGTCCTGCGCGCGACTCGGCATCAAACCTGTTGAACTTCTGATTAAATCGCTAAACGAGTTGATTGCTGAGCAGAATGACGCCCCCGTTGAGGCGGTGAGGGTCATGCACGAATCCTATCAAAAGGAGAGAATGAAGCTTTTACAAATGTGCCGGGAGGAGAGGGAGAGGATTATCCAGGCGGCTGGGGACAGGTGGCCAGCCCGTAATAACAAAGTCTCAGGCCTGGAAGTGGCGCCTGAGACCAAACTGAAAGATCACTCAAGGGACAGACAGACAGGGTCCATCCTATATGCAGATCTGTGTCTTAAAGGGAAATCTGTGAGCAGGTCGTCCTGTTCAGCTGCTGGCAACAGACACCCAGACAGGAGCACAGTCTGCAGCTTCAGCCTGGGAGACCTCAGACACTCCCCAGCCACTGAGATGACACTGGAGAGACTCACCAAGGACATCAAAAAGGAGATGTGTGTCACAGTGTCTGAGCGAGACCGCAAGATAGCAGCTCTCATGCTGGTGAAGCACCAGGAGGAGCAGGCTTCCCTAAAGTTCAGTCAGCAAGAGGAGCTGGAGCGGCAGGAGTCCCGCAGGCAGGAGGAGGCCCAGCGAGCTGAGGCAGAGAAAAAGAGGAGGAAGAAACTGAAGCAGAGTATGCAACGCTGGCACAAGGAGCTGGAGGTCCGCAGGAGGCTGCGGGAGCGACGGGAGGACGAGAAAGCGGGACAGCTTGAGCAGGAGGTGCTGCTGCGAGAAGAGAGATGGAGGAGGCTGAAAGAGGAGGCTGAGGCACAATGCAGAGCAAAGATAGAGGCTGCACAGAAAGAGGCAGGGGGGCGCAAACGGTGCCAGGAGAGGCTGCTGAGAGACAATGAGGAGGTGGAGAGAAGCAGACGAGAGAGGGAGAGACAGGTAGGAGTGGAGAGGGAGCAGAAGGCCAGGAGGAGCAAAGTGCAGCAGGAAAAGAAGAAGAGGAAGAGGCTGGAGGAGGGCAACCGCAGAGAGCTTCTACGACATGTCCTGCTGAAACAACAGGTGGAGCAGCGGGTGGAGGAAGAGGAGACACAGATGAGGAGCACACTTGAGAAGAAGCTGCAACACTCCTGTGAGAAACACGGCCAGGCTGTAGAGGCTCGGCTGAGGGATCTGCAGCAGCGGGCGGCCCAGGAAGAGGAGCAGAGTCAGAGAGCGAGGCTGAGGGCCGAGCTGCAGAGCATCCAGAATCTCACACACAAACAGATCCTTGTCCAGCTGAGCCAGCGGCGCATGGAGAGAGCGGCCCAGCTCGCCTCGGCCCGGCACAAGACCAGAGCTCAGCAGACACATGAACACAACAAACAGCGGCAACTCTGCCACCAGAGGCTCAGAGAGAGGAAGCAGAGGGAGGAAGAGGCAGCAAGGAGGGTCAGAGAGAGCTGCATCTTCATGAAGGACTGGAGGAGGGAGAGGCTGCGGAGACAGCGGGAGCAGATACAGGAGGAGGCGCACAGGCTGGCTCGGGCTTCCTTTCACATGAGGGAGAGAGTGAGACAGCAGACGCACAGGCGAACCTTTGATCAGATGGCTCTGGAGGCTCAGCTGACTGCCTCCATGAGACGCATGAAACTATGAGCTCCCACAGACTATCCACATCAGCACCTCCTCTCACAGGCATTCAGGCATTGAGAACTACAGTAAAATCACTGAATTCAGGGTGAATGTTGGGGCCCAGAGCTGCATGCGGACCCTGGAGCATGCATGGATCATCACTGTGTCAGAGCTGTTTTAACCTAACTGTGATGTCACAAAATCAGTTTCATTTGATAGGATGCTGTCGTGCCATATATTTACAATATATAAGTTTACAATGACATACAGATAAAATACATAAATACAAAATAATCTATGAAGAAAGGCCAAATTAAAGAGAGGTGTGATAGAACAGACTCAATTTTGCATAGCAGACATTTTTTTGTTGCTTTTTTTATAGGGCTTCAATGAACAATAATTTTCATTGTCAATTAATCTCCATTATTTTCTCAGCTTTTTCTTAGATATGCCACATGTGATGATTTTTTTGTTTTTGTTACAACACTTGTATGGAATCAGGCCATTTGCATTGACATGACACACTGCAGCATTAACGTAGTATTACACTCCTACAGCGGTTGGATATAAGGGGTGGAGGATCAGCCTGTAGGAAGTTGAGCTGTGCCGGTGGAGGTTGCAGACCAGAGAGTGAAGGGTTAAGTTGTGGTTTGTGGCCATTGTGGTGCTTGAAGGCTGACATCAGTGTTTTTCATTTGATATGAGCAGCCATTTGCCGTCAGAGGAGGGCAGATAAGAGAGGAATTATGGGTAAATTTAGGGAGGTTGTTAGTGTTTAACGTCTCACTGGAGGCTTTTTAATGTTTGCCATCTATTCATCACAGTGAAAACATTTAAATGACAAGATTCAAGCAGAACCACAGTTCATGGACTCAAGCTGAACGAAATTTGTAAATGTAGAATAGAAACATAAAATCTGTCACTGATCCTGCGCCTGATTTTAAATGTATCACTTCAGTTCTGGACCATAAGTGTGCTGAATTTAACCGTTAGTGGTGAGATGATGTTTGGCATAGGCACTCCTTTGAAATCAGATTGTTAATTGAATTGTGTTTTGTATATTTCATTATTTCTTAGATTTTATAACTGTATAGTATTTGCATGTTTTATTACACCCTAATGAATAAATCATGCTTTAAAATGTGCACGATGTGAAGCGGTCTAATACACCATCATGTGTTTTTATTTCATGTAAACTTCTGCATAAGCTAAAGAAGGAACTGAAACAGCACGAGTCATTGAAAAATAGATAACCATGATTCTAGACAGAACGTCAGTGAAACGTGTGATTGGAAGTGATATCCCCAGTTCTGTACAGCTCCTACTGCCAGCCATCTGTTTCTGTATAACTCAAACATCATTTAACAGGCACAAAGAGCGGCTAGATTATCTACATGTTGTTGCTGGTGTTCCACCTCACTTCAAGAGGCTTCATCAGATATATAAATTATACAACTGCACAAAAGTGTCACATCCTGTGTCTTGGTAATCTGTACTATTGCACATTGATAGACTGAAAGTCTGTACGACCTACAAGCCTGTTTATTTCTTTACATGGCATCCCAGTTTTCTGGGAATCAGGGTTGTATATCTGTTGTTTGTGTAACAGACAGTAGCAGATTATTTGGTTGTTCCTGTCAATCTAATTACTGGGATTTCGCCACTGAACATGCCATGTCCTCAGTGTCTTTGTCAGACATCATGAAAAGGCTCAAGAAGGCTTACTGAATTCAAAATTGGCAACTAATGATGCCCTTTGTGTCAGTGTTGGAATGGAAACACAGTCCACCCATCAGACTCTCACTGGAGAGCTCTTCCAAACAATAGCTGGACCAAAGTAAACTTGTTTCTGAGGCACATTTTGTCCACTTGATCAATGTGCCACCCAGGTAGTTCACACTGTGCAGTCTATTAGACAGACGCTCACACTTGTCCTCTCAGGCGTGGTGGCACCGTGCCCTTTCTCAGTCGTCATGCACCCCAAGAGCCAGCACCATTGGGAGGCTGACCCCGAGGATGAGGGTGAGGCTCTCCAGGAGCCCCAGACGTTGCTGCTGGTGGACCTCTGCTCCACTATGCTGCTGGGGGTCAGAGGACGGTTGGCCTGTCCTGCTGCTGCTGATCTCAGGGAGAACGTGCACCGTGGCCACATAGAGGAAAGTCCCGGCTGAGAAGAGCATTCCCACACCTGTCGCACTGAGCTGGCTCTGGGAGGAACTGCCAGACTGCAGACAGAAACACGTCAAATCAACTGTATAATCACTGTGTCTTCTGTGAAACAGACACAAGATGGCTGACATGCTTTCTCACCGCATGCAATATGAAGTATGTGGCGATGGCAAATATAGGCGCTGCAGCCGAAAACGCCAGCAAATGTCCCTGAATGTACTTCTTTTCAAGGCCTGCATGCATCAGAAAGGAGACCAGGCCAAAGGCTGCAGGCGCCTGGGAGATAAGAAAGATAGGTCAGGTGTTCTCATCAGCTCCATGATGTCATGTTTGTGATCAGTACTGCCACGTATTTCACTCTCAGGGAGCCTCACCTTGTGTAGAATCACAGCAAAAAATACTATCACTTGCACAGTCACTTGCCCCGTGGCCACAGCTGCACCCAGAGCAAATCCATCAGCTACGTGTGCAAACAAAAATCTCATTAAGGGTCACAATGATCTACTTCTTCAAAGCATGTTTGCGCCTTTTTGCCAAAGTTCGATCTGAACTGAGCTAAAGGCTGAGCTATAAAGTCAAAATGAAGTCACTGAAAAGATAAGAGACTGAAACAGTGTCACATGCTGAGTCACATGAGGAAATGAACTTAAGAACCTTGGGGATTTTCCAAGCTTGTGCTCTGGTGCTCTATGAACCTCAGGCAAACACGGGTCAATAGAAATGAACAATGAATGTTATCATGTGTCAGTACCTGCAGCGTGAATGAGCAGCCCCAAAGTGGCCGTGATGCCGACACTGTTTGTTTGGTCTGAAATGAGATATTGCACAGGTGTTGATAATTAAACAGGTCAGCGTGGAGGTGACATTCAGCACAATGAAGCAGGTATGAGAGTTCTGCCAACTTGCCACGTGTGGAAAAGTAACTTCCGATCTGGTCCACCACAAACATGAGGGTGAACCCGAGAGTTAAAGCCACTCCGATGAAGAAACGAGGAGGGAGGCCTCTCTCTGAGGAAGCTGCACTTTTTTCACTGGCGTTCTGGCCGGTTGGCACATCAGAGGAGGAGGACACTGCAGGGAGAAGATGAAGAGCAGCGAGCGCTTTTGATCAAATCCACATAAAAGACAACAGGGCAGAGTGGCACACATTTAGACCTGCTTTCATCCCCATGTCCCCTGCGTTTGATCGTAAGCCACTGAGATGAATCAAGGGCTTACAATCAAACGCAGGTGTGGTGGGTGAGGATGAACTGGATCATGTGCCAACGGTGGGCAAGGAAACCAAGCGGTAAACTGGAGAGCTGTGATCTGATCCCAGCTGATTTTCATGTTTGTGTTTGTAGTGTGGACACAGCACTCACCTCTCCATGACTCTTCCAGTAAGTCCACTCCCTCAGGGATGACGATGGCCAGTGCTGTCCCACACAGGAGTCCTGCCCCCAGGATGGACACAAACTGCAGGCTTTTCTGAGGAACAACACATGATCTCAGCTGATCTGTGGGATTCTCGCCCCACGCTGAAATACTTGACAGGCAAAACAACTGGAGCAATTTCTCAGATTTCCACGCCAATATAAGCAAATAACGCTGCATTAAGGCTCAGTCATAGGGACAGAAACAACATTATCTACGGGTGTGAATCACTGTAGCGCAGTCAAGTGTATGAGGGGCATGGATAAAGACAAACCGCAGATTAAAATGAAGTTTTGATGCCATTATTCAGTTGTTGCAGCATCGTGGCTGAACCATTTGAAGTTCTGCCAGTACTAAATGATGAAATGAAATAAAAAGGAGCTCTTACCTCAGAGAGTCTGAACAGCAGTGGGATGAATCCAAGTAAAAAACAACCTACAAACATCGCAACAGATATAAAAGTGATAGTCAACCCGCCGTCCATGGCGCCGACTCCTCTCTCACAGCTGCTGACTCAGTTTGCTACATGTTGGCGTGACGGTCTGCTCTCACGCTGTCGCTGGGGCTCGTTTGTTCACACGTAATTGCCATTCTGCCGTTCCACGTCGCGCCTCGGTCTCTCGGCTCCTTTGCACCACAGCGGCACTTCCCTCCCGAGCAGCAGCACCCAGTGTCGGACACTGAGAACTACATCCCCGGCCCTCCAATCATCTACCTCCATTCTTGCAGCTACGGAGGTGTCTTCCCTCCGAACTTGTGTCACGCATCCAACCACAACGTAGTCGAAATTAGTGGTTCCCAACGTCGGGGTCGGGACCCTCAAAAGAGGTCGCAAGGTAAATCCGAGGGGTGGCAGCACAGGAAGTAGGGAAAAATATATTTTCTGCTTTGTGTTTTCAAACTTTTACCTTTCTTTCTAATGAAATGTTATTGCATTAACGCTTCAGGCTTAAAAATAAAATACAAAAAAACCAACAACCAGTAAACACTAAATGTGTGTCAAATTCAAACCACATACTATTGAAAAATGTGAAGTATACCTCAACGTGCATACCAAATATGGTGGACTTATGAGTGTGCTGCTTCTAGACATTATTCTCCCACAATGCAATGCACAAAGGCAATGGAAGCATTGCTAACAGCTGACAAAAAAAACAAAAAAAAAAAACAAAAACGTTTCATTGGCAGTGGCATTAAAGTCACAGTATGATTGACATCTGATGTTGCATGTATCATTTCCTGTTAGTCTGAAATGTTTAAGTATGCTGTTTGTTTTGCATACCACTGAACCAGTACACCTTGACAACTGGTACATAGTGTGTGCTGTACAGAATTAGTATGTGGACGAGTATGGTTATGGCCATTTCTTTAAGAAGTCACAAGTCAAAAGTGAGTCAAACTGACTCAGTAATGTCCATAACACAGCAACATCTATCAAAGATTGCTAATATTAGCTACCAAATGCTACTGGTCATACTGAACCAAGTAAGGCTGTAGGAGCAAAACTGCATTTTAAATTTAAGAATAGTACATTTTATTGCTTATCAATTTAGCTTTTCATGTGAGAGGAAAAATGTGTTACGCCACTTTATAGTCACTTTAAGTGACTATAGCAGGGGATGAGTAAAGAGAAACTGTCGACAAACTTGATTAAATACAGATTTATTGTTCAAAGAGCTGGGGGAAAGGACAGATATATATAGTATATATCTGTTGTACAGACGGCCCTTTGGAGAGAATAATAAAATAAGACGTCAAATGCTGAAATTTGCTACTGTTACTCTTCATATCTAGAAAAAAGTCAAGCTAAAAAAAGTCAAAGCACACATAAACACATTCTAACTGTGCAGTTTTGAGACGCAGAGACATTTTCCTATCCTTTCTGAATACACTGTAGAAACAAGCTGAGAACTTCTGTTAGAGAGCGCTTGGCTGTTTACAAAAAAACAATCCATTTATTTCCAGTGAGTCCTGCTGTCTGTACAGACATTATGAAGATAATTTGGAATATAATGATTCATCTTGGGGCTCATAGACTTGGAATTAGCAAAAGACAACTGGAAACCATTGCAACCATCAGACTGACAAATATATATGTATACTCAATGAAATGCCATGACATGGGACTGGACACCAGTAAGTCTTATCGTATAAAATGTACAATTTCTGTTTAGCTAGTGAACTGTCCTTTTGAAGCTGTTTAAATACAGCCATCACACTGTTGCTTTAAGCCACTTTTATCTTACCAAAAGTTGTGGAATTAACCTACATTCAGCATTTAAGCACTGGAAGTTGTTTAACAAGAAGAGATTTTTAATTATCTCCCTCAGAGCTGGACAGTATATGTTATTTTGACAGGACACATTCAGAGATTTCAAGACATCTCGGAGGTATAAAAATGAAGAGGTATAAAATATAAAATCACCTTATCATGACTAGAAGAGCACCAGACTCAATGGTGTCAAACAACTTGTTAGTACCATAATAATATACCCATACGAGGTTCTAATATACCCACCAACAAATTAAGGTTCATCACACCCACAGAAGGCGTGCTCTTCCCCGTCAATCATATAAGTGAAAGTAAGATTAGTGCACATTTCCCACAGTGGTTCTCTGAGAAGCTGGACAATACAGGTTTCATATTATGGTCCAATACTAATTGGTCCACAGTGGCAGACTGTAGCGGTACTGTGTCAACAGCACTTTACTTTGCTTTACCAACAATCTTCTTTATGTTTAATGGGGAAGCTCATAGTGTTGTCTTGACTAAAGCAATGACAGAAACAAGAAGCTTGATGAATCCTGAGTAAAGTCATAACTGTGTGGGCACTGCGTTTCACATTATCATTTATTACTTGGCGTGTGTGTTGTTAAAGTATGTAATTTTGTCTTCATGATACCTGAAAAGAAGCTGCTTAATATGGCTGAGGCAGATCAGATTAGCATTTGATCTGCGTGGAGTTGTAGTACATTTCTATTGCTCTGGCAGAGGCCTCACAACGCTAGTAACTGGGTCTGCAAATGGGACAGCTGTGGGGCGATACTTATTACTTCATAACAACACAAGACGCAACATAATGAATATATCTTCCATTTTGTTTTCAATGGGGGGGAAGGGGCCATATTAGTATTCAGCTGCATAAAGTTAAGCTTTGGAAATGAGTGACTATAAATGGGTCTGGGCCTCATACTCGACAGCAAGTCTCTTGAGTGGCCTAGCCTAAGATATGTTATCACCAAAACTGTGCAATTGGAGCTAAACAATCTCCAGCTCTGCACTGAGTCCTGGCAAATGGGAAACTATAACAATGCTCAACGACCACTGCAACTTAATACGTGCTATCTACATGATGAAGTGTCGACATGAAAGTGAACATTGAAGAGGACATGACAGAGGGCTGAGTGATAACATGTACTGGAGATGAGCTCATTCATAGAACTATCAGTAGCCAACTAAACTGAATGCTAATTTTAAAGTGTCTAAAGACGTAAACACATGGACAAAAAGATACACCTGAAAACAACAGATACAGAGAACCAGTCACAATGAGTATCATCTGAAACTGACCCAGAAACAGCCCAAAAGGCCTTTCTCTCCATCCTATGAGCAACACAAAAGGATCAGCAGGCTCCTGGCCTCCAGTCCTCCTTCAGCAGCTGTGCAAGGATGTCCCCCTACTGGGGGCAGCATCAGTAGCAGAAGTCCAACAGCAAGTCCCAACACAGGCTCAGAGACTAAATGTCGAAAAGGTCATTATCAATGTAGTGTGCCAAAATATGAATGATCTTCTTCCACAGTTTAGGGGTGTATCAAGTTTGATAGCATTTCAAATTCAATGCCTACAAATAAATACATGTCAAAAACAGCTTTTTTTTTAAAACAAATCCAGAGTTTTGTAGCTGTACAGTGTGAAATCGTCCAGGACTGTTAGAAGCTCTGATTTTTTTCTTTTTGTTTTTTTGAAAGGCTTTTATGGAATTGGAAGAACCGTATAGAGACCATCATATCTGCACTGATCAAGCTATCTGGAGGAGGGGAAAACTCCTCTCTTGTTCTCCTCCCGAACCAGCTGCTTATTCAGGGAAGCATCTACAGTAGAGATGATTAGAGATAGTGGCAAAGGATTACAGGAAACTCCCTCCACCCTTTGAACATGAAGGCATGCTGTACAACAGTACCTTAGTGAAACTCGAGCTTATAGGACAGGTCCTCTCTTTCAAGTGCAATAATGTTAAGGAAATACAGACAGAATTACTCCCCTAACAAGACAAGGCAAAATATTCTTCATTTGTGCATTAGTGTCTTTCTTTAAAGGGTCCATGTGCAGTGTTTTGGGGTGTGCCTCGGCTATATTGGGGCAGAAGGATGTTGCTGCCCTTGCAATGTCAGAGTAGATTCCCTCTGCAGGTACACAGACAGAAGACGTTGTTTGGTGAGACCCAGTGAAGGGTCCTTGAGCGACAATCCATTTAATCCTTAGTAGACAGTGTGCTTATGTTAGTGTAAAGTCCCTCCATGGAGGCTGAGATGCTTTGGAGAACTGTTGGTTCAGTTCCTGGTTTAATTCACATATTCAGTGCATTCCTCAAGTTAAACTTAGGGGAATTTTTTTCTGTTCCAGGCAGTATCAGTGCCGCACTTCATTATCAATGAGGCTGTCCTCACCAGACTGGAAGTCCTCATTCAGGCCATTTTCAACATTGATTATTTCCTCGTCCTGCGAGGACCCCTGGCCGTCGTCCTCGCCACTGCCTGAACCGGTCTCTTCTGAATTTGGGTCTTGAAGTACCTGAGCAATGTACATTTGCTGGAGGAGAGAAAATGAAAGAGAATGTTAAAGCGTGGTCAGAATAAGTTCTCCTTAGATGGAGGTATTTATTTGTCTCTTGCTCTTTGGTCAGTGCATTCTATCCCCTTCCACTGTTTGATCTTAAGGCACATGTTGTTATAAAATACACATGACTGAATACATACTGCTGCCTTATTGGAGGCGGAAGTGCACACTGGACGTCCATTCTCCACCCCGTCTACATCCTGGGTGTCAATCTAGGACAGAAAACATGTGTTTAACATGAGCAGCTGAATGTAATGTCGGTCTGAAATACAGAAATTTAGAAAACATGAATGACATGAACACAAGGGTTGACTTGTTACCTTGTAATTGTGGGCACTGAGATATTTAAAATGTCCAAAGCAGACATGAGAAAGGCAGATAATGATTGTGATGATCAAAACCACGAACGTGAACATGGATGTTGCAGCTGAAAACCCTGGGGGGAAAGAGAGTGGAGGGACACTTGTGTAACAGGTGCTTACACTTTCTAATGCTTCAGACCAGATACACTGTAATTAAATTTGGCCACATGTTAGGACATTAGTGGCCTGTAGATGGAGTCCTCATCTTACCGGAGCGAACAGTGGAAAAGAACAGAAGCCAGAAGAGACAGAGAATAGGAGCGGCCACCACTTGGTTGACGGCTCCAGAATGGATCTTCTTGTCCAGTTTGGATGGTAGATATGCGTAATACATGTTGTATCTGTCTGCAAGGTGTTTCAGCAGCATGTACATCAGCCCTGCACAGGGAAGGGAGATAAAACAATTAGTGCAAATAATCCAATTAGGCCTGTTGATAAGCCTCTGCGTACAGAACAGATCCACTGAATGCTCCCTGCCCTCTGTGTGTTTATCCTGCAGCGTCTTGATGTGAAACAGTAGCAACCCAACACAACTCACCAAAAGGGACAATGATTGGGCAGGTGATGCTGTAGGTCATAACCACGGTGAAGACACACATCATCCAGGCATAAGCTGCCCCGAACTGGAACTCATAGGCTTGGTGCTGTGAGGAGACATTGAGAGGATACTAAATAAAATACAAAATCTAAACATCCTAATTTCTATAGAAGCTGATATACACACACACAAAAAATATTTCCAATCTAAAATCAGTGCAGAGATTCCCATTCATTATGGATTTCACTACATTAAACTTGGCTTGATGACGTCAGGTGCATAATCAGCTTGTTCGTGTTCACAACAATGAAATCCCCATTCAGTTTTACAGTAGATGTTCATGTAAGAGATAAGTCATACTCAGCTATTAATTAATTAAACCAAACCACTTTATGGGTCATGGGCCCATAAATGATTTCAACTTGGCAAGGAGGGGACACACTGACCCTCTTGACGTTCCTCCTCTCTGCTGCAGAGCGAGCCAGGCAGAGGCGGATCATGTACATAAGTAGACCAGGGATCCTCAGCAGGTCCATGGCGTTACCAATGAATGCAGACGCAATGACGTAGTTCACAAAGAAGGCTCCGTTGTCAGGAAGGAACACACACCTGAAGAGCAAAGCAAAAAGTATCACTGAAGACCATTGCAGAAGGCAGTTTCATTTCAAATTGATGCAGGTATATGAAACCTATTTGGGTTATTGCTAAATACAGCCTAAACATTTCATCCTGTTCTACTTTGTTTTCGGTGCCACAGAGTTGAACCGAAACATCCATACAATTATATCACTTACTCAAATCTGACTTTAGCATCTGCCAAGAATCTTTTGTCAAAAAGCCAGCGGAAGAAAACATCCAAACTGAAAAGACAAGGAAAGAAAGGAATCAGCTCAAATACTTCGTCTGACAAACAAAAAACCAATGTGTTGCTTTGTATTTCATTATGTTGCAGGTCAGAAATCAATCACTTCCTATACCTGCTGAGCCCGAGGGAGGGCAGCAACAAGACCATGAAGATCAAGAAAGTGTAGCATTTATGCATTGTGGTCCTGTTCTCTCCTGACCTGTAAGGCCAAAGGAAATATTTACACATGTTAAAAGTAAGTAATAAATAAGTAATACGTAATAAAACAGACAGAACACAATAAACAGCTGAAACCTTAAATGGGAATAAAGACAACATGACTCTGAATATGCTGAACTCCTGTATTTATTGAAGACAGTGGTAGTGTAAATCATACCGGGTCCAGTGGGCTTCAAAGAAGGCAGAGTAGTAGACAATGGTAGGAAGCAAGGCAGAGAAGGACCACAGGAGGAGGGTGGGGAAGAACTGGGTGATGATTGGATTCTGGAGGGCAGATCATGACAAGAAAATGTGTGTCAAGAAATTGATAAGTGCATTCCTGTGCTTCTGCAACAGCATGCAGACTTGTGATGGCTTGGATTTAGACGTTCAGTGTGGCAAAGACAAGAATACTGAACTGTGGACTCTTTCCACAAAAGTCAGAAATGAAACTCGACGGAGAGTCGCTTTAAAATGTTCAAAACTCACATTTAGGTACTCCACTGGTTTGGTAACATTGAACTTATCCATGGTGGTGATGATGATGGCCGGGGTGGTGAGGAAGAAGAGGAGGAGGAAGAGCACAATGTTGATGATGAAGCAGCGGATCCACCAGGAGAATCCTCCCACTGACAGATGCTCCCTGTGGGATAAAGGTTATGTAGCGGTTAGATTGACACTGGGTGAAGACCTGCAGTTATGGACACAGCTGGCCAGTAAACTGATACTGCAGCTCAAAAACTGGTTTGTCAACTGGAAGAGAAAGTCTCTTCCAAGTGGACTGAAGTCTAATTATTCTTCAGCGTGATATTAAGAGCTGTACAAATGAATAAGTTTGTAGAATTCCCTTTGCATATTTGTGATTCAGTACTTTTATTCTCCCCAAATGCAACCATCCTTTTCAGATAGTGCAGTTATGTAACGTATAAAAAAATGCATGTATGTTCAGCCGAGTCTGCAGACAGAATACGTGACCTGAATGAGTTCTTACCAGTAGACATTCTGTGGATCAGGGGCGTAGCTGACAGTCCAGTTGTGTGTGTGGAGCTTGGCGCTGAATTGAGAGCTCTTTGGCTCCCGACGACATTGACAGCCCTGACACTTGCAAGCATTAAAGTCTTTCAGGATTCTGAAAAGAAACATCCACCCAAACAAAAAACAGAAATTACTGCAGGTCAAGAGCTTAATAATCAGTATAATTCAAAAACTGGTGTCACAGATTGACATTCCCAAATGTTACCACATGTAGAACTACTTACATGGCGGTCATGGACTCGTTTTGGAAGGTAACAAAGGCCATTCCTAAGGGCTTCCTGTTAACCTTTTCTCTCTCCTTCCTGTAGTCATCTTTTAGTTGGGCCTCTAGCTTGGTATAGTAGCTCACAGCCTCTTCCTGAGAAGGACATGGACTTAAAGATTTTCACAGTGTAATTTTAGATGTCATTTCTTTTTGCCTATTGCACTTAAACATCTTGGGACCCATTTAATGAATGTGCTTTGCAGATGCATAAAAATAAATAAAATAAAAACAACATTGCTATAAAAATAGTACTGTGCTTCAGTTGATACATAAGATGGTTATGTCCAATGTGTTTTTATCAAAAGGAATCACTACACTACTAGTCATTATCATGTCATCTGTTTTCCTTAACAATCCGAACATTTAGCATGTGTCACATGATTTCAAAGCATTACGTCTAAAGCAAAAATACAGTCTACAACATAGAAATTATGTTTAGATGTGGTTTACTAATAATGTGAAAATACATGGTTTGGTGGTTCCTCTTTTAGCAGGTACTGGCATGCTACATTGCTAACATGTTTTCCCTGCTTACCTCTGATTCTCTACATGAATCTATAAGTGGACTCTGAGAGAAATCTGAGAGATGCCTTCTTTATCTTCCACCCTTATGCTGTTAGTATCAGCTTGCAAACAAATTTCACAAGTCTGACCTGCTCACAGCCTTTGATGACACAACAGCAAAGGTGTCCACAGGGTTTTGGATTGATCATGGTGGTAATATGCTCCTTGGCCTGCAGGTCAACAAAGAATTTCTTGCTGCGCTCTGTCTTCTTCCTGTATGGAAAACATCAGCTGTGTCAGACTGAAGCTCAGGTCCCGGAGCCAATGAGACAAGTAACAAGTACACCCCAAAATGCTATGAATGGGCAAACACACACTTGTGGTTAAAACACTGTTACCTCTCAGAGTTGAGATACATCAGTCTGGCCACATTGTAACAGATACGAGCTTCCAGTACGACACAGTTTTCATATGCCAGCCTGTGAGAGAGAAAGTCAAAGACCAAGTAAGTTAGAAAAACAGAAATGTAGACACACGACAGTACTTACACATTCTTCACAGCAGCAAAGTGTATTTACAGTAGGTGACACACAGTATCTCTATCACATTATAAGACTGACAAGTTCATAATAACATTGGCGAGTCCCAAAAAGGGTAAGAATGCAACAGCCACAAACAGTCATCATTTTCTTTTTTTGAGTGTCTTTTTTGCAGTTGAAGAGCTTGGCTGAGCAAGAATTTAGCCACCCCCCTCCTCAGTGTTAGACCTTCTTGACACATGATTCACATGATCCTGCTCATCTGGCTTCTATTATGGACTATTACACATATAGGCCTGTCATTGTTCCCAGCCGTATGAGCCGGGATAAGATAAATGCTTTTAACGGGGAAAGGTATGGCTCTCATACATCTTAATACAGTTACTGCCATATGGACAGAGCAGTGTATGATTTTAATAAGCAGGCAGATTGAAGCATTGTGAGCAAAGATACAAGTGATCATGAAGAGTGCTTACTCAAAGTGTTGCTTGATCTCAGACTCCTCTGCGTATTTGGAGATTCCATTGACAAATAAAGTGCGTTTCACCTGCATGGAAATGAAGACGGGGAAGTAATGGTTACTAAATTCAGACTTAAGTGTGCACAAAGATTGAGTCAAACAGCTGTTTTTTGAAACCATGTCACCCACCAGGTCATCCTCCTTGTAGTGCATCTTGGAGGTGTGCCGTCTCATGCTGTACACTGTCAGTAACAGGTAGAGGAATGCAAAGGTGGTGTGCAGCCACAGTAGTGTATTACTGGGGAAATAAGGGCAAAGGGGATTTAGTGGCAGCATTAGAAAGTGAAGACTCATAAGGCTTCAAAGTACAGTGTGTGTGTATATATATATATGATACATAAAACAAAGTGGCAGTATAACAGTTACTCACTCTGTATCCAAATTTGCTATAGTGGTTCGCCCAAAACTATAGGCATTGTTTTCTGTACAAAAAATGAAAGAAACAAGGCAATCACTAGTCAGTCAGCAGGAGTCCTGTCCACTTGAGGCTCACTTTGGATAACATGGACAAATGGATGTGAATGTGGACAAAATATTCCAGTTTTTGTCCTTATTCTAAAAAATGACAATATTCATACTTAGCTGTTTACATGGCCAATGAACATTCCACTAGTATTCTCATTTACATACAGCTGGCTAGACTCCGATTAACGTAATGACACAAGTTGTACAGCTATGCTCTGCAGAGGAATTTCCCTCCCCTCCACAGTCACATTGCTCCCATGGTGTACCCTCACTGTCACCCTTCTGTAGTTTTGCAGAACTGTGTTCTCCAAGCTATTCTTGTTACAAGAACAGACTCTGACACATACATGCAGTGATGTTTGAATGAAATGTGCTTTGCAATGAAAAAATGTCTGTATCTGAGATTGAATCTGTTGGCTTTGGCGAGAGCGATATAACAGCCGTGTCTGATTAAACAAAAACGTCTTTTTCCATATGGATCATTTCCATAACATTTTCAGATACTTGCCAGTGGCAGAAGCAATCACTTTTAGTGGATGTACATTGATGGTGTGCAAACACCTGGAGGGATTACATTAGTGGCTGCTGGCTGCCAGCAGCACTCTCTTTCAGTAATGACAAAATGAAAAAAAAAAATGCTGTCTGCATTTGCCAGTTAGACACAAAAACATGGGAAAATAGGGCCCACAGGGAATATGGAAATAGGAAAACCAATTGAAAGGAGTGAATCATATAATAGCATGGTGTAGGAAATTATTGTATTTGTTTATTTTGCGATGTATAGGTATGTAAATCTTTTAAAGGACCTTTATGTTGAAATAAGAGAGAAGCAGTATGTCTCTAGTTGTACTGGCTTTCCCTCTTATAGACATGTGATTTCCATAGAAGGAATATTCAAATGTCATTTTTGGCCATAGTGTGATGCAAACTGTGGCAAAAACACAAATTGAGTATACATGTCCAATGAGTGCTCCTAAAACCCAAATAATATTAGCATATCCCACAAATGTTACATTCGGAATAAGACCTAATTCAGAACATCCATATGGAATTTGCTGTTTAACATGACCTGTATCAAATTCAGAATGTCATGTTCTGAATAATAGTGAAGTATTTGTCTACGTGTAACACAGTCATTGTCAAATTTCTCAAAATCCAAGGATAATTCAACATGTTTACGTAAGAGAAAAATAAACCAGCAAAAATATGCACCAGGGCAGCATCACCTTAATCCAATCTACTCACCAAGTAGGTTTCCCGAGAAGTTAACAGGCAAAATGATGCCCACAGAGAGTACGCCCACCACTACCAGCAGGCCAATGATGTGGCGCTGAAAGGACAAGTAATGCACTGCATCCTCGCCACACTTCTCCCTTATCTCTTCATCCCTACAGAGAGAACAAACCAACAAAGTCAACTACTTCAGACTAATTAACAGAGAAATAGAGGAAAATCTACATCCAGTCTAATCAGCGTTCCACGAATGTTTCTTATGTTCAGTGTGCTGAGAGCAGGTTGACTCACTTGATGCGGAAGATGGCAGTTAGCCAGGAGCAGAAGCCCTAGAAAAGAACAGCGCAGAGAACAGAAGGTGCTGAACCAGTTGTGACATGCAACATGAAGTGTATCCTTGATGACTCACTATATTCTATCCTGTAAGAGCAATGGCATGCTTACTGTGTCTCTCTGATCAATGTCCACAGAGCTGGAAACTGAGGTGAGGCGCTCATAGCGCTCTGGTGTCTCTGATGTCATGGCAGAGGCCACACTGTATGCAAAAAAACACAACACATAGTATTTGCACGGTGTAACACAACTACCTCAACATCACCACATACCATAAGGACATGTTAGTTGTTTGTATCTCAGGACAGTGGGATTATCATCATTATGGAGACACCGACAATATAAAGCATGCATGCACGCACCGAAATGGGCTGAAGAGATTCACACCTGTTCATCTTGTGGGGACTGACACACCCAACAAGATCTGGGTTGGTAAACCAGTCAACCACAGGAACAATCTCTGCAGCCACATTTCATGTGGCATCGCGAGTAAAGAGCCTACTTTACACAGGTTGAGTACACCATCACTGTCGGAGGAAAGGTTGTGATAAAAAGTTAAAAGGGAAAGCTCTACAGAGAAGAACATTCACAGAGGAAACAACAAAAACCCAGCAATTATCACATTTATGGAATCTGTCCAGCAGAGCCACTGGTTCTCCTGGAGAAACATTACATATCGTTCATATACTGTGCACAACTTGAATTCCCAGTGAGGTCATTCCAGGCCAATTTATACATAACTGGAAAATATGAAGAGGAGCCAGGCTCTGCTGGAATTCCAACACTGCTTCGGTGTTGACTATTACATGAAAGGATGATGTCAGACAGGGCTCTAAAAGATTTCTAATGGCACGTGGAGAGGGCCTGTGGCTGTAATCCACTGTCAGTCCTCCTCTAGCACATTCCTGTGAGAAGCTGGAATGGCTCCTCTCAGCTCTAGTAGACAGGATATGTAGTAGGTGCACCATGTTAGGGCCTGTCTATGAACAACAACAGATCAGGGAAGCATTACCTCTCCCTGTAAGCATCCTGTCTGTGCAGCTCATGCGGTGCGCTCACACAGAAGAAGTCCACGCTTCATAAAGAGGTCAATACACAGATTAGCACACACAGATCTGATTAGGACAGCGAGAGAGGACAGGGACACCCAACAGCAGAAATACAAGAGTGACATGGAGAGGGAGAACAATTAGGAGCCTGGCACTGGGACACCCCTGGAGAAGGATGGAAAAAAAACCCTAAACCTTCAAGAGTGAAAAACAGGCTGAAGCCCACAGCGGCCTGGGCAGAGTAGACAAGAGTTATGAGTTAGGTTAACTACAGAAAGGGGAAAGGAGAGAAGGGCAGTGAGTCTACGATATGGAGAGAAAACATACTATTCCCGATCATCCAGGCGACTGTACCGTTGATCCATTCTTCTAGTGAAAAGAGAAGCAAAACAAAGCCATTCAGCTTAGTTAAGAGGAAACGGCCCTGTTGGCCAGTAAGGGTGCTGGTTCAGAAAAAACTGTGAAAGCATATTACACCACAGGCATACCAATGAAGGTTTCAGTTCATTCTGGTATACATTATCCAGCCATATAAATGCTTTTATGGCCTAAGGTATAAATAACCCTTTCATTTAGTTTAGTGAGTCATGGTTTATGTTGCTGGAACAAAAGACATCATTTATACCCAGTTTGTGATGATTAAACGAACTTCCCAGAAAGGTTACATTCACTTTTCATGTGTCACAAGAACTTAAAAGACAGACACTGATCTCAAGTCAGCACGGTGTCATGAGACAACAAACTACATTTCCTGTCTGTTACAAAATTGTCCCATGCTGCCACCCCCCTCCCATCCTCCCACCATGCTGCAACCTCATTCTCTTCTCCCATGCAGCTGCAAAAATAGTGAAGCTGCAACATTACACAAACACAGCAGGAGATGTAGGTGATGGAGCACTGTGCCATGTACTATCCAGGGTTCACAGTCAAAGAGGTCTGCAGTGATGATCTGATCTCTCTCTCCCCCTCTTGCTTCTTCCTCAACTATTCTCATTATGTGATCAGTGTGCACACATCAATCTCAATTTATCCCAATATATCTGTCAGCATGTAATCATACACTAACGGGGAAACTTCAGTCCATGGGGCTTAGATACAGACAGTGGTTTTAAAGTAGTCAGGAAAATGGATCTAAAGGATTACTTAAATTAACTGTTTCTCTATTCCAGGCTTATTCCAACAGCAGTCTAGCCTTTCTATCTCAAAGTGAACAAACCATACAACAGTGACAACTGGTGGCAATGTTAGAGTGCCCTATAGATTTTCAAACGGAAACTGCTGACACAGACTTCCTGTCTGGAGTACCATCCTTGTGATGTCTGAAAACTAACACCACCCTCAGAAAAAGAGAACTGATTTCTTCCCATGCCAGATAGAGTCCAGAATGAATTGCCACAAGGTGCCAAATACTGCTCAAAATTTTCTTTAATTAATTAGTAAGTGTCAACAGCAATGACCGCTACTACCTTCTGAGGCAAGAACATAAGACTAACAAGGCTGTCATAAACACCCTTTGGTGTACATTTTGTCCCTATTGACCACTGTACACTGTGTAACCATAGGCAAATCATGTCATTGCCACACTGGCTCTACAGCTGTCTAAACACTAGCAAGCCTTACAAACTTATTTCTCCTGTGACTGTGTGTAAGGAGCTGGATATCACATGAGGACCAACTATCAAGTTGTCTAACTGTGTGTTTGTCAGCATTCTCTTGCATGATAAATTCTTTTGCACTTCACAAGATTGCCAACTACCATGTAAGAGAGGGAGGAAAGTTTAAGTTAGCACAAATCACCAAACTAAGTGACAAAAATGTATAATTAAGTATAGGTTAGCAGTTGATTTGGGATGATGGCATCTACCAACTATTAATTATTAATGTACTACTGTGTATTTAGCACTTGAGTCACATAGCAATAGCATACTGGCTTTTTATTGTCATAGTTGATATACAAGTGCATGTGGACCATAATGTTATTGCTTTCCATGACAAGTCAGAAAGTCTTGTTGCTGAACCTTCCAGTTTGGACCAATGTGTTAGTTACCTGTCAGCGTCAGTCACCAGAGCCAGGCGCCCATAGTCCCATGCTACTTTTCTCAAGAAGGAGAACACAACCAGCAGCCCCTAGAAGTACAAAATAAACACTGGCTGTCAACACCTCTAGTCCACATATTTACATTACAGAGAGCTACTGTACAACAGTTGCATAACTGCTTGAAGGTATTTATCATTCAAAAAACACATTCCTGGAAGTATTTTACCTCAGTTCTGAGGGTTGTGATGAAAACACAAAAACTGAAGGGCTTGCACTGCATCACCATTAGGATATATTGTTGAAAGGTGCAAAGGGTACTCATCAGCTGTAGTACCTGGGCACTCAATTTGAGTGACAGAAAGACTCACCAAGAAGAACATAAAGTCAAGGGCGAGGACAGTAGGAACCCCACCGAACGGCAAGCCCTGGAGCACTGTACTGCGAATTCGGGCTGAGTAACAGTAGTCCCTGGAGGTGGCATTGGGCGGTAGCGTCGGGCAGCTCTCTGAATCGGAGCATCCTTGCACCCCCCAGATAGCCATTATTAATATCAACACTCTGTGCATCACTCACTGCAGCATGTTGACAACCTGTAAAGCAGAGACACAGTGTATACAGATTATTACCATTGCATTTAAGCATCACTGGTCACACTGTCTGTGTCTACCACAGACAACTTCTGAACAGTACCTTCCCCTTGTGCTTAAGAGAGAAATGGAGAGAAGTTGGAAATAACTGGAAAACATACATCATATGACACTCTACTGTAACGGTGACAAAGCAGTTTCAATTTTCTGTCTGGTTCTACTGAGTCTGACATTTCTGTCTTGTCATTTGTCATACGTTGTTGCTTTAGAACACACGCAAGATCTAAACAATGTTTCAAACCTTTAACCACTTTCTGTTCCTTGTTTGTGACCCATGTATGTGCCAATGTAACACATACTTCAACTTTTGAAAAATAAATGTAGTAAGAAAAAAAATCTACACTCTGAAAACCTAGACATGTTTAGAAATTTGAGCCAATATTCACTCCAGCTTTCTTCTAGACCTGGAAAAACATATAGGTCTTTAGCTTGTAAAATGCTCAACTTTCTTCAGCAGTCATCTTTCATTTTGTCTTAGGCAGGGAGTGTACACTAAGCTTCCCTGAGCTTGTTTACACTGCTGTGTACAGTCGTGTACTGGTTTTGAACCATGTAGTCTAATGTTTGGGTTAGAGGACCAAAACAATGTGCCATTTAACTTTCAATGGAGCTTTATGAGGCTATCAACTTACTTGGTTAAGCCACGTCTTCTTCATTTCGCTCGAAGAGAATATCAAGAGGAAAATAATTACTGAAAGAGTGGTGCTTTTTATAGCCAATTTAAAATGGGAAATTCTGAACATAACCTACTCCAGAGCAGGTTAGCTGTGCCAGGTTAAGAAAGCCACCTTGGTGATGATGAAAACTCTGACTTTAGACCAACATACCTCACTAACTCATTAATCTCGGTTCATAATTCAACCCGTAAGTCATCCTTTTCAGTAAGAGACAACAAGCAGTTGACTTAACTAGCCACCTGAAGGCTAATGATGGAAAACATTGACAAAACACGAATAGAGTATGAGGTGTAATAAGCCCCATGAGAAATGCATCCTAATAATAACATCCTCTTCTCAACATTCAAGCAAGAGCTCCAATAACCTTAGCAGTAAACTCCCAACCTTACGGATTCAGACTAGTTGTAAAAAATACTCGAGATAGTCCTCCCTCCTGCTCTGGCACACAGCAACAATCAAGTGTGATACGCCAGACCTCCTTACACTAAGGTCCACATTCCTTGACTCAGACAGGGATGCTCTTGGCCAGCAAAGTGACTTAAATGACTGTTAAAACTCCATAGCAAATATGAGGGGAAGGGCAATACAATTGCTTAGATGAAACACAAGCCATTCAAACAATACCTGCAGTCATCTGCTGACATATCTTATCATATGTCATAAGCTTAGGAAGTACTCAAAATCCTATACAGTAGTCCTGGAGCTGCAAAATACAAGAAAGTTCCCATTGACTTAAGCGATGATATTGTCTCCATCCCCAAAATATCTAAAATATAATAAATATCTCACTTCAAATGTTTCATATTTCACTCAGACTGAACAAAGGCCTAAGAGAGGGCGCGTAGGTGTTCTGGTGACTGCTGGCGAGTCTGTTTGCACAGTTACACTGCTATACTTGTGCCCTTCGACCCACTATTACCAGCAGCATTCACGACGCTGCTCATCTGCCCTAACACTAACTCATTTATCCGCTCCCTGGAATGCTGTGACATCACTGCAGAGGGACGCAGCCAGAGCTGAACAATAAGCCGATAGAGACCGCAGGGTTCAAATGGACCGGTCTCAACCCAAGGAGGACACAACATACCCCCCTGTGCCTTCAACAACACTGCTGCACATCCTGGACCCACTGCCACAGTTCAGACTGCTTAACATTCAAGACCAACATCTTGAAAAGGACTTCAGCCCATTCAATAAAACAACTTATTAGAACACCTTATATATAGATATTACTTGTGGTACAGTAAGCCCACCTCATGGCTGCAATGTCTGTGTCATGAGAATACCACAACAGGTCAAGTATTGTGTATCTTCTTGAATGACATAGTCAATCTTTAAAATGTCTACAGTATGTATCTATAAACACAAGGACTGGGGCTCTCAGCATCATGCAAGTTTTGTGTAAATTTGTTATGTGTTGAAATACTCCAACTGAACCAGTAAAAACATTGTTATTTATTTTTTTTAGTTGGTTTTGTTGTTGTATATTACAGTTCATAATTTAAGAAATATGGCATCCAGGAGTTGCGTCAGCTGTTGAAAAGCATTGCGCCTTAAGGCCTATGTTGTTGGAAGGTCAAACATAAACGACAATAAGAAGGCAGAGATAAGTTTTTATGTAATTACACTCTCTACACTCTCCTAGTGTGTATGCTTTTTTTGTAATGAATATTTAATCAGTCTTTGAGTCATGGCTCAGGTTTCCTTTGACTCTTTTAGTGTGGCACTGTCAGAGCACTTATTGTGAACAGAAGCCAATAATACTGAAATCAAAATTAAAATTTCTCATTGTCATTTGTGTTTGCTTTTAATTTACAGGGGTTGGGCACAATGATTCAACCACCTGACAACACAACACCTCCTATCTTTTCCAGGCTTTAATCAATTGGCAGTGTAGAATTGAGTCAAAACGGCTGTTTGACTCCAATGTTGAACATTCCTGTTTTTTTTAAGATGACATTTCTTATAGGATTGCATAATACTGTCTGGTCCTGACATTTTGTGTACATATGATAGGATGTCCTAGCACGTCTACAAGGGCATGTATAATTCAAGCAACTCAGGGACTTCTGTTGTCTGTACAAAATGCTATTAAACCTAAGACGCATGAATTTGGACCAAGACTCCTCACAGCAGTCAAGTACAACAAATGCAAAACATCTCAGCTGAAATGATGAATGACTTATTAATAAACTGCAGGATTTGCTAAAACGCAGTATTACCTTGATTCTGAATGGCAAAGTTAAATGCCTCTAGCTACAACCTACATATGAAATTTAGGCAGAGTGATGTGAAATATTCATGAAATATGACTTGAGTGTAACAGCCAACATTGCAGACAGGTTAAGACTAATTTTGATTTTAGATTCATTTCAATGTCTGAAACAGTTTTCAACAGCACTGTGTAATTACAGCATGACTCAGCAGCACAGAAACACTGTGCCACCTTTCCACCTGATGCTAGTTACTATGGTACCATCAGTCTGCCACACATTCTCAAAATACAAATAAACATAAAGGGGATGAAGGCAGTGGGGGAGAAAATCCCATGGCTGTCTTTTTGAAACACAATCCAGAGTGAGTCTGCTGTTTGCTTTACAGCTTCAGCAGGCAAAACAAAATGGTTTGTCTAATTGTCTGGGATACTACCATATGTTTGTTTTTTTTAGTTAGACAAACAATGTCAAGACAAACGTCTACCAAGACAAATGACATTAAAGTGACATACAACTGTGCCTCATTCAAGTCCACGCTAATACAAACGCAAACCTTTTTACTGCTAAGTGTACCTCCATCTTAATGTATTCAGGAACTGGACTCTGAAACTGCGCAACACTAATGCTTTCCATTCACAGTCAGCAACAGCACACATATTCATGACCTTGTGCATTCAAATCAACATTGTTTTCAGCATGTGAGTCATTCCATTAATCTTTATTAGTTAAATATTTGAACAGGCTTTGTTCAATGCTTAAAATCAGTGGGTTATGAAGTCAGTAAGCAGCTGTTGAACTTGACATGCTCCATCTTGCTTTCCAAACTACTTAAAACCAAATGTAACACTAGGTGCCAACATTAAGTTCAATTGATTTTGTTCATACCAACCTATAATCCCAATAATGAACGAAAACCAACCACTCCCTTAAAGTAGAATACTATTGTGTGCTCACTGCAGGAAAGATACAGGTAAATTTTAAAAGATCCACCTCCACTAACATTTCCACTAAAATCTTCACTTATGCTTGCAGAAAAAACAAATCAACATGGTAAAAGATATTTACAAGTGTTGATTCAAAACAGTCACCTCATAAATCCTTTTATAGACCAATCCCTCATTCCTTTCATAATACATATCATGGTCTCCATTATCACCTTTTCAAGGGTTTGTGATAAACTTTTCAGCAATGTGAAAACAAAGAATTAGCAGACACCTGACCTCAAGTACTGAGACAATAATTACAAATCAAGCTGTACTTACATGCCAATGTATTAATACTGTATGTAATAATGAATCCATGACGAGCCCTGATCTGCTTGTCAATTCACAGGTGTGTGAATGCTGATAGCTGATAATGCAGATGTGCACATATGAGTCTTGGTGGTAGTAGCCTGTAAATCATTGGCCACTGCTCACAGCGTGAGCTTTGATTATCACAGATTGTGCTGTCAGAGTGTGGTTTCATAATCATGTCACCGCATACATCTTAAGTTAAGACCACACACAGTCGGAAAAAATGAAATGAGGACAAAAGTTACATGTTGGAGTTCAAATAAAATCCATTTCCCTGCTGACATAGATGCATGCATACGTACTCAGCATTTCTTAGTTCAAAATGTTCAGCAATGGAGAGGAGAGAGCATTTGGACATTGACATTAGATGGACAACAAATCAAAGTTGATGTTATATGATAAAATACTATTACACCCAATAAAACACAAGTGCACCTAGCTACCCATTAGAAATTAGCAGCACAACATAGGGTCTTAATCTGTGTTGCATAAATGCAATGAATGATATCATCTCTGTAAAAGTAATCTTACTACTGTAATTGAGTTCGACCTTCAAAAGACTGAGGTGTGTGTTTCAACCAATCTAAATGGAAGCCTGAGCTCATTAAAATCTAAAAGACCACAAACAGTTACAGCTATTCAATTGATTGATTTAGTGATAAATAAAGTAATAATACCAAAAACTGTGTGGTTGCAGACTTATGAATGTGAGGCTTAGTGTAATGTACTGATTTCTATTATCTTTTATACTGTCATTATGAATTCAAGACTTTACAGACCAGTCAGACTAAAAGGCAATTTTAAGGCATCACTTTGCATTCAGCTTGGGACAGGCATTCATCATCAACTCTCACATTTATAGAAGCAATGATTAATTAATGCCACAAAAAATGGGATCCAATCAAAAACACATGCTTTCAGCAAGGTAAAAACATGGTTCATTCAGGAAAAGCACAAGCAACCTCAGCATTCGGTCAGGAGCCAAGCCAGTGAGGCTCTTTGTTTTTTATCTTGTGTGAAATTGGTATGACCAGAAGTACGTCAGGCTGATTTTTACTGGAAGGCTTTCCATCAATATTCATTTGTCACTGAACCACAGTATTGCTCATGAACACGATACTATGACTGCTTGCGGTCAGCTCTTGTTCAATCTTTTATAGGTTATGCCAAAGGGAACACTTTCAATTGTCACTGTCAAGCTGTGACTAGTCATCAGACCATGATGAAGCCAATGTCAGTGAATCCAGCACAGTTAACTTGTTACTGTCAAGAGATTCTCCAAATAACAGCATTGCTCAACTAACAGCATTAGATAGCTGAGCTATGTTAGGAATTACTGATCTCCCGCTGATTATCTAAAGTCATGTCAAAGTACTGACCTGAATCCTAAATAGGCAGACATTAAAACCACAGTTGCATTGTTTAATATCTCCTTTAGGTTAATCACGTCCATGTACAAGTTCCCAACAGCAGACAGCTAAACATTATGGAGGTCCAAACAGTTTTCGAGATTATCTGACAAATATTCTGACATCTCGCTACAGACCTACATCAAGAAAAGCATCAAGGAAAACTGAATGCTCAGTGACTAAACAACAAACAAACACCGAAGTGCCTCATATGGACCAACAGGCGAACCTGATCCAGCGTTAGGGCTTGTACTTCGAGTGTGGCAAATAATAAAATAACAATGAATGTGACAGCGACCTATCTTAAAACAATACTAGAATCCTCACTACTAACCCACTTTTGTTTAACAACGCTAACTTCCACCAATTATGGAAACTAGCTCGCATTACCATTGACCTCACTGTTTCTGCAGCTCGTTAACGTTAAATCAGTTAGCCTAACGCTAACGATAACTGAGTGCGTTCACTCGTTTATTGTTCTGACAGTAACCATAAAGTTTATCAGTGAAGTAGCTAACGGCTAGCTACCGCGACCGTATAGAACCAAACACGTTTGTCATGAAAAACCAATAAATATGGGGTTAATTGATAAGAAAACAACTTACCTTGCTATTATACGCAGCAGGGGGAGAAACTAACACAATCAACGAAAGCTAACGTGAGCTAGCAACCGTAAATGTTGACGTTGGCTAACTTAGCACCTCGATGTAGCGAATAACAGGTGGAGACTCTATAAACACTGTCGGATATTTTCCGCATCAAATTATACTTCGTTGCACTTCACTGGTCACAGCACTGAAGCTAACCAGATAAGGCTGGTCAGTCAAACGGTCTAGCTGTTGGTAATGATAGACAAGTCTAAGCTGCTGTGGTTGTATCTGTCAGCGAGTTGAACAACTAACGCCGACCTAACCAGTCCAGCGGGACGCGAAGCCAGTCAGGTTTAGAGCGTGACGTGTATTGAAGTAGATCATATAGAAGAACGACACGCCAAGTTCGCAAAATCTCTGCGGCGTCTTTTTTGTGTAGCTTCTACACTCTTCTATTTCTGTGCTTTCCCTGGCGCGTTTGTATGACGTAGGGAAAGTAACAAACAAGCTAGCTGTGGCCGGTAGCCACTTTTGCGGATTTTTAAGGTATTATAGCTTGAACAAGCACCAACTTTGACATTTAACACCAATTATCAGCTCAAAACGCATGTTATTTGGACCAATGAATATGTGTGTCTTATATGCTGAAGCATGTCGTGTTTATCAGACAGCTTGGCTAAAGGCGGTTGGTCGCATGTTGTTGACGTTTATTTTTGACATTGGCATAGAGCATGATAGAAGGGTAACGTTACCAAGAAACATCTTTTAATCTCAAATTTTGGCTCTTTCTAATGCAGTCATTCTTGTATTTGCGTTATTAATCGGGGTAGAGATAAACCAAAATGATTATGCTCTGTCTTAGGACTCGTTCGCCTGTCGTGCGATTATTAGCATATGCTAGCAATATCCTTAGCAAACCCTTTAGCTTATTAGTTGCTAACCATGTGCAATTTCTCTTTCTAGCTGACACACTACTCGCTGTAGTTATGGCTCTCCCCCTGCTTTCAAGATCCTTGACTGGGCTTTTCGTAGAGACATCGTCCATAATTCATCAGAGGACTTTTAGGTAAGATATTTTACTGTCAAAATGTAGAGCCCAGTATTATGACAGTTAAAACTGGGCAGAGATGTGCCCTGGGTACTATGACTCATTTATTTTAAGTTATTAAGATCAATAGAAGCCATTTAATGGCACAGTCACTAATAGTGAAGTGACATGTTTCAGTATACCTTACTCATTTATTACAACCCCCCTCCACATGTTGTTTGTTTATGGTAACTTTAATTGAATGTTTGACCTTCACTGTGTATAATCATGTAAGAGTAGAATCCTGAAACTTGAAGGCTGTTTTCTCTGTGGTCATTTTAAATCTGAGTTTATAATGTGGAGGTTCACCTTAAAACACCCATGGGATGTACCAGCCTGATTGTATGACTGATTGCTGCAAATAAGGCAAGAGAGGAATGCTGGTAGAAAACTGTTAATAGTGTAAATTCATAAGTTAATGTATTGGTTTTAACACTCAGTGATTACCATTTATTTCTGACGGGGACAACTGCACATTCTGGAGCTCTTAATTTTAAACTTGATACAGTATAATTAAACATTATACACAGGAACTGCATGTAGGTCTGACACTGTCCCCTAATAGTCTGTGCTGCTGTAATTACACAGCTTCATTCAGTAACATTATTAAACCAAATTTGCGTTTATAATGTGCAGATGGACACAGTGTGTTTTTTATTGTAGAAAATTGTTAAAGGGAAAATTTGCCTTTGCAAAACATGTCTTCAAGTGATGTTGTCACTGTATGTTGTCATTGGTGCTTGGATTTGTATATACTGATATTCAAATAGCAACTGTGGTAGCTTAAAACTTTGTTTGACATTTTCTCTCTATATGAATATGTCCTTCAACCCAAAAGTGGGTTAGTTAATGCTCCTCAATGCCAGTGAAGTCATTACAGATGCTGTCATACTTTTAGTTTTTTTTTTTTGTTGACTTTTTGCTCTAAATTTTCCCTTACAGAAGTAAATTTCTTGCATGACTGCTGACTCGGGTAGTGCCCCAACAGGACTCCTGTAAATTGAAGATGACCAATTTCCTTTTGTCTTGTCAGTGTGTCCGCTGTTGCAGCAGCCATTCAAAAAATGACAAGAGTGCATGTAGTGGACAACAGCTCTCTTGGAAATACGCCGTATCACCGTGCGCCCAGAGTGATCCATGTCTACACCAAGAACGGCATAGGAAAAGTTGGTGACAGGGTCTTGCTTGCCATCAAAGGACAGAAGAAGAAAGCAGTAATCGTTGGACACAAAATGCCAGGAGGTCGCATGAATCCACGCTTTGATTCGAACAATGTTGTCCTGATTGAGGAAAATGGGAACCCTACAGGAACCAGGATCAAGGTCCCTTTACCCACACACCTACGCAAAATGGAGGGAGATTACTCTAAAGTTCTGGCAATTGCTCATTCATTTGTTTAATAACATCAACATCAAGTGTTATTTGAGATATATATACACACATACTGTACATTTCACATCTGCTGGGCATGTATAAACATTTTATGTGTTTATATTCTTGTCTTCAGTAAACTTTAAAAGGAGTAAACCCCCTCTCACAATTATTGTCTCTATACAGCATTCCGTTGCTACACAATGTTTTTAATAGACTCATGTGGTTGCCAACATGTTTGACATTTTACTGAGGCCTGTGTATGTTTACAATAAACATAACCTTCACCTCGAATGCGTAGCACAGGAGTTTATGGTGCAGTTTGAGCAGCCAAATGTGGGTCAAATTCATGCTGTCATAAATGCAATGAACAGATTGAGAGAGCATGAAGGAAATATTTATTGAAGGCACAACATACATTCACAACACAACTAGCATGTTTTCAAGAGATGTTTATAACATCATGGTGTAATGAATAAGGCATTAGTGTGATCCCTGTAAATGTCACTTGAGTGGACTTAAATATTAGTATTATATTAGTATATGTTGTATTTCTCACTAAGCTGAGGTGACTTCACTAGCAGCTTCCTTAAACTAAAATCTCAGTGCAAAATAAAAACAAATCAAGTAAAACGAAACAAGGGTAAGCTGCTTGACTTCAACTTTAACAGAAGAATTTATTGTTGTATTGTATAAACAGGCTAAATTTCAGTATCAAATGCCCAAAAAATTTAAAAAATAAAAACAAACAACACTGACATTAGAGCAGGTCTGTGCTGCCACCTACAGGTACAAGAATGAAACTACCGACTCAACAACAAGGTAATTACTTCCCGTTAAAACTCTTTATGGTCTAAAATCTGGACACACGAGTGCACAGTGATTAAGAGAAACATAAGACGTCACCCTCTGAAACACCAAAGTAATAGACGTCTTCAGATTTCTTCGATGTTTTGTGTTACTTTATGAGATTTTGAAATAGCTGAAATTATTGTTAATCGGCTAACATTCATACAGACATCAAAGCTAAAAATAAACTTACAATGCACATTACAGTTGATGATGTTTGTCATGCATGGACTCATGCTGTTTTTGCAGAGGTGGCGTGTGGCCCAGTGACTGCTTCATACTGTAGGTTTGCATAGCTGCACAGCATATTCTGCCTGGAGACACTTAGCTTGGCTGGACTTTGGTTTTCCGATACACAGCTCTTTTGCTTTAGCTACGTTGAGGTGGGATGTGTTAAAAGATCAACGGGTCGACTAAGGCTGAGGGGTCTTCAGGGCTACAAGTTCATGGCAGGCTGCACGCACTGTACCCTCCTTCAGTGAAGACGGTCCTCATCAACCACACATTGTCAGGTAAAGCCACTAGCAACATGAGAAATAAAGATTAGATGAAGATAAATGAAAAAAATGGACAGATTTTCTTTTCAAACAGAACTTACCTCTGTGATATTCATCTCGGCCTCTCCTGATCCCTCCTTGTCAAACTGCCGGAAATACCCTGTTAAAAAAAAATTCAAAGTTTTCATAGTGGTCTTGAAATTCTCACTGTATTATCACTTAATTGTGTGAAAACATGCAGCATAACTCACTAAACATGGCTTCAAGCTTGACTAAGCAGCAGATGAAGTTGTCGAAGTCAATCATCTCATTCTCTGCATACCTAGCTACCAGAATCTGGTTCAGTCTGTTATTCAGCTTAAAACCTACACAGGAAGACAGTCAAAATAAAAGAAAGGGTCACACATCTCATCTCCTGTGAGTGTGTGCACTGTAAACATTTGTTGGAAACAATCATTAAGAGCATTGTACCTGCTGCCTCCACAGCAAGACGCATCTCATATGAGCTCATGGCCCCAGACTTGTCAAGGTCAAACTGTCTATAGATGACCTGAGAGACGGAGACAGAAATGTAAATAGAAATACAGAGAATCTAAGTGTGCAAAATGTCATTCTTCTTACCAGCCATTTTCGGATCTTGTTCCAGAGGAGCTGAAACTCCACCAGCCCCAAACGGGCACTACCATCTTTCTGGTAAAACAGCGTGTTATGGAGTAAAACGATACACACACAATTACTATTTTTATGTCTCTAACAATATCAAATCATTTTTGACCCATTCATGTTTGATAACTCAACAGGATACATCCATCAGGTTGACCATGGTCCTACATGATTCCATACTGAAGCCATCAGTCTGAAGATCTTTGTCTGAAATAGCAAAAAACACTCATCTGAAATAGTCTAACACAGTTACACAGAGGCAGAAGAGATGCAGTCCAGGAAATGGATGGTGTCCACTCTATAATGGAGTCTGGTACAGTAATGGGAAAATGTATCTCTAATGTGAAAACTTACGCCGGGTGATGACTCTGTTTAGGATGGTCCTAAGTTCATGAATAGAAATCTCCATGTCCTGGAAAAGCCCAGAGGACAAGAAAAGAGAATTTTAAAGTTTTTAGTAACTTTATTTTCTTCACCATAACAAAGGCAATATCATTTTGGATCTTCTAGATACAGTCCAAAATACCACAATATTACCACTGTCTGTATTATTCTATAAAAATGATGTTAGCAAGTACAAATGCAAAGAAGGATATCAAACAGTAAGACAGATCTTACGTCTCCTGCTAGCTGAGCGAACATGGACTTGAAAGAGTCATCAATGTCATCTTCAGTTACTTCATCCTAAAGGAAACCACAAATTTTAAGGTACTGGTTTATAATTGGGATATGAGTTATTTCCTGCTATTAATATAACATGTAACTTTTTCTGTTTATCACTGATACATACCTCATCTTCTAAATCTGCAGAGATTTCATCATCCAGTTCTCTGCAATGGACAAAAATACATTAGCACGAGATTTCAATTTCTACATTTCATAATCTTTAAACTGACATTAAAATTGCATTGCAAAAGATACATACTCTGTTTCTGACTGCTTCTCAGTGAAGACTCTGAGGACAAAGTCAGCCTCCTTGTTGGGCTCAAAGGTGGAGGGGACAATGAGGTACTCTCCAGGAGGCAGACGAAGCCGTGTGCTCACCTCTCGCAGGTTAATGAAGGTCTCCGAACGGGCACATGATGAATTGGTCAGGAAGAAGTTTTTCTTCAAATGGACATTCTGGCAGCCTCTGTACTGAGGGCAGTAGGAAACAATACATGGGTTCAGATGCATTTGCATGTTTTTAGGTTCATTTAATTGAAATCATATATATTTAACCAACAGCTATATGGAACACCAGTCAAACATTTTGGCTAAATAAACAGTGGTATTGATTGATGTTCTACCTACCTCTTCTGGAATCTGTATGAAAAGAGGATAAAGGAAAAAATTAACAAAAATGAGCTGAAGCAAAATCTTTCAAAATAAGGTCATGTAAATATGTGAATAAACCCTGAGAAGGGCAAATGGACAATACTCTGTTCTCACCTCATAGACAGCAAAGCCAATGGTGTGCATGTCCTGACCATGGCGCCGATATCTGCGGCGGTCCTTCTGCATGAGGGCTACTAAAAAGCTGCACGCCACCTCATCATCATCTGGGTCATCATCCTCCTCCAGCAATGTGATCTTGTACTGAGGGTTGATCCAAAACGTGTCTACACAGATGGTGCATTTGTGTTAGCCTGTTTAACAGTCACAGTCCCATCACAGGACCTGTTTGAGCTTTAAGAGAGACATGTGATCACTGGTAATATTAACTATGTCAGTGTCTACACTCATGCATGAAAGGTATCTTTCCTGTGACCATGCAGTTGGGACTTACTGGGATGGTTCCTGCAGCCCCCAGCGGTGCTGCCTTTCCTCCACGTGCCATAGAACTTCATGGTGTTCCAGTGACTGAGACTGTCCTCACTCAGAACGTCAGGAGTCAAGTTACAGATCTCTAGCCGAGAAAACTGCCTCTTGAACTCATTGAAGGACAACCTCGAAGATAAAAGTTACATTTTAGAGCAGGAACCCGAATGCAACTTCTTAAAAAGAAAAGTTTGTCATTTTGGGAAATACTTTCATTTACTTTCTAGTATAGAGTTTGATGACAAGATCATGGCTTGTGTGGTAAATGCAAAGCTGGAGCCAGCAGCTGGTTGGCTCAACTTAAAATAAAGACTAGAAACAGGGGGAAACAGTGAGCCCAGCTCTGTAAGGTAACAAAATCCACCTACCAGCACCTCATTAACTGACAAGTTACGTACATGTCCTTTTTTTTAATCCATATAAACCCTATAAGACAGAACTTGATGTGTTTCTGAATTTAAACAAATTTAAAAAGTAAAAATGTAGATATATGCTCACAATTGAATGCTTCAGAGTTACTGGTAGTCAGATTTCTTTACATACATTTATATATAGTATCTTTTTTATTCCATGCATTCTTCTTCCTTGTCAAACCTTGTGCCTACATTGCCCACAATGCAACCAATGCTGCACAGGTGACATCACTTGATGCAGTTTATCAGATATCAGGCTTATACACCTCTTTTCACACCTGGAATAGAACTCCCCAAGACCTGTAAACAGACGTATATTAACTGATGTATAAAATTGGCAGAGTTTCCCTGTAATATTAATCAGACAGACACAAGACTGAGAAAAGTAATCAATCTTCTCATCTACCTCTAGAAAGTGAATATCCAAATTTCCCAAAATGTCAAACCATTCCTGTAAAATACCTATAGTACATAAAGTACAGTATTAGAGCATCTATGACCTCTTACCAAAACTCCCCATCTTCCATCTGAAGATGCAGGTCTTCTCGTTCAGAGGGGTCAATCTCATCCCATTCGGGGGAACTACACACGACAAGACAGGTAGAGCGGAGTAAACATTTAGCATGAGATACTCATGAAAGAAGATATTAAATGAACAAAACTAGGCATGGAAACTTCTCTAGTACACAGAGACATTTACGATGCTTTGGCACACTCACTTGTCACTCCAGGCACCAGTCCACTCCACCTGGCCCCACGGGTTACGTACTCGGATGAGGCGTTCCATGTTGCCCCGGTAATTAACCTACATAACACAATGGCGTTATTGGCAAGTTAGAACCATTAATATTAATCCGAATGGTAACCTTAAAGACAGCACACAAACAGACCTCCTTCAGTCCGGTGACGGAGTAGGCGTGGCCCTTCACAAGCTTCTTGAAGGTAACAGCCTCCATGTCAAAGGCACTGGTGATCTGTATTAATTTGAAAATGCGATTACTGCATTGGAGTATGAAATGTCTCACACAGAAATAAACCAAAGTGCTTTCAACGTTATTAGCTTTCTCAAAATGGTGCAACATTGATCTGCATGTCTTGGCGGTGTGCCACTGTGGTCGCTTACATCAATGGAGCAGCCCATCAGAGAACCTCTCTCCAGAGCTTTGCCAATTATCTTGTACAGATCTCTGGGAGCACTGCGGAGCTCGTACATCTCAGACACACCACCTGTGAAGTCCTCAAACCCTTCTGTGGTGCTTCCTCCGGACAGAGCCTCATAGGAGCCATTCAGCCTGATACCATGTAAAGAAAAACCCATTTCAGGACAGCCATCAAGAGCAGCACTACAGAATGTGATGTACAACTTCCTGCTAAATACACCCATACTGAATAATTTAGCAATTGGGCAGGGTCTTTCAGAACCTACTTGGCATAAGCCTTCTCCAGGAGTGCACTCCAGAATTCATTGCCCTCAGCAGAGTGGACAAACATCAGCTCCCGGTCTTTGACAGGCAATCTGTCATCTATCACAACATCTACCCATTCGCCAAACTGCCAGAACTGCAACACAGAGCAATAATCAAGAACCCATCTACTTAAACTGCTTGCCATACACTTGTTAGGAAGGGAAAATAGGAGAAGATGATTTTAAATTACCTGAAAGTGGAAGATTCCAGCATAGTCATCTTGGAAGGACTGCCCATGTGGGACAACCCGATGAAGAAGCCTCTCATTCAGGGTGAGAGATGCGATGGCTGCTAAGAGCCAGCAGTCACCTAGAAGTAGAAAAAAGTAGCCTTTAGCAACCTTTACCTAATTCTGTCTTCTATTATTCCAGGACAGGACAAATTCAAGATTAACAATAACAACAAGGGCTCACCCAGCGCTCCCTGACAGATGTCCGTTCTGGTGGCACCGCCCACAATGAATTGAGGGTCATCTGTCAGTTCCTACACAATCAAATTCTCAGAATTCAGACCAGGCAACACATTTTCAATCTACTTCAAGGCAAGAACTCTCTCAAACCATTGCTAGTCTTGCATCTGCGTGTCAACTTCCTGTGTTTAAAGGACGCACTGTAAACAAATGTCAGAGCGAGGGAGCGGTCAGAGAATGCCATGCGATGCCAACAGCTGCAGTGGTCTCAGAGGTTCCTGTCCGAGCTTGTCCTATTCTGTCTGAGTTTGCAGACACGGACTTAGACAGTGTTACTGATATGTTTGTTTATATGTTTCTCTGTTGAGTTTCAGTCGTCATCATCAGCCAGACTCAAAATTACATGCTTGTTGTGAAATATTATGTGAGAAGCAATCCAAGGAATCGTGAGTGGGGTATCTCTTAATTACTTAATGACCAGCTTTAGGTCAGGAATCTGTCTTAAAAGCATCTTTTATTCATTTTTTATTAATTAGTCAAAAGTCATTAATTCATCTCTGAATGTGCTCATAATTAAGTTCCCCTCACCGTGGGCCTCATCCACTCCACATCTCTTGTTTTGGAGGAATAGGGGGCGAGCTCCTTGAAGCCCAGGGATGGAGGCTCAGCGGGGAAACAGGGGTCTTCAAACAGGCAACCCGACTCCACACATTGCTGCTTCAGTGCCTCATAGTCCTGGCCGGAGAAGAGCACAGCGTTCTCCTTGGAGCCCATGCCCTCTGCCCGCAGCCTGTTGGTGTATATGCTTGCAGCTATCCCGCCAGCTGGATACATACTGGTGTGAGACAAAAATATGGAGCTGGATGGGTATGCACAGTGCTGTCTATAAATAGCAGAAGGCTATTTGGTAGCACGCTCCTGTCTAAGAGTTACAGCACAGCAATCAGGTGTGGGAGTGTGTGGAGATAAAGACTGAATCATTAGACTGATTCTGCCTTCACCTAATGAGTCTGTCTCCATGTTTGAACCCATGTGGATTCTACACTGTTCGCCTAAAAGCAACACAAAGCGGAATACCTTGAAAACTGAGGTCATGTCCTTTGTATTCTATTTATTCATTAAGTCAGTTTTTAGGTTTAGCAACCTGCAATCACAATCTGCAATTAAAAATGTGTTTTATAGGGTGGTCCATTATTTTTAGACTCAAAATGTTTAAATCTGACTACTTTTAGGCCAACAAAATAATAAATAAACAAATAAATAGGGTTCAGTATTCTCTCCCCAGAATGTTGTTGCTGACAGTGTGGAGACTGATTAGCTTCATGTTGTTCATGTATATAAAAATAAGTTAAATGAGTAAATCAAAGATCAAAGTAATTAAAAAGATCTAGGGACCTTGTTTTTGGTCTCTGGTTAAACTTTTCTGAGAGTGGTGGGGGTGCACTGATGAGCCCTTTAAAGAGTAATAATAATAATAATGATAACAACTCGGGCCTCTTACTAGAAATATCTTGATAACCATCTCAGTTTGCATCAGCTCAGTGGTGTGATGGTGACATGAAAAATGTAAGTAAAAGTGCTGCTTTAGAAACAGTTCAGTTAAAAACAACAACATAAATAAAAGCCCAGCAGAGACATAACAGACACACAGACGCACAGATTACTGAGAAATACGAGACAAGAGAGCACCTTAAACACAGCAAACCCAGGAACAACGACAAAGGAACTTAGAAATACGATACCTTGTCTGTATAGGCACGCTGAGAGAGTGAATGGGACAAGAGAAAGAAAGTCATTCACTTGAGATGTAGCACTGGTGAAGATTTTCTCTTTCAGATCATCTGGATTGCCCTGAGATGCAAAAGCTTGAGCAGCTGTGTTAGGAAAAGCAGGCCGTGATGGACTTCAGTGTTTACGACTCAGTGTGTGTGTGGGGGTCTTTTTCTCCTCCCTGAATGCACTTGTTTTTCTGTGCTGCAGTTTCACATCTTGGAGTCAAATCTCCAGGGAGGGCATAATAGCTTTGAGAGAACGCCTGGTGTTAAAAATAACCAAATATGACATGAAGCTGGCTGATAGATTCTAATTTTCTGAATGAGTGCTAAATAAACTGGGACAAGGGAGGATCTTTTATGCTGCTCTGCTCCACTGGAAAGGAATCTTAATGAGCTCAGCTCAATACACAGACCAGACATTGAAAGTAAGAGGGAAAAACTTGGATGGAGCTACAGTGCTGAGAGAGGGAGAAAAAGTAGTGTCTCAAAACGGATGTTTGCAAAATACTCTTTGCTTTTGGTAGAAGCAATTTTGCAGGCAAAGACACTGCTGTTAGGCCAGCCTCCCATCCTGAGGCCCCATCTGCCTGTGGGGTCTGCAGGAATGTCCCTCTGCTTTGTCAAACACCTAAAGAGAGGCTACTGCTGGCTATTGATCAAAAGGATGTCTCTATTTTCCGTCAATGGCCAGAGTAATGCTGATCGGGACATTCCCGTGATGATGATGTCATCCATAGGACTTCAACCTCAACAATACCTTAAAACAACCACCAGCCTGTCTGTCTCTGGGGTCCCCTCGATTCTTAACAGACAGAACAATGCTGCACCTCTGCGGGCTGCTCTGTGAATTCTTAGGCCTGTTACTATGAAAAAGCTACAGTATGCCTGGTGTGTAAATACAGGCTGAGACTGTTTACAGCACCTGTTCAGAAGTACAAACAGGCCTGTCTTTTTATGGCCTGCAGTCTGCTTCAAAAATGTCTAACAACAATAGACCTTTGAGAACATCCGCACCGGGTCTCATATCTGAATTAAATGGGAGTGTGAATGTGACAGCTGTAACGGTGTTGACTATTATTAGTGCAACAGCATGCAGTATATTAAATCAAACAAACCGCACGGTGGCCTACCCTAGAATAAACCCCGTATGAGCCGTTACCCTCAGCATTAAATGAACACATTCAGTTAAATGAAATATACCAGGCGATTGCACTCACCGCCGCTTCAAAGGCAACTTCCAGCTCGTAGAAAAGGAGTTGGATAGTGATAATCGCGTAAATCAGTTTGTGGGGGGCAGTGGTTTTACTTGCCTGCTCTCTCCACACTGCAAGAAAGACCAGCCTACAGGAGGAGGGGCCACTGCTCACAGCCAGTACCAGGCACTACCGCTAGAGGCGCTGAAGACGGCGGGGGCCACAAAACTCATGCCGTTCACACCAAATCTGTCATGGCTTTATTAAGGCAAACCAGAGCAAACAAAGGAAAAATAAAAAATAAAGATCATACTATGAGACAAAAGACATGCTGCACATTGCATTCCACATTCATCACAGCCATGTCATTCAAATCAATTAAATACGTATACACACACAGTGATGCAAGAATAAACTGTTTATCACAAACGCTAATACATTCAAAATAAGCCCTAAAGCTATAGGTGGGATTGACAATAAATACATGGATGAATGATAAATGAGCTAAATGTCATTTGCAAGATGCTATTAAAGCTTTACATTTTATGTCATGTCGTGGAGGTATTGCATGTATACAATATTGAGTACATACGTGCATCATATAGATGCATATGGGATGCTAAACATAAGTTGGACAAAGGAAGAAATATTCAGTCAGAAAAGTCCACTTCAATCCGAAGAATTTGTCAGACAGACAGTCGAGTCAGATTGTGACAGTTCAGTGAGTTAATGACCAGTTGATGACACAAGTTGTGTCAACCACCCATGTTTACCTACAAGCTACAAGCAGACACAGGTAGGTCGACAGGAAGGCAGGTGTAGGCCACAAAATCTTGGACCCTTTACATGAGCATTCCCTATGGGCCCCTCCCCACATCCATGGCTATTCATTCTAGTGTTTTTGTGGATCCTCCTCATATCAGGACCCTGTATACTCAGTCCCCCTTTCCCTCTACTCTTAAGCTCCTGGGTGCAGATGCAGATGCTGGTTTAGGAACAGGCAGACAGGCATGAAGCAAAACAACAAGGCAACAGAGAAACTCCAATGATCTGACAACTGACGAGCAAAATGAGCTGGTATATGTGCCACAGAACTGATTAGGAAATGAGATGCAGGCAGGGAAACTAGGAAAAAAATTTTAAAAAATGAGGTAATTGGAGGGCAGATGGGAGTGGCAGGATCTGATATAAAAGTAAAATCCAAAGGGCTAGACGGGTAGATAATCACTCTGAACAGGTTTGGAGAAGTGGTAATGTGGCTGGAGGGAGGGACAGAGAAGCAGTTTGTGACAGAAGTGGCTGAATTCATTCTATTAATGTGATGTAAATGTCATAGTATAATTATATAGTATTAGAAAACAAATTAAAAGCATTGAAATAGAAACTGCACTGCTGACAGGTCAATGTAAAATATGATCACTGTGAATCACAATGGAAGTTAATCATAAACTCAAATGTGATTGCCACCTGGGAGAAACTGAACTCTCATCAATATCAGGCCTCTTGATAAGACCTGCAAACTAAAACAATTGTGTGTCACTTCAGAGATAATGTGCAGTAAACAGCTGCAAAGGTTAAAAGTCACCAGCAACCACATGGGCCAGGCTGAAAGCTGAGGAGAGACAAAGACCTACAAATGTTCCAATCCTGAGCAGAGTGTGTCCTGAAGTCTTGACATGTTGCCTGAGATTCAATGTACAGTGAAAATTGATTGAAACAGAAGAGAAGTGACACTGTTTTTGACAGTTGCTGTTTGCAGATGATGAAGTGAAAAATGGGTCATCAGGTTCTAGGAATGGGATTCAACAGTTCGACCAGTTCTGGTAATTTCACACATGTGGTTTCTGTATTTCTGTTTTTCTCTGTGCTCTTCTTACTGGTTTGAAGTGGGCGGAGATCAGTTGGAAAAATCGGTAATATCTTATTCCTCTTTGCCCCAGTTAGGATTTAGCAGGTCAGCAATAATTGAATCACAATCTGATGACAATTGGTGTATTGTTTGGTCAACACTCAAACCGCATGCACACAGTCCTGATAAATGAGATGGTGAACGTAGAGCCAGCTGCTAAAAAAACAGAAATTCCCCACTGGTCTTAAAGAACAAAGCAGAGTTCAAAGGAAGATGAATGTTGAACCTACATTCACCAGGCTGACAGAAAAGGACTCTGAATGAATGCTAATGTTGCTCTGCGTGTGCTTGTCTGATGCAAATAGGGAGCGGTGTGCTAACCATGTAGTATGTGATGCTAACAAGTTAGCGGCATCAACTTTATAAGGTGATAATGATGTCAGTGTTGTGTTGTTGTGCTGATTCATCATCCCACGTATGAAAAAATAGATATAAGCACCCTAAAAATCACAAGTAAAAGATGGCACTTTAACTTCAGTCCGTGTTTCATTTCGAACCCATTAAGCTGGCGAAAAGAACCTAAACAAATGTCACAAATGTGATGTCACAAATACTTATAAACAATTGTGTTTAATATAGAAGACAGAGAATTTTATTTAAAAAAAGAGTAGCACTAAATGTTCACACTTGCTGATCACGCAGCAGCTGATTTTTCTGACCTCTTCAGAATAAGCAGCAAAAATGTTGGACAGTGTTAACTTTTATTTACATGAAGACGATGGGTGATGTCTATTTGATGTTTGGCATTAACAACACAACATTCATAATTAATCATTCGTAATGCAGCATAAGCCCAGTAGTAATGCACTATCAATACTAGCATAATACAATAGCCACAGTGACTAACATAAGAAGAGACATAAATTGTGAAAGAACTATTAAGATTGTCTGCAGCACTTATATGACCCCTCAATATATGCTGTCATTAGAATGTTACTGATGCTTTAATGCTGATCAATCGCTAACCACAAGCAGTTGAGCAGTGTGTCAGCAAACTGCCTCCACAGACCAATAACCAAGAAGTTCAAAAAGAACATTTTTATGTTTATTATGATTATGTTGTTGTGTCCATATAGAATTGTAAAAGATGGAGGAGAATTCTTCTTCTGATGGACTGTTTGTTTGCTATTGTCTGCACTCTGGATCACAAGATCATTAGCTGGCACTAAGTCCTCTGTAAGTGACAGTTGTAGTAATTGTCTTTCCTGATATGACTTAAACAAGGGTGGATTCACTGCCATTCACTGCCATTTCAGCATGTCCTTATTTACTCTGTGTGAGGTTCTTCTGAGGCTTACTGTGTAATATATATGACTCATTTTTTTTATAAAAACAAACAGTGTTGCGTCCAACTGCTGAAACACCAGTGGAGCTCCTGACTAAGCCAGCTAATCGCCAACACTGAAAACTGTTTGACAAAGGATTAGTGTTGCTATACCTAGCACAGAGGATGCAAACACAGAAAAAGGATATAAGATCACACTTCGGCTGACTGGGCACAAACAAACAAACACAGGCTCAGTGTTGCAATGTCATGCATAAATCATTTTTATTCTTGCTCAATTTAACACGTGCTTCATTTCATGCATTTAAATTTGCCTTTCACAACCCTCAGCTATATGCACTACATGAATCCTTTTCAACCACTCTTGGAGAAAAACACTTCAAGACAATAGGTGCAATACACTGTGATGATGATGATGTGATGAGAGTGGTGCTGCCTCTAGGTGTGTCCCTGTTTGCATTTTGGCTGTGGTCACAGCCATGTCATTGCAGATTTGCTCATGGTTGCTGCTGTCTACTTTGTTCACCTCACCTGTCCACTGGAGGGCCCCACCCTGTCCTCCCTTTGACTTGTGGCAACTATAAAGCAGACTGGGACAAAGACACTTCTGGATTGTGCTCAGCTGGTGGGAGATCAGCTCAGAAATAGGGAAATTACCACACAGGGAGTATACACACACTTAACAGGAGAGGATGACATCCACGGCAGATCGACTGGCCCATCAGCTGGAGAGGGAACGAGGCATCGGTACCAACCAGCATGCAGTGAAGTTCTTGAAGCAGGATTATGAGAGTCTGCGCCAACAGTGTCTGAAGAGAGGACGCCTGTTTGAGGACAACTGCTTTCCAGCTGAGCGCAAATCACTGGGCTACAATGAGCTGGGACCACACTCACCCAATACCAAGGACATAGTTTGGAAGAGGCCAACGGTAAGGAGCCACTGAGGAGAAACACAGCAATGAGAACAACAATGTGACA
Organism: Chaetodon trifasciatus; assembly: GCA_037975065.1. Classification (NCBI taxonomy): domain Eukaryota; kingdom Metazoa; phylum Chordata; class Actinopteri; order Chaetodontiformes; family Chaetodontidae; genus Chaetodon; species Chaetodon trifasciatus. The sequence continues at coordinate 7,296,161 of JBBMOE010000013.1, forward strand.
CTGTTTGTGCTGTAATGTTACACTGTGGTTGTTGACATTCCAATTGGGCATTTATTTTTTACTCAACTATTTGATCTTTTTTCGACCCAAAGGGAAGCAGAAATGAAGATAATATATTTAAAAATTAAGTAGATGTACCTACCCTCTGATCCATCTGCATCTGGATCAGAAGGTTGAACTGCCCCAGATACTGTTCTACCAGGTAAAAAAGTGCAAAATATTCCATTCACCATAGGACTATTCAAAGTGATTCAATAAGCTCTGAATATTACACAGTAATCTGTAAGGATTAATTCTGCCTCATCTGAGCTTGACCTGACATGACCTTGGACAGGTTTTTGACTGAATAGAGAAGCTCATCATAATCATGGATCATAGTAGTACTGCTGTACGCCTGAATTCTTTTCATGGGTGTATTTTACTTCGACGTTTTTTAAGAAAGACATCAAATCAAAATCATTGGATGGTATTTCTTCCTACCATCTCCGTAGTGTGATACTGGACGATGCAAGGAAATGTTTCTCAAAATGTGTGACTGTTTGTTGCTCTTTATAGGAGCTGTGTCCGAACCCAAAATTCATTGACGACGGAGCCACAAGGACGGACATTTGCCAAGGAACTCTGGGTCAGTGAGGGGAAATGAGTGAATGAGCAAATGGATGGATGAATAATTGGGAATCACAAACATCCCTGGTCGAAAACCCTCCACCCATTCTGCCATTAAGATTGTTAGAAGGAATAATCACAGAGGGGGTCGTGCTGTTCACAGCACTGCTCCACCACAGTGAACACCATACATTGCTCAATCTCAGAACATGTTCTGTATCTGTTTCTACTGTGCAGGTGACTGCTGGCTTCTGACTGCAATGGCCTCACTGACTCTAGACCAGCGGATCCTGGCTCGTGTGGTGCCCCCTGGACAGAGTTTCACTGAAGGTTATGCTGGGATATTTCACTTCCAGGTCAGACAGTCATGAACCCTAACCTTCCAGTGGAACTTTGCAGTCTGAGAGGTATTTGAGTTTATTGATGGGAGTATTTTCATCTCAGTTCTGGCAGTTTGGTGAATGGGTGGATGTGGTGGTGGATGACCGTTTACCCACCAGAAATGGAGAGCTGCTGTTTGTTCACTCAGCGGAGGGCTCCGAGTTTTGGAGTGCGCTGCTGGAGAAGGCCTATGCCAAGTATGGATTGTTCCTCTCATATCTTTTGCTCCATCGAAATGTTAAGGCAGTAAAAATGTAAAATATATAAAAATGTAAAAATATATAGTTGGTGAGTCTATTCACATCCCTCTGTGTCTGACAGGGTGCAAGGCTGCTATGAGGCCCTGGCAGGAGGAAACGCTATTGAGGGTTTTGAGGATTTCACAGGAGGAATCGCGGAAGAATACAGTTTAGACAAGGCTCCACCAAACCTCTTCCAAATCATGCAGAGGGCCCTGAGGCTGGGTTCACTGCTGGGCTGCTGTATTGACGTGAGTCTTCTTGTCGTTCTGATTCGCACACAAACAAACTTATGGTGGTACAGTGCCGATGTCATCAGTCTGACAAAGTTTGCCCTTGATGTTTTCAGATCACCAGTGCCAATGAGGCAGAGACAGTGACGGATCTCAAACTTGTCAAAGGGCATGCATACTCAGTCACTGGTGCAGAAGAGGTAAAGATTTTATCTACACCATCAATAGTAAGCTTGGAGTTTTTGCCCTATTTTTTTTTTTTTACTGCATGCAAATTACATTGTTGCTCTCTCGCCCAGCTTCATTCTCAAGGCAGCCTGGTTCAGCTGGTCCGTATGAGGAACCCATGGGGTCAGGTGGAGTGGAATGGGCCGTGGAGTGATGGGTGAATAATTACATTCTAGATCCATTAACCATCAGCTACCTTTGGTTATTTCCAGGAATCTTTCTAAAAGCGTGATTTTTTTAATAATCACCATTAGATCCAATGAATGGAACTTCGTCAGTAAAGAGGAGAAATCAAAGCTGAACCATGTGGCTGAAGATGGAGAGTTCTGGTAAATCCATTGTCTTTAACTTTTCACTTGTGTAAAAAACTGAAATATTATAGATATTTTGTTGATGCTGTAATATGAATTGAGCTCCGACACCACCAAAGCAACTATCTAGGCTCAGACCTTATGAGAAAGTAATCGGAAGTTAATGCTTGAGAATTGTTCTTTGTTGAGAAATGTTCCTCTGCTCAGGATGCCCTATTCAGACTTCATCAAGCAGTTCTCTAGTCTGGAGATCTGTAACTTGACCCCAGACACGATCATGAGCGATGAAGTGGGCCATTGGAACTACTCCCAGTTTGAAGGGATGTGGAAGGTTGGCTCCACTGCTGGCGGCTGCCGAAACCACGCATGTAAGACAAACCATACACCTGTCTGAGCAAGAAGTTCTGTTACACAAACTCATATAAAGGACAACACTTCTCTGTGTTCCAGCCACATTCTCATCCAACCCTCAGTTTATGGTGCGTCTGGAGGACGTGGATGATGATCCTCTGGATGGGCAGGATGGGTGCACCATTCTGGTGGGACTGATGCAAAAGGATCGACGGCGGCAGAAGAGGCTTGACCGCAGTCTTGAGACCATTGGCTTTGCTATTTATGAGGTGTCTCTAAATCATACAATGTGTCATCTGAAATCAATACTCAAATTACTAGCTAATTTTCTAAAGTACTTTGTCTGTTTCCTTTTTACAGGTCCCAGATAAGGTCTGTATTTATACTCTTACATGCCAGTAATGATCCCTTTCTAAAAAAGGACATTTTTAAATGCAAATTGGCATCATAAGTATCATGAGTATTGCTTGATTGCATTGTCAGTTGTTGGGTAGCATTCCAGTAATCTCCTGTTAATCTTCAGTACAAAGGCCGCAGCAATGTTCACCTGGGTCCAGATGTCCTGCTGCTGCAGACAGCTGTGGCCATGAGTAGCACCTTCATCAACAGGCGAGAAGTGTCCAACCGCTTCAAACTTCCTCCAGGAGAATATGCCATAATTCCCTCGACCTTTGAGCCTCACAAGAATGGCAGCTTCATTCTCAGGGTGTTCACAGAGAAAAAGGCTGCAACCAGGTATCTGTGTTACAGTAACATACAGTCAGTCTGTCTCTGGGGTAATGTAGACCTCAGAGCTTTAGCTTATACAGCCATCTAGTGGACAAAGCTCAGAAATCAGCTCCTTCGTTGGTCTCAGAATAGTCACAGTTAAAACTTATGTTATTTTCTTGCACACCAACAGAGTGTGCTCAAGCTCTGCATTTGTCTTTCTTTAGCCCACTGGAGGAGGACGTTGATGCTGATCTAGAGGAGGTGAGATAATCTACAGATCGATAAACTGCTTGCATGCATTAATGTGAAATATACACTTTTTAAAAGACATTCTTTTCTTAGAGCTGAGATTGAGGGAAATATGCCGCATTGAATTGCTCAATGCTTTATATACACCAATATTTCAAAATACCTCAGAGCCAGTGCTTTTATCTTATGATAGTGACATAGACTGATCTGTGTCTTTCCCTTACAGGAGGAGGTATCTGAGAGTGTTATGGATCCTCATTTCAAGGAAATCTTCAAGCAGATTGCTGGCAGTGTAGGTAGAGCAGGATGAGAACTGACAGTGAATTCAATGCATAAACCACTGTAGACCTGGATTGCAAATTAATACTTATAATATGCTTTTTTTTTCAAACAGGACATGGAGGTATCGGTCTTTGAACTGGTTAAAATTTTGAACAACGTTGTCTCTCATCGTGAGTACATGGAGATCCTATATATATTGACGTACAGCAGTTTTATTTCCACTGACTGAAGAGATGGAGCCAGCTGTGTTTTGACACTTTCTTGCAGGGTCTGATATCAAGACGGATGGCTTCAGCATTGAGACAGGTCGCCTCATTGTCAGTCTGCTGGATGTATCCTCTTGAAGGGATGAAAAATTGTCCTCCCATAGTTGACTTTGGGTGGGATTAGATATGTGAATGATCAGTTAAATCAATAAACTTTTTAGAAATCTTAACATTGACCAGAAAGATGACAGTGCCAAGCTGGGACTGATGGAATTCCATTTGCTTTGGACCAAAATCCAGAAATACCTGGTAAGCTGTGTGTATGTGCTTTGAAATGAGTATTGCTCATGTGGCTGTATCTGTTGACACAACACATGGGCACCTGGTCAATATAGGAGATCTTCAAGAGTCATGACTCAGACAACTCTGGCACCATGAGCTCCCACGAGATGAGAGGAGCCACCGCTGAAGCAGGTAACGAATTTTATCACGTGAGGAATCTCATACATTAAAATACACCAAATATCCCCATTAAACACTTTAACATTGGAACAAATAATTCTAAATTATAGCAGCCTTGTCATTTATGTATTCTAAAAGATATTATTTCCATTTTATTATTACTATACAGCTTCTGACATGCTTCACTCAGGGACAATGTTTGCTTTTGTAATAGAATAAGAATGAGATATTTAAACATAATGCCTGCAGACTTCAGTTATCATTGAACAGAGTATTCCACTATGATGGACATACATGCTCACAAATTGTTCAGACACACACCAGAAAAAGACATGCTTTTTATATATAGTACCTGTGGCTTATGTTTTGGGATTGCGTCTGACCAAAGAACTGCATGTTGTTGTTTGTGACATGTGAATGCAGTTACTGGGAGACTGGATGAGCCAGTTCAAGGACTCTCTCCTCCCTGCTAATAAATTTCTTTCATGGATGCTTTGCCACAGGAACAAAGCAAGCATAGGCGAGGCCGTGTAACATAACTCTTCCATTATCACCCGGCTAATATCAGGCACCTTTCAAAAGCCCAGGAACAGAAAAATAATCTGCATGTTTGAAACTGATGCTACAAACTGAAAGTTAATAATAAGCGATGGCTATTTTCCCTCCCCAGGTTTCAACATCAACAGTGCTGTGCTGCAGGCCATCGTCAATCGTTATGCTGATGCTCAGTATGCCATAGACTTTGACAGTTTTGTTGGTTGTCTCATTAAACTGGAAATGCTCTTCAGTAAGTGTCAGCAGACACAACACTATCACCTCCATATACCTCATATTGATCTGTATGATCTTAGAGCTGTGGCATGTTTATAATACTGCTACCTTATTTTTTCTGCCTCTCAACCAGAAATGTTTAAGACTCTGGAAAATGCTGACTCTGGGAAGATGGAGCTGGATATGCAACAGGTATGTGGGAGACTGACAAAACCTGCTGGTTTGTTGGCACTTGTACTTTAGACAGCTTGTTTGATGATTCTGTTTCCTCTTACAGTGGCTGTGCCTGGCAATCTACTAACTCTGGAGACATGACGGCTGTTGGTGCCTCATCCAGTCACTGATCTGGATCTTCTTCCAGCCAGGAGACTCAGCCCCTCCTCTTCTCTCCCTAGTTTGCATGTTATCATATGTCTCTCCCTCTTTGTGTGTGTTTGTTGTGTTCTCTTCTGCGGGTGAGTGGCCTATCCTCTTACCAGGTCACTGTGAGGAGAGGATGGGTGTGGCTCAGATCCTGCTTGGTGAGCAAAACCTGAAGTGGCTCAGTTGTCGTCCTGGATTCATCCTCTTCACATATGTTTTACAGTCTACATTTTGTCCTCATTATTGTATATGCTATGCTTTTCTGTTGTGGGTCTATTCTTTACAGACAATGTATATTGCTTGTCAGTATGTCCAGTAGATAATGGAGCACAAAAAAATCAATAATTAAACCCAATTTCATACACTCTCCATATGTTCCACATGCTTGAGATGTATTATGATATTTAATAATGATATTTGCTATAATATATACATGGAATTTCTTAAGTTTTTCAAAAAGTTTGGAAATGTTTTGTATCATTTAGGTGTATTTTTTGTGTGCTGTAGAGACAATTTTGGTTTATTAGTTGGTGTTTCTGCTCTTGTCAAATCATAGACAATAAAGAAACTAAGAAGCCATGACCTCTGGACTCTCTCTCTCTCTCTCTCTCTCTCTCTCTCTCTCTCTCTCTCTCTCTNAGGACACAGCTGGAGGTGCCTGTGGGTTAACCTGTGGTGTGGAGACCTGAAACAAGAGCCAACATTTTAACCTGTTAAAATTCCACATTTAAGTGTTTAATGACCATAGAGTCTGACGTACACCACTATTAACTGAGAAACATACCAACAGGACACAACGTTGGAAAGCTTAGATTCTTGTGATTGAATTGATGCAAACGAAATGTAACGACTGAGCCGACTGCAGCTGATTCTTAGGGATGACTGACACATGTATAGCCGATGAAGATAGGATTACATGGTAGATTCAAGACCCAGGGAGAAATCACGTAAATTGGGGATTTTCCATAGGGCTTGAAATAATTGAATGGTCTAAACTTGATACATTTGACATAATTGTGAGTATCAATGTGTACAAAATTGGACTCTCTCTCTCTCTCTCTCTCTATATATATCTATATATATACATATATATATATATCACAGAATTAACTCTGCCTCAGTTTGTCTTCACTGTTTAATTACAGTAGCTGTGGTGTTTAGAGGGGCCATATAAAGTAGAAAAATACTAAGGGTTTTTTTCCACTGATCAGATCTTTTGTGGACCAGCACCAAACATCCATGTGGGCCACATCTGGGCTGAACCTGGGCCATCAATCAAAGTCAGATGTAGAGTAGGCTGGAAAAAACAGGTCAGCCAGAGCAAGTTTACTGTCCTGTCTGGTATGAACAATAAGGGGTGTGGAGACAGTTGAGCTACAACACAACACAACAACACAGAGCCTGTCTAACCACACACACCGACAAGCAGACAGTCGCTGACAGACACAGAGTCTTGCAGTCTTTTAAAAATGTCCGGCATTGCATCTAAACTTCAGCACAACCGAGAGAAATCCCATGGGATTGGATCCCACTCTCATGCGGTGAAATACCTCAACCAGGACTTTGAATTGCTGAGGGCAAGCTGTCTGGAGAGAGGACAGCTGTTTGAGGATGATTGCTTCGAGCCTCTCCCCTCATCCTTAGGCTTCGATGAACTTGGACCAAATTCCCATAAAGTCCGGGGCATCAGGTGGAAAAGACCTACGGTGGGTGTAACATGCAGATGGTAACAAGTGCTGACAGTATGTAGCATGTGGCTGCAGTTACGTTGCTTGAAAAATGCAACTCTTGGGCTATATCAACTTATAAGATTGAACTATTTTTTAAAAGCTGGAAATGAAAGACAGACTGTTTCCATCAATGACAGCATAATGTTTATCTGGCCATATCTTATTTTGAATAAAGGTCTGTAGAGATACTATGCATAATATCTGTAATATATTCTTTTCCAGATGAGAAGTCATTCAGCTTCACACTATATAATGAATAGATAATTGCTGCAGTCTTGTTCCTGCTTATACACACTCCTGATTGTTGAGTTTTATATTGATCTTATCCACAAATAAGCCGTGTCTTATTATAAAACAGCACAGCTGTGACTGAATGCATTTGCATGCATTTTCATCCTCAATCCTCAGTGTCCTGCCATGTCTCGTTACTCTTCCTACTACTTGTGGTGAGAATGTGTGTGTGTGTGTGTGTGTGTGTGTGTGTGTGTATTGTAGTTCGGGGTATGTGTTAGTACATACAATACAAAGGGTGGGAGGGTTGGGTTTTTAATATTGTTCTGTTTTTATTTAAATTGTTTTTAACCCTTGTAAAGCACTTTGTGTTGCATTTCATTGTGTATGAAAGGTGCTATATAAATCAAGTTTGATTGATTGATTGATTGATTGATTGATTGATTGATTGATTGATTGGGTGTGAATGAGGACACTGTTGTCCTGCAGTGTGTCACGACTCAAAGATCTACTTTTTTTTTTTTTTTTTTTTTTTTTTTTTTACAGTGTATATAGTGTATATGGGTTATTTTGATAATCAGCAAAACATAACCGTCTTAATGAGGATACGGTATTAGAGGACAAACAGGAAGTGTTGATGTGAGGAAGCATTACAATTAGACTCAACTTTTACTTTTTTTTTCCTTTTCAGGAATTGTGTTCAAATCCACAATTCATTGTCGAAAAAGCTACCAGGACTGATATTTGTCAAGGGGCACTTGGTGAGACACGCACACACGCACACACACACACGCACATGCACACATACACATACACACTCTTCCAACAATGTCTGTTTATCATCTTTTTATACTGACCAACATTAACAACTTACCTTTTGCTATTTTCCTACTGAATCACATTCAAATGCGTTTTGATGGCACAATTACATATTTACAGTATTTTACAAAGAGCACATATATTTCCCTCCTCACCAATTTGAATGAATGATTTTGCATGTTAATCTTAGAGCGTCACAGTTAGCAGATGTGGATATCACACCAGTGTAGCTCTGCTCATGTTGACTCTGTGTGACTTCAGTGTCATTTTGCATAGTTTCATCTCTGGATTGTGCTAGTTGTTTTGTAATTTCATACCACTGGAAAAAAAAGTCCCAAACCTCAAAACTCCTCCAATGCCTGTGTACTGACATCAGCTGTCACTGTATACAAAACATCTAGCAGCAACACCTTCCGTCCTCTCTGTCTACACCCTCTGGTAGAATGCACACAAATGTGGTTGAGACAGAGTTGGTTGCAGCTCTGAACAATGAGAGATGACACAATAACCATGGCTTTGCACAACTGAGGTGTGTGTGCAAACAAACTGCATGCTAAGTATGTTTTGGAAATGAGTCCTAATCCCAAAATGAGACTTCCCTTCATTCTAACACTTGTGTTCAGGTGACTGCTGGCTCCTGGCAGCTATCGCCTCCTTGACCCTCAACAAACAGGTTCTGTCTCGTGTTGTCCCCCATGACCAGAGCTTTGAGGAGAACTATGCTGGCATCTTTCACTTCGAGGTACAGTGCATGGACACACACCACAGACTCATTCTCTTCACAGCAAAGTGGCTCAAACAGGTTTGTTTTTACTAATTGTGTCTGGCTCTCAGTTCTGGCAGTTTGGTGAGTGGGTGGATGTGGTGGTCGATGACCGCTTGCCCACCAGAAATGGAGAGCTGCTGTTTGTTCACTCAGCGGAGGGTTCAGAGTTTTGGAGTGCACTGCTGGAGAAGGCCTATGCCAAGTATGGAAACATGGAACATCTGGATAGCTTTTTGTTCATTTTGGTATATCTTTGTCTGGTCTAGTCGTCCATTAACTCATTTTCCCTTTAGGGTAAATGGATGCTATGAGGCCCTTTCTGGAGGAAGCACCACAGAGGGTTTTGAGGACTTCACTGGAGGCATTGCTGAGCGGCATGAACTGGGCAATCCAGATCCCCACCTCTTCAAAATCATTCGGAAGGCCTTGGACAGAGGCTCCCTTCTGGGATGCTCCATTGATGTTTGTTTGAGCTCCTTGTTTCGCATGTGGTGGGGTTGGTATCCTTGTTGTATCTGGTAGTATTTACTTCACAAGCTTTTCCTCTCCATTCCAGATTACCAGCTCGGCTGACTCAGAAGCTGTCACATATCGCAAGCTGGTGAAGGGCCATGCCTACTCAGTGACAGGAGCGGACCAGGTGAGTAAATGCATTCGGCTATATGCACACTGCACAGATCATCCAGGTACAAGTGAAGCTGGTTTTAGCCCTTTTCTTATATTGATGTTGTTGTTTTTGTGTCTTTTTTCTGGTTGAGAGCAATTAACACGAGTATTCTGTGTCAGGTGGAGTTCAGAGGAGACATGGTGCAGCTGATCAGGATTAGAAACCCATGGGGTCAGGTGGAGTGGAATGGAGCCTGGAGTGACAAGTGAGTATTGTGTGTGATTTAGCTCTAGCAGTTATCACTGGCAGCTACTCCAGAGTAATACTCTAGTTTTTTAGCCATGTTAGCAGCATGTATCACTAGGGATGCTTATGCAGGTTAGAGAGTGAGTCCATGTCTTTGGTTCAGACCTGGATATCTAAGCAACTGGTTGGATTGCCATGATAATTAGTACAGAAATTCATGTTCCTCAGAGGATGAAGCCCAATGGCTTTGGTGCTGCCATACTTTCTGTTTCCTGTAGGATAAATTGTACTCAATTTGGTGATCCTTTAGCTGTTCATCCAGTGCATCACCAAATACCTAAACTAACAAAATTCCCATCAGCCTCATCTTTTCTTTGTGTTTGTGTGAACAGAGAAAAGAGATGGAACAAGTAACTACTCTTTTTATCTCAGCCTTTAACCAAGTGACAACTGACACTGCTGACTAATCAACCAGCATTATGTTTTCAAATTACATTTGAGCTGAGCAGCTTCCACCTGTTTTCTGTTGTTCATAAGAGGACCCAACCTAAATGAAACATCCATTGTTTGGACAGTGTATGTGTTTCTGTCATGGATGTAACACACAGAGACACACCCACCCAGTAGAATGGCTGGTAAATCCTGTAATAAAAAGTCACGCACACTCTGGGTTTAAAGCTTATTTGACAGTGTTCAAGGTGTAGGTGCAGTGTGTGTGGGTTAGGTGCAGGCCTGTAGTTTATGTCTCCCATGTTTAAACCCTATCATGTAATCTATTTCTGACTATGAATGTATTGGTGCTTTTTTTCTAGTTCTTCTGAGTGGAGATATGTGTGTGATGATGATCGGGCAAGGCTGACCAACCGCTCTGAGGACGGGGAGTTCTGGTAAACCTCACTGAAACTACTTTTTTTCTGCTTCCGGGTTCCTGCTCTTATTTTATTGATAGGAAGGATGTCGTTGGTTCTATTTTCTTTTTATTTCCCTCATACTTTTTCACCCACAGGATGTCATTTTCTGACTTTCTGCACCAATATTCTCGCCTTGAGATCTGCAACCTCACCCCTGATGCCCTCACAGGTGATGAGTACAAGAAATGGGCGGAGACAGAGTTTGAAGACACGTGGAGAAGGGGAGTGTCAGCTGGTGGCTGCAGAAACTTTCCAAGTATGACCAGTCTCTAAATGTTCCCTTCAGATTTGAATCCAGCACTGGTGCATGCGTGTCATAGGTGAACATACAGTGCGTCTTGGTTGCTGTGCAGTGCTGGTGATCAGCTCCCCACTAACCCTTGCTTCCCTTCCTAGATTCCTTCTGGATGAATCCCCAGTTTATCATAAAACTGGACGAGGTGGACGATGACCCTGACGATGGTGAGGAAGGCTGCACCTTCATTGTGGGCTTGATGCAGAAAAACAGGCGCCGCATGAGGAAAATGGGGCAGGACATGGAGACCATCGGCTTTGCCATCTATGAGGTGAGGAGCTGCCTTTAAGATGACAGTGTCAGTGATAATACTCATGTCAGTAAAGATTACATTTGCAGCATTTGCACCTACTCTGACATTTGACTGGTTCTCGTCTTTTTCTAGCTGCCTGAGGAGGTATGTATTGCTGGGAGCACGGATTTTTGTTGCATTAGTGGGAAAATTCGTTCATGCAGGTATTTTGCACGTCTAAAAAAGTGGGAGGTCAGAGGGAAGGTAACGGATGCCCTCATGTGACTGCACTACATGTGTGTCATTTTCCAGTACTCTGGCCAAAGGCAAGTGCACCTGAAGAAAAACTTCTTCCTGCGTAACCGTTCAGCAGCGCGCTCCGAGACCTTCATCAACCTGCGAGAGGTGTGCAACCACTTCTGCCTTCCCCCTGGAGAATACCTCATCATCCCCTCCACCTTTGAGCCCAACAAGAACGCAGACTTTTATGTGCGGGTGTTCTCCGAGAAACAGGCTGACTTCCAGTATGTTGCTTTCACAAATACAAGTGTAATTTCATTATGACAAACAGTATGAATAATCATAGCCTTCACAATGATCATATAACTTTTCTTGCCACTTTTAGAGAGATTGATGATCCTGTAGACTGCCATGTTGAGCAGGTAAAATCATATCCCTTTATATATGCAGCTTAATATTCTAATCATATTTTAACAAAGGAAAAAATTATTACATTATCATCTCTAGATTGATATTGACGAAGATGACATCAGTGACAGATTCAAGAAACTGTTTGGGCAGCTTGCTGGACATGTATGTACACTTCAGATTTGCTGCATTATCATCATTATCTTAAACCATGGTTCTTATAATGTGGTGTGTCATATGCTTTCTAGGATGTGGAGATTTCTGCATTCGAGCTGCAGAGAATCCTCAACCGAGTGGTGGTGAAGAGTAAGAGAAATTATTTCTTCTTCCAGGCAAGTTCATGCATGTGCACGTGACACTCACAGCAACATGTGCCTGTGTTTTATCCATTTCCAGGAGATGACATCAAAACAACTGGGTTTAGCCTGTCAACTTGCCGCAACATGGTCAATCTGCTGGATGTATCCTTCTTCCTTTTGTATTTTCATCAAAATAGCTTTAAAGGAAAAGAGTGACATTATGGGAAATACTTTTTATCCACTTTAGTGCTCGAAGAGAGCAGCTGTTTAGTCAAGCTTAACACTAAGTCTGAAATTAAGGGGAGAAGGCCTGCCTGGCAATAATTAACATGTTGTATCTTGTTTGTTTAATCTTTACAAAAACCAAAATGTGAAAATGACAAATTGTGGTTTTACAGCGGCTTGTGTGCCAGACTATTTCTTGGCCTCAGAAATATTCAGACAAATAATATCCCATAAACCCACAATTTGTCGTTTTTAACACTCAGGGTTTTGTATGGATTGAACAAATAAGATTAGTAAGTAATTAGTGAGCTTCAGAAGTGCTGGGAGGTGGATTTTGTTGCTTGGACAGAGCAAGGCTAGCTGTTTTCAGCCCTTATGCTGAGCTGGGCTGAGTGCCTGCTGACTGTGGCCATAGATTTAGCATACAGGCATCAAAGGGGTATCAATGTTTTTTAATCTAACTTGTGAAATAAAAAAGTGAATAAGCACCTTTTCCAAGATGTCAAACTATCCCTTTAAGGCTGGAAATACCATCTTACTCCTTACAGTCTGTCAATATTTTGGATATGAGCATGTCCAGACTTTCACTGATGTTTTGTTTTTTACATATTTCCCACAAATTTGGCACAATTTACAGTTGTGCTTCTGCTTTCCTTGACACACTCTTCAAAGAAAGATGGAAGTGGCAAGCTGGGACTGGTCGAATTTAAGATCCTTTGGACAAAGATTGAGAAGTTCCTGGTGTGTTCCTTATTTGTTTGTATTGACATTAACATACCATGTGCAGTAGTCTATTAGTAGGATGGTGATGGCTCATATTAACATGCTGGGCTCTCCATTAGGATCTGTACCAAGAGAGAGATACAGACCAAAGTGGCTGTATGAGCTCCTCTGAGATGCGGATGGCTGTTGAGGCGGCTGGTGAGAAATCCATTTCACAAATGACACTTTTCTCTACCCTCTACCCTGTAAAGAGTTTGAGGAACAAGATGCTAAAGCCTGTTGGTTAGTTTGTGTTTTTCTCTGTTGTGTGCTTTTACAACTTGTGTCTGCTTTTCCATAGGTTTCTCTCTCAACAACCCTCTGCATCAGATAATTGTGGCCCGCTACACTGAACCAAACCTCACCATTGACTTTGACAACTTTGTGTGCAGTCTGATCCGCTTAGAGTCACTTTTCAGTGAGTTCTCTGTCATTTTCTTCATCAACATGCATGCAGAATTGATGTAGAGTTATGATATTTATTTTTTGTATTTACAACAGACACCTTCAAGACCCTGGACGAGAATGAGTCTGGTGTGATAACTTTGGATTTTATGGAGGTAAGAGATGTGACAATGACACAAAATATTAAAGCAATGGTTCATGGACCAGACAGTGATCAGAGCTTGTGTTTCCATCCACAGTGGCTGAATCTGGTGATGCTGTAGAGGAGTGCCGACTGTGACCAGCTGAAGAATTCAGACGTGTGTTGAAGAGTTACCATGTCTGAATATGCTGTCAGTTTGTGTATTGTGTAGCTAATCAATTGTTAATGATCTTGATGGAAACTAATTTCTATGAGTTTAATTATCCACAAACATAATAAAGCTACAATGCTGTACAAAAATAAATCTGTTTATTCAGTATTCAATAAAAGAGATATCCATTTTGTGCAGTATGAATGTCCACTGCACTGAGAATGTTCCTGTGTTGATCATTTCTTTCTGTCAAGTGCTCATTCCAAGGAGTAGTTTTTGGGCATTGTGCTTATTTTCTCTCTTGCTGAGAGCTAAATGACAGCATCCTTACCACTGTCATGTCTGTACAGTAAATATGAAGCTAAGCCAGCAGCCGGCTAACTTAGCTTAGCAAGTGCTGATGAGCAGATATTTTCCACATTTGGACAGATCATGCTAGCTGTTCCCCTCTGTTCCCAGTCTTTATGCTATGCTAAGCTAACCTGCTGCTTATATACTGCTCAAAAAAATGAAGGGAACACTTAAATCACACATCAGATCATGATGAATGAATTATTCAAGTTGAAAATCTTTACTGATGTACATTGCATAATGAATAAAACACGGTCAGTGGAAAATAAAATCATCAACCCGTTGAGGATGGGATTCAAAATGACACTGAAAAGAAAATAAAAAATGGAAATCACAGGCTGATCCAACATGAATTTCATCATGGTAACTCATAATGTGAGTCATAGTGTGTGTGGCCCCCGCATGCCTGTACGCACTCCTGACAACATCTGGACATGCTTCTGATGAGTCGACAGATGGTGTCCTGGGGGACTTCCTACCAAACCTGGATCAGGGCATTGGTGAGGTCCTGGACAGTCTGTGGTGGTACTTGGCGGTGTCTGATGCACTGATACATAATGTCCCATAGGTGCTGAATTGGATTTAGGTCAGGGGAGCGTGAAGGCCAGTCAGTGGCATCAACGCCTTCGTCATCCAAGAACTGCCTAGAAACCCAAGGCCCACTGCACCAGCGTAAGGTCTGACAATCACTGAGGATTTCATCCCAGTACCTAACAGCAGTCAGGGTACCATGACATGACATGGAGGTCTGTGCAACCCTCCAGGGATATGTCTCCCCAGACCATCACAGACCCACCACCAAACTAACCATGCTGGATGATGTTACAGGCAGCATAATGTTCACCACAGCGTCTCCAGACTCATTGACTCAAAACTAGAGAAGAATCAGTCAGGAAGGATAAGGAGAGAGCAACTGTCTGTGACCACCACAAACAGAACCATTCCCTTTTTGGGGGTTGAATTGCTTTTGCCTCTCCACTGCACCTGTTGTCACTTTCATTTGCACCAAAGCAGGTGTGACTGAGTCACAATCATTTGTTCTTCCTGAGCGGACCGATTGAGGCTACGTTCACACGTAGCAGGGTATTGTGGAAAACGGATATTTTAGCCCCTCCGTTTTCAAAAATAACATTGTGCACACAACATCGTTTTCAAAAATGTTGTCGTTTACATGAACCCAGATAAATACGCCATCGAGCGCATCATAACTATGCCAAACCTATGGGTGCAAGTGTAAACATAGGTCGCTCACATGACGTTAAGTATTTTCAGTCTCATGTTGTGACGTTTTGGAACCTAAAACGCCCTTTAACTCTGTTTACACGCCAACACATAACCGCTATTTTCAAAAATCTCCACTTTGGCCGGAGTTTTTAAAAATGATTGTTTTCCGTCAAAAAAACTCTGTTTGCGTTCAAATGAGAGGCCAAACTGCATGAAAACATATACGTTTTCCCAAAGTGTAAATGTAGCCTCATATCCCTGATGTTTAACTGACTTGATGTTATACTGTGATGATTATACTGTGATATTTTTTGAGCAGTGTAACTTCCTATATTCACCATATGGACTTTTATAAATCTCATAAATCTCATCTAATTCATGGCAAGAAAACAAAAGCATATTTTCTAAAATGTTGAACCATTCTGTGTGGCATCTCCTCCCTTTTCTTTGGTATCAAGTTCTCTGCAAGCACATACAAAAACACCAGGCCTTCTAGCATGCTTTAGCAAATTGTTGCAAACCTTGGCCAAACAACGCCTATTAATGGAAACTAGCTAATTACTTTTGGAGTAATTATTTTGAGTGGCAGAATTGTAACAATCAGAGGAGAAAATATGACTGACCACACCCAAAAATAGTGCAATAACCTTGAAACTTGGGCTTTAGGGTAGAGTGAAGCAAAGTTCCATACCTTAAGACTTAAGAGTCAAAACAATTCATAGAAAAAGGACTAAAAGCTTTGTATGAAGAAGCTAAAAACAGCTTTGGCAAAGTTAAAGTGTAAAAAGTTAAAGTAAAACAAGGACCCAAAATGCCACTCTTAAGGTCTGATCAGCCAATAGCAGGCCTTGAAAGTAACTCCTCTTATATACCTGCCCAGGTTGCTGATGGTAGATGGCCTCACTGTCCACAGAGTGATTTTGACATCACATTACATAACCCAAAAGCAGATGGCCAGTTCAGTGCCTTTCTATTACCAGTAGATGTCAGAGTTTTCATGAGTCTGGATTTGCAGCTTGTGGCCGAACCTGCAATGTGCTTGCAGCAGAATGAAGTTTTCAACTGACAGAGAGTTATGCAGCAGCCATTTCCTGTTGTGTGAGGTTCGGGGTTGGATTCCCCTTTGACTGCTTTGAAAAGTCGCTGCTGGCTGCCATTAGCTCCGTCTGCAGGCCTTACCACAGTTATGATGATAAACCTAAAAACACCCCTCAGAGAGCTTTCTGTAGGTAACTCTGTCATAAAGACAGAATGTCAGCTATTTCACACACACACACACACACACACACGCTATTTCAGACTCACAGATTCCTGTGCTTGCAGTGCAAGTGTGAACAGGCAAACTATGATGTGCTGTCATTTAGGCACCCTGCTTTTTGGAACAGGAGGTAGTCCAGATGTGGGGCGGGACTCTGACTGTCTATAAACCACAAATCCACACAGGGGAAGCAAAGACACTGTGAAGCTGAAGCAGAGTATCTGCATTTCAAAGCAGTCACTGTGAAGGAATGGTTTCTGATGCCATAATTCTTCAACAAAAGGAGAGCTTAGATTATGTGAACCATCTAAAAAAAAAAAAAAAAAAGCTAGAGAATGTCATTCTCTTGTTTGCCAATGAGCCAGTTCCCTCTCATGGGTATTTGGAGTATTTTTCTTTTAGTGCCTCCAACAAAAGCGTGATGCTGCAGCAGCAACTTTTGGATTTCACATTTTGCCTGCTGAGAAAATCCCTTTTGTCAAGTTTTCATATCTGACTGACACACTGCCATGTACTATTTTACATTATGTAGAACAAATATTTAGGCATAACAGAAAGAATGGGCTCTACTTATTCACTTATAATTTACTCAGCCTCTACTAGTTAACAATAATACTACACTATGGTGCCAGTAACACCAATTCTACATACATGGACTTTACAAAAAGTTCCACTTTTTTTTCACAAGACAGACATGGAATTATCAGACATGTTTTGAAGATGCCCTTCTTAAAAGCATTTTCTTTCTTTTCTTCTCTCTTTCTTTTACCTTGTGTCAAACCCTTCTCTCTTTACTCTGATTCGATTCGTATTTTCCCAGTGGCCTTGCACAGACATGTCATAATTGCGCTCCTTTGGGCCTCTGAAACAGAGCAATAAATCGCTATGTCTTGACTAAAGAAACCAAATCAAAATTTACACTTGAAGTTCATTTTGTCCAGATTGATCCACTTTGGTGGTACACATGCATAGAAACTAGAAAATGCTGTGTTTAGAGTAGGATTAGATTGACGCTCTTTCCATTTCTGTACATCTACCTATTGACTCTTACTATTGGAATATGATGGAGGTGTAGCATTTCACCTCACAGGTAGCTAGATAACTCCTTTTGACACATCTGTGCGCTCATCCTGTATTTTACCTTATAAGGCCACTGAGCTGCATCTCAGCAGCAGATGTGTTAAAAATGTGGACAGGTTTGTCTCCATATAAGGGCGTTATGTTTCACTCCCACCAATCACCGGCACAAGCTCACCTGAGGTTTTACCTTAAAAGGAATATCTCTACCTCTACCAAATGTAAGATGATGGGCAGGATGACAAAATGTTTGTCTTGTACCAGACAATGAAGCACATATGTTCATTGTGATCTAAGGTTCAAATGTAATGTGATTAAATGCAAATGCTGAGGTTGCAGCTGAAACTGTGTGGCACCTGGGAGGAGGGGGTGGGCCCAGTTTTGGAGGTGTGCTCATTTCCCCCAGCTCCTCCTCTATGAGTCAACCTGCTCTCCTTCCTTATGACCCTTCAGCATTTTGACTGGTGGTGCCATTTTTCTCTGCTGCCTGTTTCCTTCACACATCAGATGCAAAATGGTGAGTAACTTTCACAAAAACAATTGGCTGGGGGACTTGCGCCGTGTCAGTTGACAACTTCTTGTTTGTGATTTGTGTGTCCCACAGGACAAGTGATCTAGAACTGATGAAACTTTAAAGTGCCATGACCTAATTTTAACACTATATGTAAAAACGTAGAAACTCAGTGAAGCCTGGCTGTGTAGATATTCAGAGTGTGGGGTGTTTGTTGGATGGTTCGTTGAGGAAATGCTTTGCAGAGTGAAGAGAGAGTGTTTGAAAAGGCTTGTTCAAGGTGTGGTTTTGCCTCCAAAATGGAGGGAGCTTTGTTCGAGCTTCAAACTTGTTCTGAGAGAATCCCCTGGGGCGGTCTTTCTTGTGCTAACTTGTTCCACAATGACTGGAATGTGACAGAGCCAAAGCCTTGAAAATTCATGGGGTAGGCAGCAGCCACGGCATGTTACTGCTGCAAAGCTGGCAGAGCATTAGCACACTGACTTGCTTAAATAGCATTAACACTTCTCTCCAATGGCTGGTTTTGATAAACTTCCTGTTTTCTACATCTTTTAGTTCTGCTTTCTGACTGAAAACCAAAGTTCAGGTGAACATCTGCTCAAATATGAGCTCAGGCCCTAACCCCACTTACTGCTCAGACTGTGATAGCCTTTATGATAATCTCATTTCACAAGATTTTGTGCATTTAACTGGTAAATTTGACTTGGTAGTAGTAGTCTTCATTGATAAGAGCTGCTTTATCTCTTTTTCTTTCTTTATTAATGGAATTAATCCTTTTTGCCTCAGCTCTTGAGATATATATATATATATATATATATATATATATAT